>CM002477.1:530187-580536 GCA_000325765.3 Leersia perrieri
CGGCGGTTCCAGAGCCCCGACGGTCAGTCAGACCGGAGGTGTAGGCGCGGTCAGACCGGCTACGCGGTCAGACCGGCCTAGACATAGCGGTCAGACCGGATTGCGACAGAGGGAAGGTAATTTTTATTCCACAAAAAGTTACTGGTTTTTAGTGTTCCAACTATTCACCCCTAGTTGATTTGTCTTCTTGTTTTCGATCCTACAAGGCGCGATGGTGAATGAGAGATCGCATACAGAATGGAGATGAGTGTGTGCGGAGCGAAGCGCGATGATGATGACGGCGAGGAGGGCATGGCGCTGGACGTGTGCGGAGGGCAGAAGTACCGAGTACGGCCTACGGGCGATTTCGCTTTGCGGTGCTGGAGGCGAAGTCTGTGATTGTGGGCCGTGGGGGCTGCGAAGCGAGGCGGGAGTCACGCGCGGGGCCGCAGACCACGGGATCGATCCATCGATTCCAATTTAGGATGTGCGAATCACCGATGGAATATGTGTCGTTGGATCTTACCATCGGACGGCCGAAAATCAGTGTGTCTGCTAATGTTGCTACATTATAGTATATAGTATATAGATGTCGAAAGATTCGATGTGATATTTTTAGAAAAAAAAATTGGCAATTAAACAAGGCCTAAACAACAAAAGCTCCTGTCAAGAAAAAAAAATCAAATAGAGCATGTTGGCCTTACGTTCAAGTTGCAATGGTAATTAGAACTTATATCCCGTAATCTAGATTTGCACAACAAAACAAAGGGAAAATTGTAAAAACCAACCCAAATACCACTGTGGTTTTGAAATTATCCCCTATAACTCAATTTGTTGTAAATATTCACCCACTCAAACCACTCAACGCATGTCAATGGCAAGTTATGCCTTTTTCTGTCGACGTGTACTGGCAAAAGACCACATCATCAATCGTTGCTATCAATCGTCATCGAAATATGCTATCTCGTTGTTGTAAATTATCAATCTGCTTCAAACAATATAGAGGGTGAGACTTAAAAGTGATGCACCTCAAACAAAAAGTGGTTTACTAATGTGGCCTAATATAATTACACGTCAATAGACCAAATCGACTATTTATGTGCATCGAGAGATTTTAGTGGGTGGGTATTTGCAACAAATTAGATTATAGGGGACAATTTTAAAACCATAGTGACAACTGGGGTGGTTTTTTTTTTACTGTAAAGCGTGTTTTCAGCGATGCTTATATAGGGTAGATAGGGTGTACATGTATATATTTATATAAGTGAGTGTGTGTCAGTACTAGAATTGCTCACATCAACGACCAAACAATAACGACCATGACAAATAGTTGGTCGTTGCACCCAATTGTAATACCCCGAGTACTACCGTCATAATTAAAAACCTATTTTCAAAATTCTAGTTTTGTTTGGTGTTGTTAGTGCTAAGTGCCAAAAAGATCTCGATCCTTGTTCTATCTAGCTAGAAAATCCCGATCCAGAAATTCCTACCGGACTGAAGTCCCGGACTTTTATACTCTTTTTCTCTCCTATAATATAATAACATCTGTTTTGATTTCAAGCCTAAACCAATTTCTCATAATCATCCCCTAGGAAAAATCTCCTTCTCTTCCTCTCAAGTTTTCCTTAGATTCCTAAAATTCCAAGATTCACTCCCTAAGAATTTATTCTCCAAATACATTCTCTACTACTATGTCTTAGTCTATAAAGAATATCTTACCCTTCCCATGAGCCTCCATGGAGTCCCCAAATTTTTTTCCTTGAGTTCACATATCAAATTTGAAATTAGATTCACTTGCAAATTTTACTCAAAACCACCCTAGGAAAATTGTTAAACTTTCTTTTCATGCCTTGGGCCGTTTTCCCCTCTCTTGTCCCACGGCCCAACCACTTCCCATCTCCCCCGCACGGCCTTCGGCCTGTATCTCCCTCTCTCACCCGCATGGGCCTCGGCCTGTAGGACCGGCGCCGCGGCCTAGCACTTTCCCTCTCCCCACGGACCTCCTCGCCATCCCATGGCCCGTAACAACGTTACTCGCGCCCATCAGTTTGCCTTGCTCCTGCGTGCTCGCCCACACCCCAACACCCGTTGCTGACTGGTGGGTCCCATGGGCAAATGGATCGAGCGAACACCCGCTTGCCCCTCGCTCGTGCACCCATCGTCCCTGTGCCAGACCCGCTGCTGCCATGCCGCTCCACTGTCATGGCCAGCCCCGACCACGCCGCGACGCCGTGAGCCGCTGCGTGTCATTGCCATAACACCTGACCCCCACTCGGCCACCCGCATCGCCAGCCGTGATCCTGGCTCGTCGGTCCCCCTCTACCGTTCACCGCGGTGTGTCACCACATCCCTCTCCTCACACCGAACCATGTTCGCTTCATGCCAGAACCCTACACCGGCCACTTAGTCAACTGAGCCAAACCACGTCGTCTTCCTCTTGACGCCTTTCCATGCGCTAGGTCCCGTCGCCACCGCGCCCGGCCTCTATGCCACCTGCCGCTGCACTAGGACACCCCCACATCCCCCGCACCCCGTGGCAACCATGCCCGCCGGCCGCATTCATTTCGGCTGCCACTGCGCAAGGCCATGCCGCCCGCTGAACCCTGCAGCGCCGGTCCAACCCGCGGCACTGTGTCGTGTACCGTCACCTCATTCCTCCACACTAGGCCCCGCCGCTCCCTGGCAACTATGCCAACGCCGGCCGCCTTAACTCCCCCCTTTGACCCGCATGCGTCACAGCTGACACCGGCGCAAGACCCGCCGGCACCGCGACCCCACCGTCACAATGCACCCGCTGTCCTTATCCTCGCCACCCTGACTATAAAGCCGATGGCCGTGCCGCGCTCACCCCGCTCCTCCCATTCCCTCACTCCTGTATCGCACCAGGGTCGCCCCTTCGTTCTCCATCCGTGTTCGCAATCACCTCCCACATCCCCACCATTGCCGGCGGACGGCTGTCCGCCCGTCCCTCACCACCGCCCTTTTGTTCCCCAATCCTGCAAGGAGGACGCCCGGTGAGCCCGGCATGCCCTGACGAAACCCACCGGCATCGGAGGAATGAGCAAGAGAAGAGAAAGAGAAGAAAGGGGGAAGAAGAAAGGAGAGGAAGAAGGAACTGACAGGGTGACCCCACCTGTCGGCCTCCTCTCCTTCCCCAGCCACCTCTCCCTCCTTACCAGGCTGGCCAACCAGCCCATCTCGCCACTGGGCCTTGCCCATGCCCTTTTTCCGTATTAGTACAAGTTCTTTTTAGGCTCCTCGACCCATGGACCCGGTCCACAAAGAGACAAAATCAAGCTCTATTTTCGCCCCCCTTATATATCCAAATCAACGGGACTATCTTCATAGTATCTATTATACAATTCTCTGATATACCAAAAATGCCATCGACCTTCCAGACTTAATACCTTCCGATCCGTAAGTCCGATTGACCCCGTTCAACTCCCAAAATTACTAAAAAAAAATGAGATCTACCCTATAGCACTATTAATTTACACCATACAGTACATCTTTATGAGTTTTTGTAGTAGCTTCCTTGTGTTTGTTGAGTCGGCCTTTGTGGCCAACGGAAGGCCTTCGTGGTCAAGATATATCTATATGATTTATGGTGTTTTGAGACACGGAGCTTTTGGGTAAAAACATAATGTTGAGTTTGTGACATGATTTAGTCTTCGTGATAAATTATGGACACTGTTGATTGTACGGATACCATGGAGATAAGTGTTAAACAGTGAAATAACTAAAATCTTGACTCACTTAGAATTCTTGGGAAAAGGTTTTGCACATAAAGCTAGCCATTCTTTGCAACCTACATATTACACTTTTCATGTGGTTTGTGGAGTACAAAAGTACTCACACCCCGTTGTTGTTGTTTTTCCCTCCCTATTACTAGCTTAGGTTGAAGCCGTTGATGTCGTTAAAGTGTGAAAAAAAGAGAGAACAATTGACACAAGTGTAGGCAGAATTTTGGAGTGAATCCTTGGTCATTTGTATTGATCTTTGCTCATATATATAGGGGAGTACATGTAACTGAAATCATGGCTTGACTGCCCATGAAATGCTACAATTTAGAGTGTATAAATCAGCACATTATATCCTCAATTGCTGCACTTCAAAGACCTCAATTGCTCCAATTAAAATGGCTGTTACAAAATGTTATAATGGGCACAAATGGCTACACATTTGATGATCAAAAAATGCCAACAATGAGTGCTCATTAGATGAGATCAAATTCACCAATTATCACATTGTAAGATGTCAGAGAGTTTTGTTCTAGACCCAAACTGCTGCTTGTGGTTTTGGTGTCCTAGCTATGCATATCTTACGCTGCTGCTGTTTTATATTGAAGGTTGCTACCTACTATTTCTCAAAGTTGCAACATAAAATAAATTATTTATTAGCAATGCATTTATTTTATCTTGTTACCGTGGTACCAACAACGGAATCCTAGGATTACTACCTGTTACGTGGCTCTGCAGGGAATAGTTCATTGTTCCTCTATGATACACCCTCCTTCGGCTGCGTTTATTTGTAGCAAGAGAAAACAGTGCCGACAACTTCAAACAGTGTTTCTCCCTCTTTTTCCGTGTGCACGCTTCCAAACTATCAAACGGTGCATTTTTTTAAAAAAATTCTATACTAAAGTTGTTTTAAAAAATCAAATTAATCTATTTTTTAAGTTTAAAATAGTTAATACTCATTTAATCGAGTACTAATGATATTTTTCGTTTTATGTGCAATACTATTCTAATTTGCCATTTGCGCGGCATGGCAGGGCGAACCATCGCCGGCCGCTGCCGGGCAGCTGCCGCCGGCAGATGCCGTCGTCCGCGGGCGCACCGCACCCCGTCGATTGCTGCGCCGTCGGCGCTGTAGCGCCACCCGCCGCTGAATCGCCGTGGCCGCGAGCCGTCGCGAGCACATCGGCGTCGCCATCGGGTTGCAGCCTAAGCTGTCGCCGAGCTCGCAGACGCCACCGCTTGGAGCGCCGCCGGCCAGCCACCGCTGGCGCTAGCTGTCGTCGCCAACGTAGTCGATCTGCGGCCTACCCCACCGAACTACCACCAGCGGGCGCGCCGCCGCCACCCCTCCCCCTCCCTCTCTAGGACCATTACCGCCTCAATTCAAGCCTCCCCATCACCCGAAGGTGGGCGGCGACTAGCCTTGCCGCTGGCGCCCATCTTGGCCGGGACATGAATGGTCTTGATGATGCAGCGGTCGGGGTGTGGAGGGGACGGTGGGGGAGGTGGAGGAGCGAGCTCGGGCTCGGTGAATCCCGTGAGCACCGCCACGGCCTTGGAGGAGGAGCCATGTCACGACCTGTCCCTCGGTCACCATAACAGGTAACCAGAAGGAGGGCATGCCATAGAAGAACAGCGAACTATTCCCTACGAAACCACGTAACGAGTACCAGTCCCAGGATTCCGTTGCTAGTACCCACGGTAACATGATGAAATCAAAACAATACTAATAAATAGGTAATACCTTTACGTTGTGACTTCGGGTAGTCCCTGAGTAGCAACCTTCAATCAGAGAGTAGCAATAGGGGACTTAAGCATAGCCAGAACACCATACCACAGGCAATGGTTTGGGTTTAGGAACGAAATTCCTCGGCGTCTACAACTTCAACCTGGTCTAGCAGCAAGGGAGAAAAAACAATAACAGAGAGGGGTGAGTACTTACGTACTCACAAACCACGGGAATAGTGTAATAAAATGCAAGCTTCAAAGAACGGCTAGGATAAGTGTAAAAACTGATTTTCCAAATTAATACAAGTGTGTTAGGATTTTAATTATTTTCGATAATCAACAACTGTAAAACTAAAGATAATGGGTATGGCAACACATCCACGACCATGATTTGTTATGAAGGTCAAATCATGTCTCAACAATTTCTTTCCGAAATCGCATTAACTCAAACCATATCGCATTCTCAACGTCGAGCATCCCTGATGCCCAACTCCTGGATCCCGCGGATCCTACCTTCGGCCACAAAGGCCTCTTGATCGCACACCAACAACAACTCGTGCCACACGCTTTCCCATCCCAAAGGGATTTTTCTCAAAACATTGGTAAAACAAAAACTACGCCAAGAGAATCACCGCACATTTTGCTCCTGACCGTGAGCACGGCTGTTCGAACGGTTCTAAACACTCTGTAGAGGTTGTACGCCCTACCCACGTGACACGAAGCTAACACCGAAACGAGCCATGAATCGGAAGTTCGTGACAAGGCCTTTCCTAGGCTAAGTCCTGACGTTGTCATGTCGCATGGCTGGGTCGACTAATCGCGCGACCAGTATCGGGCTATTTTCGCAGCCATCATCCACTCAGAGAACACCCGGGGATACCCAAGGATCCCGTATCCCCTCTCGAAGGCTGATACCGACGATCCCTGATCCCGTATCTTCCTCAAGGGCAAGATCCCGACGATCTCGCACACCTTACCCCCGGCGTCCCTGACAACCATCGTCATACAAGACCCGCAAGAACTAACCGAGTACTCATCCAGGGGCATTCCCATGTTTCCCGCGTGGTCGTACGATAAGATGCTCGGATGGAATTCCCAAAGGAATCGGTCCTTAATCGCGACCGCAAACCCTAACCACACCGGTGCAGGTTTGTATTGCAGGTTTTTCTCAAAACAAAGTTTTTACTTCGCAAAACATTTTGTCAAAAACAACCATTCATCAACATTTATTCCAAGACGGTAATATAGTGATAAGCCGGGGGTTTGAGATGGATACTCATACCCAAGAGTATGAATACCCCACATCAACTTAGAGGTGTATCGACAAGGATTTATTGTAACTATTCAATTCCTACGGAAAGTAATGCAACTACTGGGTAGGTCCGTCGATTTTACTAATCGAGGCCAGGTAGTATAATCGTGCACATCCTAATGCGAGTTGCAAACATTTTATTTATAAACTAGGAGCAGTATGATCAAAGGGTGGCTTGCCTGATAGATGAGCTGTCGGTCTTCAAGCTTCGGAGAAAACCAAATAAATCTGATACGCAATCGATCCAAGAAAACCATCGAGTCACAGGAGGACACGGCGTCTTTGTCTTCATCTTCTCACGATACTTCTCGAAACGTTGGCTACGTGATCAACACAAGAGAACTCTTCCTAAAAGACCTATAAAAGAAAAAAATATAAATATAATTAATAATGCCATAGGGTAGATCCTATTTTTAGAAGATTTTAGGAAGTTGAATGGGGTGGATCGAGCTTACGGATGAAAAGATATGATTTTCGGAAGATTGACGGAATTTCCGGAATATTGGGAAGGGTTATGGAAAATAATCCAGGTAATTAGGATATATTGCGTAGTAGAATATATCCTGAAATTACTATAAAAGATCTGGGTGGGTATTAGATAGGAATATATCCTGAAACCAGATAATTGGGATTTGTGGTGTAGGGTAATATTTTATGAGATTATTGGGGAAGAATGGGTGCATAATTGTAGGGAGTGGAGGACATAAATTGGACTTATATTTCCCTAAGGGAAATGGGCTCGATCTGTGGTGAAAGAAAAGGACCAGAAGTAAACCTATTTGAGAAGGGGGGTAGGCTTGATGCACAAGCAGGGACTGAAACTGGACTCATAATCTCCCCCCATGGGTAGAGGAAAGAGGGACTTAAACTGGACATATTTTTTTGAGGCAGAGGGATTCAATCGGGACTTTTTGACGAAAATGTGGGCCTCGGGCTGAGTAGAGGAAGAACGGAGGATGGACTTTATTCTTATTTGTGAAAGTGGTTTGAGGCCCAAGCGGCTCATGGGCCGGCCCAACAAGGAGGGTGGGGGAGAGAGAGGCGTCCGTGAGCAAGAGAAAAGGAGGGAGACTGACAGTGGGGTCCACTTGTCATATCTTCCCCCTTCCTCTCTTTTCTTCTTCTCCTTTCTTCTCTTCCGCGCAGCACGAAGAGAGTGGGAGAGATCGATGAGGGCACGGCGGAGAGCGCCGGCAGGGCGGGACGGGGCGTCGGCGGCGACAGAGAGACCCGGCGGCATCGATGCCCAACCTCGGCCCGGTGGAAGGCGAGGGGAGAAGAGGCGATGGTGGTGAGGGGTGGGCGGCATTGGGGAAAAGGGGGAAATACAGAGAGCGAGAGAATGGCTTGGCGCCGGCGGCGGGCGATGGTGGAGATGGTTTTCGTGGGCGACCAGCGATGGAGGGAAGGGAACCGGTGCTGCGAGACGGCGAAGATGGGGTGTGGGTGGTGGGGCGTCGAGGAAAAAAGGGGGTATTTATAGGGAAGCCGGCCAGCTGGGAGAGGATTGGGATGAGGCCGGCGGCCTGGCGCTTGGACGGGACGGGACGCCGGCGGCCAGTGCAGGGGGAATCAAAGCGGCGCAGTCCATTGGTGAGGGCCGCGACGACGGGGTGACGGGCGGGGCCGGGGCATGGTCGACGGCGGCGCCGACGCATGGAGCTCCCTTGTCTTCGTGCGGCAGGCCGGGGCGTCGGGTCGCGTTGGTGCGGCGTGTCGCGGAGTGGCGATGGAGGGGAAGAGTCAGGCAGTGGCTGTCGGTTAGCAGTGGCCAGCGAGGACGGTTCATTAAAGGCGCCACAATGGCTTCAATGTAGCCCGGACGGCGTGGAGGGGGAAAAGGCCAGGACGGGGTGGAGGGGAAAAGGGTGGCGACGTGTGGCGTGCGGCGCGTCACGGAGTGTGCGTATCGCGTAGCGCCGGTGGGATGGGACGGGTCGACGGTGCTGGGAAGGCGGCAGCGAGCGACGTCAGCGGCTGTGGCAGACGGCGGTCGGGGGGATGACGACGGCCGCGCGTTGCGGTCGCTCGTTCGATCCAAACCCACATAGGTCCCACCGGTCGGTGCGTGTGCTGTGTAGCAGGCGTGCGCGCGCGGGAAAATGAACGGGCGAGCACAGGTGGGGAGGGGAAAACGGCCGTGGGCCATGCCGTAGAATTTTTGGACGTAAGTTTGATTCAACAAAGGATACTTGAGAGGTGGGTAATCTCAGGGAACTTCCCTGGGCTCTATGGAAGGGAAAAATCTATTCCAAGAATATATTTGGGGAATAAATTTTTTGAGTATTCCCTGGAATCAAGGAAAATTTAGAGGGACGAGGAATATATTTTCGGGAGGATTATCCAGGGCTCGAAATGGAAGCAGAGGTTAATATACTGTTGAAGGGGCAAAGAATTCGAGAGTACCGGGGTTTTGGTCTTGGAAGAAATTTTTGGATTAGGATTTTTTTTCGTACTAGGGAACTAGGGAAACAAGGAGTTGAAATCTAATTGGCACTTAGACTAATTTTGAAATAAAGAGCCAAAATTTTGAAATTAGGTTTTTAAATAAAATAATTTTACGGCGGTAAAACTTAGGTCACTACAAGCCACCCGTAGCCATGTAGAATGGTGGGGCTTCTCGGCGCGCGGCATTGGTTCCTTGGATGAGGAATTCCGGTGGAGGAGCAACAAGCGTCGGGGTGTGTGGAGGCGTGGACGGCAAGTAATCCGGCGATGCGGATGGCGAGATGGCACGTCGGTTGTGAGGCGCCCATCCATGGTGAGGACAAAATGGCATGAGCATTTCTGGCAAGTCCTCCGGCAACCCGTTGGGCTGCAGCCGCGCCTTTGCAGTCCAACCATGGGACTCATAGTGGCGCGGCGACTCCACCAGAAAGCGTCCCGGTGCGTCACAAGTCTCCGGCGGCACCGAAGGCCCTCTGCGTGAGGCGAGGGTGGTGGGGCTGGTGCTACCAGTCCGTGCTGCCCTACGGGCAGCATCGTCGACATCGCGGCATCTTCCTCCACGACGGGGAGGAGACAGGGGGCCACGGCCAGCCAAGCCACGACCCCGGCTACGACAGGTACGACGAACCGGAGTGCGGAGGAGCTCATCCAACTGTTCGTGCAAGACACGGCGCAATTGACGAGCGATGAGATGGCAGGGAAAATGAGAGGAAAAAGGTTCCGTGCCATCCTTACCCTTTCTCAACTGGTTAAGCGTGCTGATAACGTGTTAAAGTGTGAAAAAAGAGAGAACAATTGACACAAGTGTAGGCAAAATTTTGGAGTGAATCCTGATCTTTGCTCATATATATAGGGGATTACATGTAACTGAAATCATAGCTTGAATGCCCATAAAATGCTGCAATTTAGAGTGTATAATTCAGCACATTATATCCTCAATTGCTGCACTTCAAAGACCTCAATTGCTCCAATTAAAATGGCTGTTACAAAATATTATAATGGGCACAAATGGCTGCATATTTGATGATCAAATAATGCCAACAATGAGTGCTCATTAGATGAGATCAAATTCACCAATTATCACATTGTAAGATGTCAGAGAGTTTTGTTCTAGACCCAAACTGCTGCTTGTGGTTTTGGTGTCCTAGCTATGCATATCTTCCGCTGCTGTTGTTTTTATATTGAAGGTTGCTACCTACTATTTCTCGAAGTTGCAACATAAAATAAATTATTTATTAGCAATGCATTTATTTTATCTTGTTACCGTGGTACCAACAACGGAATCGTAGGATTACTGCCTGTTACGTGGCTCTCCAGGGAATAGTTCATTGTTCCTCTATGGTACGCCCTCCTTCGGCTGTGTTCATCTGTAGCAAGAGAAAACAGTGCCGACAACTTCAAACAGTGTTTCTCCCTCTTTTTCCGTGTGCACGCTTCCAAACTATCAAACGGTGCATTTTTTTTAAAAAAAATTCTATACTAAAGTTGTTTTAAAAAATCAAATTAATCTATTTTTAAGTTTAAAATAGTTAATACTCATTTAATCGAGTACTAATGATATTTTTCGTTTTATGTGCAATACTATTCTAATTTTTCAATCCTCCAAACCTTCCTAAACGAATGCAGCCGATGCTATTTGTTATAGTGGCCAAGGATCGGGTCGTGAAAATAATTCTAAGTTCAAGTTTGATTATAGTGATGCCCGGCGACTGAATAATTGTGTCGGTCATTAAATCAGTAAAACCATCATGGTTATTAACGGACACATTACGGCTAGTTAGCACAAATATAATTCTCCATCCTAAAATTAGGAACGTCTCTCTCCCACTGACTCCTAATTCATGGAGGTTAATTCAGTGCACTTTGGGCATGTACAATGGTAGAGTTAGGTGTGGTCTAAGATATTATCTCCTTATAACAATTGGGACAATAAGGTGTCTAACAATTAACAATTAATGTACCAAAATATTTTTTTAGTTTTCTTCTTTATGGAATTCCACGCAATAATATTTTCTCTAATAAATACTAAGAGTCGACTCTAAGCTGTTGTCATGCATATAACCATCTTTCTCTTTCCTCCATTCTCTCTCTTCTGTGTTATCAAATATACTTGCATTACAACAAAAAGAGCCTGCTAATAAACACAGTTGTACATGCGCTTATCCCCTCATATCATCGTCCCACTTCCTTCTCCCCATCCTTCCACAAATCCCAGCCATCCTCCGAGTCTCCCCCTGGCCACAACACACATGGCCTGTGCACTAGGCCAAAAAGGTTTTTTCGGGCGCCTAACAAACATTTTTTAGACAGCTCAGCATCGAAGCCGTCTGCAAAAACAACGGCAAGGGCGTCGGCCAAACCGTCCGCCTGCAAAAACTATTTTTGTGGGCGGGTCACTATGTGATCCGCCTAAAATATCAATTTATTTTTGCAGGCGGGGCACTAACCAATCCGTCCAAAAAAAATATGACTTTTGCAGGTGGATAAGAAGGTGCCCTGCCGGCAAAAACAATATGGGACCAGCTCATCCTTATCCATTTAAGAGATTCATCCTTAGCCCAAAATCTCTCTCTCAGCCTCTCCCCCTCCCCCCTCTCTGCCACGGAGCAGCCGGTGGCGGCATGCGGCGGTGGGCGCGGGGCACAAGATCCGGCTCTGGGTGGGCATGATCCGGGCCTGGGACGGATTTCGGAAGCCGGATCCCGTCCGGCGGCAGGCTACAGGCACGCGTCGGTGGTGACGACGCGAGGACGACCGCAACGACGGCAGCGACGACGACCGCGATGACGGCGACAACGGTGCAGCGTCGAAGACGACGGGCTGCAATAGCGCCGCGACGATGACGATGGGGCAGCGGGGGTCCGGCAGTGCGGTCAACCGCCAGCAGCCCGACGACTTTTTTTTTTTGTTTTTTGCAGACAATTGGATTTTTCTAATTGGAAAAATCCTGTTCGCCTAGAAAAATAAATAGAGGATTTCTGCATACAATTCTGATCGGGCAATGCCCTAACGCTCCCGAAAAACCGTTTTGGCCCGCCCGGAAAAAGGTTTTTTTGGCCTAGTGCTGGCACTTCTCTGCGCCACCGCACGCGTGGATCGGGATTTGTTATCAGATCTATGTCGTTCCGGCCGAGGTTCTGGGCCAGCAGAGCGAAAGCGACGTGTGGCCCGTGGCCGTGGCATTCGATTGATGGGCAGTTAGTTGGCGATTTGGAATTCATTGAGATGCTACGGCGGGGATCATCACTTCAGCAGTTTCCTAGTGAATGCAGCGGCAGTGGCTGGGCACGGGGCTATTTGCAGACCTCGGGTGGTCGTCTGTGCGGAAGTGAATCAGCACTTCAAGGTCTGCGTCATGTTCAACTGTGTCATGTTATGGTTCTATTTTCATGCGAGATGTGTAGCTTTATTAGCATCCTGGTAGGAGTGGAGTGTTACACCATGTGAATGTATGATTGAGGCGTGACATTCAGACAGACAGACTATTCAATATCCATCGAGCACAATGTCAATTTCTATTCTACCCACGGAAGATTCAACGGTATTAAGTAATTTAGTTCACATTATAGATTCAACCTACTCTATCATATCGATCCCCTACCACTAAACAACGTTGATGTTAATGATAATTATTTAATTAATTGCACTGGTAGGTTGGTGTTGACTTATGTGATGATATTTAGCTGATAACGTCAGTGAGATTGAGACGGCAGAACAGTCTTGAATATTTTTTTACTAAACGAATCCATGACTCTTACGGTGTGTTTAGATTAAAATAAATTGGCCAAAAAATATCGCATCAATGTTTAGACACATATTTAAAGTATTAAACATACACTAATAACAAAACAAATTATATATTCCGACTGTACACTGCGAGACTAATCTTTTGAGCCTAATTACGTTATGATTAGCCATAAGTGCTATAGTAACCAATATGTGCTAATGACGATTAATTAGGCTCAAAAGATTCGTCTCGTAGTGTACAGTCAGAATATGTAATTTGTTTTATCATTAGTCTATATTTAATACTTTAAATATGCGTCCAAACATTGATGTGATATTTTTGGCCAAAAATTCTTTAATCTAAACACGGCCTTAGGCCTTAGTACACTTTTAGTATTGCAGATATCCACTAATTTTCATGCAACTGTGCCACTTGTATCTTTCTATTTGTTGTAAGCCTTTTCTTTTCCTAGCCTGGTTGCATTGAAATACGATACAAGCGCCTGTGACCATTTATTTCAAAGTTATATATAGCTAAAACCAGTTCTTGATGATCCAATGATTTACCACTGGATTTTTTTAGTACCCTGGATTGCACGTGAACCGTCCATTATATTAGATCTAAAGGTACAAATATATTTCTACTATAAAGTTAATTTGTTAATTTATGTAGTAGTGTAGTAAAATGGTATTTTAGAAAAATAAATTAGTTGGTTTTGATGTAAATACATAATGTAAATACATAGTAGACTCATCATATGTAGACTCATCATTGTATAGCGTGAAAAGAGATTAGTTAATTATTAAGTTGCCATTTCATCGTATTTAAGTATTTGATAAAAATAGACAATAAAATCAACAGTGAGATTTAGCACTACTGCACTAGTGGAAGGTACCGAAAAGAGCCTAATTTAAAGCATGTTTTACCCTTTTAGGGACACATTGGTAGTTGTGTGTTGTGGGGTGGTCTGTACATGTGTATATGCGTGTAATCGAAAAAGAGGAGTTGTTGGCACGTGTCTCTTTCCACGCTGTTGGAACTGCGAATATGGCCAGATGAGTACACAAGCTTATAAGACTAGTTCATCAGCTGGTCGGTGTCAAGAGCAAGCTTTAGACTCATTCGCATGGTGTGCCATGGGAAAATTGGGAGGTCCTCTCTTTCTTATGGCTTGACTGGATCCGAGGATAGGTAAATTAAGCTCACGAGACAAGTTTTAAAAGAGATATAGTAGAGTACTAGCTAGTTCGTTAACTTGGATATGGATATGGCATCTTTCTGGCTACTGGCCGGAGTGCTGCTTCAGGCCGCCGCTTCGGCAGCCGAGAGCGTCACCGGGCGGGCGTCTGCTGCCGGTGGCTGCCAGGCTAAGTGCGGCGAGGTCGAGATCCCCTACCCATTCGGCATCGGCCCTGGCTGCTTCCGCAGCGCAGGATTCGAGATAGCCTGCAGCAACACCACCACCAGCGACGGCGGCCGCCTCGTGCCGACCCTCGCCGCCACCAGCAAAGACATCAAGGTGAAGAGTCTGGTGGTGGATCCACGGCCAGAGGCGAAGGTGATGCTACCTGTAGCATACCAGTGCTACAACTCCAGCGGCAACGTGACAGGTTCGTTCGACGGCGATGTACAGCTCAACGACAAGGGCGTGTACCGCATCTCTGACACCCGCAACAAGTTTGTTATCCTCGGTTGCAACACCGTGGCATGGACCCAGAACGGGAACAGTCAGGGGAGAGGCCTCTACAGTAGCCTCTACTACACCGGCTGCGTCACCTACTGTAGAGACTCCGAGAGTGCCAGGGATGGCAAGTGCGCCGGTGTTGGCTGCTGCCACGTCGACATCCCGCCGGAGCTCACCGACAACGTTGTCGCCTTCCAAACCTGGCCACGTGGCGCACAGGTGGATTTTAGTCCTTGCGACTATGGCTTCCTTGTTGCTAGGGATGAGTATCGATTTTTGAGGGCCGACCTCAATATGGAGCGGAATCGGACCATGCCTGTATGGTTGGATTGGGCCATCCGTGACACCGACAATAACGCCTCCTCCGTGTCATCCTGTCCGGCACCGGATTTGAAGAAGACGATGTTGCAGTCTGGGTACGCTTGCGTTAGTGTCAACAGCGAGTGCGTCAACTCCACTAATGGCCCTGGATACTACTGCAAGTGCAGCGATGGCTACGAGGGCAACCCCTACATTGATGATCCGAACAAAGGATGCAAAGGTAACTAGTGTAATTAACTCACACGTCTGAAGGAACCTATATACTACTCTCTCTCTCTTTGGTATTTTTGTTTGACGTTGGTTAGTCTAAAATATTTATGAGTATATATGTGGCTGTAAAGTTCATCTAACTCTCATGTCTGAACGAATATGCAGACATTGATGAGTGTGTACGCCCCAGGGACAAGTATCCTTGCTATGGCGTTTGCAGGAACACGGAAGGAGATTATGATTGCAGCTGTCGCGCAGGTTACCAGCCAAGTGGTGGTGGTCCAAAGAAACAAGAGTGCAGCCCAAAGTTTCCAGTTGCAGCACGGCTTGCCCTTGGTATGTGCCATTATTTTTTTTAGTACAAGCACTAGTAGGACCCCTCATCACTCACGGTTACGAGGACAGTGACATATTAAAATGTGTTACTGATGTCAAAACTGTCACGATCAAACCAACCGTCGCCGATTGCCAACATTGGTAACGGCTCCATACAAAGAACCGTGACAGATCATTTGATGTCTAGATCGGATTTAGAAAAGACGGACCGTGACGGATGGACATCGGTAACGGTAAAAAATGTAGATTAAAATAATTCTTGAGTTAAAATGTCAGTGTTGTACATCCAAAATATCAACAGAACATCAGTGGATGTTAATATATATTCATCAAAGTGAGAATTCACTCCTGTCGGCCCTCGATTTTGTAAATCAGAAACCACGTGTATTTAAAATACCAAATCCCTGAATCAGTAGTTTGGTACACACATTCTAGAATTGATACACAGATCCATCGATATACAATTGGCTTTACAAAGTACAAATAATAGAAGGGTTGCTCGAAGGAACCCCAAATAGATCAAGCATGGTCAAATACATCACATAAATATCAGAGTAAGCAATGTAGAAGCGGAAGCGAAGCGATGACGGTGTAGCCTGTCCCCACAAGCATAGACTGGGGATCTTACTCCCTAAGGCGTAGTCGATACTCGGCGATGTCCTGGTGACACGTATTCGTGCCTAACTCTGACTCCATCTCTAAAAAGGGGAAAAACAACCACGGTGAGTACATAAAGTACTCGCAAGCCACCACTATGAAATGCAAGTAGTGCACAAGGGTTCAAAGGAGGCTTAGTTTATTTGCGTAAAGCTAGTTTAATCAAATCATTTCACATACCTATGACTTAGCATTTTTAACTGAAAATATCGTTATGTTTCACTGGGGATTAATCGAGGTTTCATCCACCTCACTAAGCCTCGCTTAGTTCGGTTTACCTCCATATTCATGTTATTCCAATTCCAACCCCATTCTGACCTCACCCGCAACTCGGGTAGATCTTCAACCTATACTAAGCAAATTAAAATCATTATGAGTCTAGTCAAGTATAGTACAAGTCCCGGCGCTCATTAACCACGAGCACGGCTATTCGAATAGATTGGTTTTCTCACACTGTAGTGGATGTACGCTTTACCCGCACTCCGTGGCTCAGCCCAACACATGAGCTGGTCCCAACACATGAGACATACCACGACCTAGTTTTTCGGATCTCCTAACATTGCGGCACCCGCCCCAAAGACGGCCAATCCTCATACACCCACTGGCTCGACGTCCCCCTAGCCAGTAGTGTGAGGGGTCCTGGGCACAGAGATATCAAAGGAAAGGAAAGCGACAATGGTAGATTTTTATTTGGCTGCCAGTTATTCTCATTACATTTCACATTACTCTCATTCCACTTCACAACTCTCACATCATCGACTATTAAAAACAACCCGTGCAGTGTGGTGCTGCGCCATTAGGATCACCTAATCCTCTAGGTCCCTACCCATGTTGGAAATGCGGTCGTAACTCGGATTGTTTCCTGTCTAACACCTTGACTCGGTCCTTAATTGACCAGGGTCGGTTCTGACCGTTACGTAGAACCACCCATAGCTCACCATGCCGCCCCAGTCGAAATGGTTTTGTTTCACTTAGTTTTGGGTTTCGCAAAAATGATTTTTGGTGTATATACGCAGAGAGGCACCTCGTAGCACACTGCAAATCGACGATTACTCCCCCCGGAGCAACCGCCCACAACACTAAATCATCACACACATACACATCGGGCATGTATGTAGATAAATAATCAAGCATGACTAAGCATTGTCATTATATTGACTAAGGACTGATAATTAATATGGCAACAAAGGATTCATGGCATCAATACGAAGGATAGCCAGCCACGGTCGTGGTCGTTGTAATCCACCGGTCAGCGTGATTCGCGGGAGGGCAGCGACGTGGTCGCGTCGTCCTTGCCGTACTGTGGGCGTCGTCATCGTCCTCGCGCCGCTGTGCAAGCGGGGCCAGGAGCTGACGAGGCGAGCGGCGACAGAGGACGCAGTGCACGCGGCGGCGCTGGATTGCCCCGTGCTGGTCTCGGCGGGGACCAGGGCGACGCTGCGGGTGTCAGTGTGGCAGCGGCAGTCACGTCGCACGGGTCAGGCGAGGCTGACGCAGACGACGGGGCCGAGGGGTGCGCGGTCGCAGCGCGCCGGATGCACAGGTCGGGTTGGTGACGTGTGGTGCGACCGCGTGCGTGCGGGGCGGCGCACGACGCTTGGTTCCGCGAGAGATGGCGTTTATACACGAGAAGAGCACGGCCGGCAGTCAGCGACGGCAGCGGCGCACCGGGAGAACAGGGCATCGGCGGTCCGATCGGGTGTGTGCACGGGATTGAACACGCGAGTACAAGGCAAGGCGAGCAGCTGACCAACATGCGACGTAGGGGACATGGAGCAGTGCTCGGTCGGTGACACAGGAATACTCTGCCTTGCTTGCCCTTCCCTGCCCTGCCCTGCTCCGTTCGGCTGCACGGGCCGAGAAGGCCTGGTGGAAAGGCCAACGGGAAGTTGGGCCGACCTGGTAGAGGAAGGATGACAGGAGGGGTTCAAAATGGACTTCGCTGAAGTTGTAGTGCCTAGCTGGGCTGTCGGCTGATCAGCGAAAATGGGCTGGAGGGAGGAAAAATAAGAAAGGAGAGAAAAGGCTGGTGCGGGTTGGGCCTTTTAAGGTGGAGGGGATTCAGGTCTAAGTCAGGTCCTTTTCCTTTCGGTTGAATTTGATCTAGGGTTTGGGTTCAACCTAATTTGTTAGACATTTATATTTTGGTTTTGATTATGGTTTCAATCTAAATTGAACAATTTAGGTTCTATGGCCAAGCTTGATCTTAGGAGGGGATTTGTAGATATGTGGTGTATAAAATTTGGTGGTCTCATTTAAATTCGGGAAAGGGTTTGGTTTAAGATACTTGGTTTTGCTGCTGGGTTCATTTTGGGTCGTAGTAAAATAATTAGATTACTCTCTAAATTGGTGATACTAATTCCCTTTAGAAATTTAATTTATATTTATAGATTCTATATTTATTTTAGCTATTTCCATACACACAAAATGATTACTAGCAATCAATTTAATTAAATGGCACCGGCAAAGAAGCAAATAAAATCCAAGAAGACCAAATATGATGCAGTTTCGCAAAAAAAAAATGACGGGAGTGATTTTCATGTTTCGCATTTTATTTCCCGAATTTTGTGGATGTTACAACTCCCTTTCTATTATAACAAATTGGTAATGCTAACAGTACTGATTGTTATCTTTGCTGACATGAACTTGTCATCTTTGTAGGTATAAGTTTGGGATTTTCCTTCCTAATTGTTGCTATTCTTTTCACAACAATGATGCTCCAAAAGAGAAAAATGAATGAGTATTTCAGAAAGAATGGTGGTTCAGTACTACAGAAAGTGGACAATATCATAATTTTCTCCAAAGATGATCTAAACAAAATCCTAAAGAACGATTCAGAAGTTCTTGGGCAAGGAGGCTTTGGTAAGGTTTACAAAGGGAGACTTAAAGACAATACCCTAGTGGCTGTGAAGACTTCAACTGAGGTAAACAAAGATCGAAAGGAGGATTTCACAAACGAAGTTATCATACAGTCGCAAATGATGCACAATAACATTATCAAACTTTTGGGTTGTTGCTTGGAGGTGGATGTTCCAATATTGGTGTATGAGTTTGCCGCTAATGGCAATCTAAAAGACATTCTTCATGGTGATGCCAATCGTCGAGTCGCTCTCACACTAGACCTACGGTTAGACATCGCAATTGAATCAGCAGAAGGTCTAAGGTACATGCACTCATCTATAAGTCATACCATACGGCATGGTGATATTAAACCAGCCAACATACTTCTAACTGACAAGTTCATTGCGAAGATCTCAGACTTTGGGACATCCAAGCTTCTTACTGCAGACAAAGAATTTACCAAGATTGTGGCAGGGAGCATGGGTTACATTGACCCAGTGTTCTATATGACCGGTCACTTAACACAAAAGAGTGATGTGTATAGTTTTGGAGTTGTACTACTAGAGCTCATCAGTAGAAAGACAACAGTATATGACAAGAATTGTAGCCTTATCATCGAGTTCCAAAAGGCCTATAAACAAGCAAATAGTGGGATGGCATTGTTTGATAAGGATATTATTGCAATAGAGGAAGATATCTTAATCCTAGAAGAAATTGGTAGGTTGGCGCTGGATTGCTTGAAAGAAAATATTGAAGAACGACCTGATATGAAGGAGGTGACGGCACGACTTATGATGCTACGAAGATCTAGGAATCTTACACATGAGAATTATAATGTGAGTACTCAACGAAATTTTGAGGAGATTAGTTTTGAGGAAGTCCATAAGAGTTTTGGTGATGATTTAAGCACAAGTAGCAGTGCAACGCTTCTTACTCAATTTAGCAGCACTCAGGAGGTGTGGAACCCTTGACGTATACTCAGGAGGTGTGGAACAATATCTGTAATTGGAGAAATAATGGGCAACACTCTCTACCAAGCTCTCTTCCCTTGCAGATCGAATTGGTGGAACTCCCTATCAAGCATAAAACCGAAGTCTTTCCAAAAGATCATGTTAGGTTGTTTGATCACTTCTTGGTGGAACATCCGGTTAGAACGCAATGAACATGTTTTTCAGCATTCCTGTAAAACCCCTCTCCAGATCGCACACATTATCATGCAGGATTTAGACCTTAGACACTCGGCTTTTCAGCCACCTTGATATAATTTTCCCTTTTCTTTTCTCTTACTTTTTGTTTTTGTAAATTTTTTCCTCCTAATATATTTCGGCAGATCTTTTGCCGTTGAGTTTTTTTAGCAGCAAAGAAAGAGAGACGTAACTTGTGTGTAGTGCCAAATTATGCACTGGGTATTTTTTTATTTCTATCAATATATTGACATAAGAAATAGAGGCACACAAAATCTTATCAGCCCTTGACATCTGAAAAGAAACTGTCCTTCACAAGATGGTGTGCTCAACTCTGACAGTATTATCTATTGTTGTATGCTCCTTCGATTGGAGCATGCCACTTGGAAGTGTTCCATTAATTTGCATATAATATACTATTTCTATATCTATGATACAGTGAACACTAAAGAACTAATGGATTTTTTTCACAGCCTACAATCTTAATATAATATTTGGTTTCCATTCACATTAAATGAATTTGGCAAATGTCATTACACCTTTAAAGGTATGAATCCACTTTGTATCTCGGGCATCCACCGGCCCATCCAAAGATTGATCGACATGTTGCTGTGTGGTGCAATACTTATTGTGGGCTTTTGTTGGTAACTTGCAACACTTTTCTTTTCCCTTTTTATTGTGGCCGCATTGCACGGCTGCTGTCTCGAGGTTTGCCTCTATTATTTGACGGCTTTATTGTATCTTTCATTTGATTCTAGCTATTTGTATTATTGTCGACATCCAAACAAACTCTTCGATACCTGCATATTCCCTAAATCTTATAAACTCAATCCCATAAAAATGAAAGTATTATCCATCAGAATCCAAAAATTTATATGTTTGTGGAAACAAAAATCTATTTTCCAACAAGGCATTAATACAATTTTTTTATCACAATCCACAACATGATACGGAAAATAAAGAAATTAGTGACCAAAAATTTAGATGTCACACATATGTATTGGCATTGTTGCTGTGTACACGAGGATTTGTTGAAATTAAAGGGTACACGCGTAACAAAATTCTCCGTTGCTTGCTCAAGAGCTGATGATGACTTTTATAAGCGAGTCATTCCCTCCATCGTTTGGGGTGGAGTCATCATCCTCCGCGAGTTCACCTCCCAGCCTTGATCAACACATTATTAATCAGGGTAAATATATCTGTTCTTTGAAGTATCTCTTCGTTTATAATTTCCAATTAAAGTATCAACAAGAAGATAGTATAACTTTTCTTTGAAAGGTGCAGTACATAATTTCCTATTAAAGTAGTGTCAATAAGAACATGTCTTGTATTCTTTTTTTTAAAAAAAAGGAGAAAAGAGCATTAATTTGCTGCCTCCAAAAGGAGATCAAGACAAAGTATTGAGAGATTGGAACTAGGAAATAAATCAATTAAAAGTATATGCATGGATTTTGGGAGTACCAAGGGATGGGTCGAGTCCACGGTTCTTGAGCTCACGATACATCTGTGCGAGGGCGCATGTCTGGCAGCAGAAGGTGGCGATGCAGTCGGAACAGGGCGTTTCCGGCAGGTCGTAGGATGCCCGGAGCCTGGCACGGTAGGCGCACGTGTACACCCACTGGCACAAACCCCCCGATACGTGGAACACCAAACAGTAGAGCACCGCGTTCAACGCGCACGCTGCACACCCACAAGATCGATCGATCGTTCACAAATTAATTGGGGGAATTGCAGATCAGTTTCACTATAATAAACAGTGACTTAATTGAGTTTACATACAGGATGTGCCCCTGTCGACGATTTCTGCGATTTGCCCCACAGGGATGCAGGGGCACCAACACGCCATGCAACCTGCACAGGTTAATCGACTTATTCATTTGTAAAGATCATAATTCAATTACTGGTTTTATACACAAAGAGACTAGGAATCGAATTAAGATGATATAAATATTTTACTCACATGAGTTGCAGTCATCGTCGCAGTCACAGAGGCCGGTGGTCCATGCCCCTCCAGCCGGCGCCACACGAAACGCCACGCGCGCCGTCGGCGGAGCAGGGTAGAACACGCCCATCACCGGGACGCCGGTCACCGGCTCCGGCGGCGCGGATGCCGGCGCCGCCGGGGGTGGAGCCGACGACGACGACTCCGGTAATTTGGACGCCGGAGGATACATGGCTGTGGAACCCTTGATCAATTACTGCTGCAAAGATGATTGACAGGACGTTTTAGTCGTTGATAGACAATGGATGGATATATAGGTGGATTAGCCATATATATTAATTAATTAACTGTTTCCCTGGTTAGATATTGACCAGAGGTGTAGTTGCTAGGAAAATTCTGGTTTGACGCAGCGGGATGAACCGAACAAACTATGTCCTGCAGTCTGCAACTAGAGTAGTTGCTTTTGCTAATTACTCTTACATGGAAATGTCCCCATTGACATGCAACAGGAGTTTTAGTGGCCAGAGCCCAGAGGTATGCATCAGTTTTGCTTACGTTTCATGGAGAACATTTTGTGTGACATGTGACTAATTCCATATGAACACACGGATGTCATCGTGAAAATACAATTGTATATATGAGTGAGACGTCTTTCTTGTTAATTAATTTGTTTGTTTGTTTGTTTCATTAGTTAATTGGTCGTTGAGCGCAGGTCACTGGCAAAGGAGATCAAGAATGCTTTATGTTGGCACGATATACTAATCTATCGGCACTGAGATCACTACTTTTACTAACAAAATTTATACAATTTTTTTTATCGGCAATTGACTATAGACCAAATACTGGCCAAACTTGGTGTCGAAGAAACAACGGAAGGGTTGATAAATTAAAATGGTTGTTTTGGAGCTACTTGGAAAGGTACCACAGTGTGTACTCTTCATTTTTCTGGTTCCTCTCATCAAATTAACATAAATTCCTGGTAATATTTAAATAGATCGTATACATGAATTTCTAAGTGCACGAAGCTGCAATATACTCCCTCCATTTCAGAAAGTAGTATACTCAAACTTAATTAATTTTGATGTAGATGAACTATAGAGAAACGTAGCAATATTTTTTAACACAAAATAGATATGCTAGAAAAGTATATTAAAAACTAATTTTGTATTATAAATGTTGCTATGTATTTTATATAAAGTTATCCAAACTTAGAGAAATAATTTTTTTAAAAAAAATTAAAACGCGGTATATTCCGAAATGAAGGGAGTATATGCCATTGAAAACTTTACTGATCCACTATATAACAAGCCTAAGTTGTTGCACTGAGACAAAAACCAGCATAACAGACTATAGCATAACTAATTAAGGAGTGGCCTGCCAAGCTAAGACAACTAACCAAGCATAACAGACTATAGCTGTGGTGGGGGCTCTAAGTATAAGTGGACTGTACTGTTTTTAATTAAGGTCCTGTTTGGATTCGAAGGGCTAATAATTAGCCCTCTGAAATCCTGCTATTCTGAAGTATTAAACGTAGATTATTTACAAAACCACTCCCACGACCCCTAGGCTAATTTACGAGACGAATCTAATGTTGTATATTAATTCATGTTTAGAGAATAATTACTGTAGCAGTGCTATAGCAAATAATAGATAAATATACATCATTAGATTCGTCTCGCAAATTAGCCCAGGGGTTGTGGGATGGGTTTTGTCAGTAATTTATGTTTAGTACTCCTAAATAACAAGATTCCGGAAGGCTAATTATTAGCCCTCCGATCCAAACAGGGCCTAATAATCATCGTAATTTTTTTCTGACTAGCTTGTTTGGTGTTCTGGATTATAAATTTTTAAACTCATTTGGATCGTATACCAATACCTCAATTCCATATTCCGCAATTTCTTTTTTTTTCTAAAGGAACTTAAATGCTTGGGTTTTCCTAATGATGTGGATTAAAAGAGTAAAATTCATGACAGTCGGTGATATGGGCCCGGGGGTATTCTGAGGATACGACGCATGAAGGGGGAAAACGTATTTGCACAATCGATATATAGTAGGAAAATACTTGGGTCGCCCAGCGAGGTTCGGGCCACGGGCGGCCACGTGGCCACCCCGAGGGGGTTTGGCCCGGTGGCTGCCCGGAGGCTATCGTTCCCCAAGAGAAGGGGTTCGGGAGCACCCGGACCCCAGCTACATTGCCACGTACCAATCATGTGAGAGGGGCGAGCCCAACGACCAACTACCCCATTCAATGTAAGAATAGTGGTCAGGCGCTGCCCCATCGCATTTAATGCGAAGTGAGGCGCGCCTATCAGTACTCATCATCACCTTTTGCCTGGCTCAGAAGGACAGCAAAGTCTTCACCGGTGACCGTCAGACTACCCATGCCCCTCTCCCTAGCAGGTCACCGTCGCATTTAATGCGTTGGAAGGCTGCGTCGGAGAGAGAGGATGAGAAGCCAGGAGTGTTGTGCCACCCCTATTTTAGTTGGAGAGCCGTTGACAAGCGGGTCCTACTAGAGTAGGTAGGTTGACCACCCCCACGTCAGCAATGCGACGGCTTCATCGCCCATCTTCCCTTAACAACTCACGTGACGTGGCAGCGGGAGCAGGTATAGGAGTAGACCCCCGACAAGACAAAGCATGAATCACTCCACGGCGTGGAGTAAAATGAACCAATTCAGGACTACTGTGGTGTCCCCTTGCACTATAAAAGGAGGCCCAAATCCATCGTAAAAGAAGGTCGCTCCCAAGAAGTCATAAGTCTAGCTCCATAATTCGTGCACACCTCAGCCATCAGCTCCAACCCCGTCCCTAGGGAAGCGTTCCATCCAAGTAGAAGGAAAAGAGATTGGGAGAAGAGTCAGATATACTCTGATTGTATTGTAGAAAAATCACCATACCAAATCTTGTAATCTTTTATCCACCATATCAACAACAAGAACAGGATTAGGGTATTACGCTTCCCCAGCGGCCCGAACCTGTATAAACCCTGGTGTCATATGTGCTTAGCTTGTTTTTCCTCGTGCCAACCTTCTTCTTCTCCTTAGCTCAAGCCTCGGTACACCGCACCCCTGTGCTGAACCAAAAAGGGGGTCTCTGGGATCCCTGTGTGTCGAGCACACGCATCGACAGCTGGCACGCTAGGCAGGGGGTGCGCGCTACTTCAAGGTTTGAGTTTGTGGTTTCTCCCGCCTCCCGGCGA
This sequence comes from Leersia perrieri, assembly GCA_000325765.3. Lineage (NCBI taxonomy): Eukaryota > Viridiplantae > Streptophyta > Magnoliopsida > Poales > Poaceae > Leersia > Leersia perrieri. Next base: position 555,499 of record CM002477.1, read on the forward strand.
AACTACTTGTCTCCATCTCTACCATGGTCCACGGTTACGTCTTGCGGACCGCGTCCGGCTCCCTCGCGTCACGCGAGTGTGACTTGGCCACTGATGACATCGAGGAGGTCGAGGAGATCGACACGGGCGAATACAGCCCCAACTTCCAACACCGTCGTCGAGGCAGGAGGGTGTCCCTGCCACTTCCTCCTCCCCCACCGGCCGCAGCAGCGGCCGGAGCTTCATCACCTCCTCCTCCCCCACCGGCTGCAGCGGCGGCCAGAGCTCCACCACCTCCTCCGCCCCCCGCCGCGACGACAGCTCAGGGAGGAGAGGAACCGCTGCCCCGTGAAACCGCAGGTGCGGCCGCGGGCTCTGGATTGCACTAGGGTGGGCGTACTGGTGAGCCACGACGAAGCGGCATCCACCGCCATTTGGAGTTCGGCACGCCCAAGGGCGCCCTCTAGGCGGTAGAAACACTCCTGCACCACCCCCCGGTTACGCCGGGCGAACGTTCCAACACTAAGTGTTGGCTCGACGACGTGGCAAGGCTAGTCAGTACGACCCAGCGCCAACTGGCCGCCGATCTCGCTTCTTCAAGCCACCGTCCACGTGGCTCCCACGCCACGGTCAGCTCGTCCTCTCGGCGACGGGCGAGAAGGGCAGCGGCTGCTGCACGGACCGGCGAGGTCCCCCCGGCAGCAGCCCAACAGGACGCGCCAAGTGATCCGCTGTACGCGGATCCGGATGCTCGCGTCCCTATTAAGCACCTCCATGACACACGTCGTGCCGAGCGAGCACATGACTGCGCTTCCTCCATGGGAGGCGTGAATGCATGGCGTGCAGCCTTAGCGGCCCCGCCACAGGGAGAGCCCTCCAGGGCACGGCGAGTGGCCGCAGCGGCCCCGCCGTGCGCAGGTCCCTCTGCAGCGCCACGAGAGGCCCCCCAGCCCTCGTCGCCCCCTCCTGTCGGCAATGGCTGTCGTACCTTTGTCCTCAGTCTCCGCAATGTGCGTTAGCCCAACAAGTTCAGGCCGGCCCTTACGGAGAAATATGACGGCACAGTGAACCCCACCGAGTTCCTCCAGATCTACACCATGGCCATCAAGGCCGCGGGAGGCGACGATTTTATCATGACTAACTTTTTCCCCATGGCGCTCAAGGGCCAGGCCCGTTCCTGGCTAATGAATCTGCCCGCTCAGTTTGTCACTTCTTGGGATGACTTGTGCAGGCAGTTTACCTCCAACTTCCAGGGCAAGTATCCGCGCCCGGGGTGGAGGCTGATCTCCACATGGTGCAGCGAGGAGAGGATGAGTCCCTGCGCAAATACATCCAACATTTCTGCCAGGTATGCAACACCATACCGTCCATCGTTGACCATGCAGTGATCTTCACCTTCAGGAGTGGCGTATGCCACGACACTATGCTGGAGAAGATCGAGTCCAAGGCCCCCTGGACCACCACCGACCTCTTTGAGCTCGCCGACCAGGTGGCCTGCAAGGAAGAGGCTCGGGTCTGGAACCCCAGGAATCCAACCCCGGCCTCCGCTAACGTTGCCCCGACGGAGCCCCGAGAGAAGCAGCGAGAGTGGCGGCGGAGAGGAGGGCCATGTCCTCGCTGCCGACGAGACCGAGAAGCCCTCCCGAAAGGGCAAGCCCACGAGCTATGGGGAGCACCCCAGACCCTCGCCCCTAGGGCCAGTTCGGGGACAAGTGGTGCACAGTGCACCTAACCTCCCGCCATGATCTCTCTGAGTGCCACTCGGTCAGGAACCTGGCCGAACGCATTCAGAAGTACGAGCAGGAGAGGAGAGAGAGAAGGAAGCCCGCCGCAAGGGGAAGGCCCCGGCGGAGCCCATAGACAACCGGCGTGAGGAGGCCAAGAGCGCGGCCCCAGTCGGAGGCGAAGATGATGACCTGGGCTACCAGGACCCGAAGTACATCGTCGCCACCATCGACGGAGGGGTGTGGAGAATATGGGTACCGGGTGTTCACTCAGACCATTGTTAGCCCACGAAGGGATGTTCTAGAAGATTGATAGAAGGAAGGCAAAGAGGCCCGACCCATCAGTGCCTTGATTCTCATAGCATGATCCAAGAGATAAGGCATATCCTGAGTCGTATGTAACTCGGAGTTCATATATGTAAAGAGATAAATCACCCGGTTGGGCCTTGCCTTTTGTTCCACTGCAATCGGCCGGGTAGATATTGTAACAGTTAGGGAAACCCTAACTTGTTAGGGTTAGGATTCCTAGATGACTCGGTCCCCTCTCTCTATATAAGGAGGGGACCAGAGAGCCCTTAGGGGTACAAAAACAATCACCCACATACCACACCATACATCATACAAGCTCGGCGGAATACTTCCTCTGGACTGGATTACAGTTATTACTCCATTGGAGGGCCTAAACCAGTATAAATCCTTATGTTCTGTCACCATGTAGCTTTCGAGTTCGTGCGTAGCCCCATATAGTTTATTGTCGGTTCAAAACACCGACAAGGGGCATGCGCCCAAGTATCCCGTCGGAACCTCAAGGCCATGAGGCGCGAGCTTCTGGCCGCCGTGCCGTCCTATGAGGCGTCACGCCGATCACGCTGGGCGGAGGTGCCTATCACCTTCGACCAGACAGACCACCCGGGGAGCATCATCCGCAGCGGCCATTTGGCCCTCGTGACCTCCCCCACCATCTGCAACATCAAAGTTGCCCGCATCCTGATCGACGGGGGCGCGGCCATCAATATCCTCTCCCCGAAGGCCTTTGAGGTGATCAAGGCTCCGGGGATGGTGCTCGGGCCATCATACCCCATCATTGGGGTGACACCTAGGAAGGTGTGGCACCTCGGGTAGATCTCGTTGTCGGTCACATTCGGGAGCCCCTCCAACTTCCGCAACGAGCGGATCGACTTTGATGTGGCAGATCTCAATCTGCCCTACAACGTCGTGCTTGGTAGGCCGGTGTTGGTGAAGTTCATGACGGCTACCCACTACGCTTACTGCCAGCTCAAGATGCCGGGCTCAGGAGGCCCCATCACCGTCCGCACCGATGTGAAGACCGCGCTGGACTGCGTGGAAATACGCGCGAACGACATCGCGGTGGCCGACCATGTAGAACCCGAGGACCCCAAGGGGGAGACCTCGGGTTACCGGGCCCCTAAGATGCGCATCACCTCGGCTGAGGAGGTGGTGATCAAGCCCATCCAGCTAGGCGACGACCCGTCCAAGACCGCCAAAATCGGCGGCAGCTTGGACCCCAAATAGGAAGACGTGCTCGTCTCTTTCCTGCGGGAAAATGCCGACGTGTTTGCTGGAAACCGTCAGATATGCCCGGAGTCCCCAGGGAAGTGATTGAGCACCGTCCCGCAGTGCGACCGGACGTGCGGCCGATCCGACAAAAGGTGAGGCGACAGGTGTTCATCCGTGAAGAGGTGGCACGGCTCCAGGAGGCCGGCTTCATCCGGGAAGTGCTGCATCCGGAATGGTTGGCCAACCTGGTGGTTGTCCCGAAGGCCAATGACAAGCTGCACATGTGCATCGACTACACCGACCACAACAAGGCATGCCCAAAAGACCCTTATCCCCTGCCGCGAATAGACCAGATAGTCGACTCCACTGCAGGGGCGACCTTTTGTGTTTTCTGGATGCATATTCTGGGTATCATCAATTTCGCATGGCTGTAGAGGATGAGGAGAAAACTGCATTTATCACCCCTGTTGGCACCTTTTGTTATATATCTATGCCCTTTGGTTTGAAAAATTCAATGTCTACCTTCCAACGTGGTGTCCGCATCACATTAAATGATCAAATAGGGCGTAATGTTGAGCCGTATGTTGATGACCTAGTAGTTAAGTTGAGAAACCGAGAAACCTTGCTCTCGGACTTGGCCGAAACATTTGATAACCTCCGGTCCTCGCGTATGAAGCTGAACCCAGAAAAATGTGTGTTCGGGGTGCCGGTAGGTAAGTTCCTGGGATTCTTGGTCTCTGCCCGAGGCATCGAGGCCAACTCTATGAAGATAAAGGCGATAGAGGAGATGCGCCCCCCCCAAGGAAACTCAGGGACGTGCAGCGCATCACAGGCTGTATGGCTGCCCTAAGCCGCTTCATATCGAAGTTGGGAGAGCGGGCGCTTCCCCTATTCAAATTGTTAAAAAGAGCTGGCCCCTTTATATGGAAGGATGAAGCAGAGAGGGCCTTGGGTGAGCTCAAGCGTTATCTCTCTTCGCCACCCATACTGGTGGCCCCTCGGGAAGGGGAACCCCTCCTTCTATATCTGGCGGCAACCCCGCAGGTAATCAGTGCAGCACTAGTGGTGGAGCGCGATGAGGCACCGGCCTTTCAGTCGCCCCCAACCCTATCCGACCAGGTGGCAGGCAGCCTCGGAACGGTGTTGAATGGAGAAGCCACCGAGGTCGGTGGAGGCCTTTGGCCCCCTGAACCTTGAGGTGGGATCCGCCCCCTAGTCTGGGGGCTCCGGAGGCCCCTTCTACCTAGTGTGGCCCTAGGGGCCCTGGGAGGAGCGATGGCCCATCAGCCCCGGACACCGAGGAAGCCAGCCCCGGTGCACCCAAACCCACTGCCCTTGATAACGTGGCAAGGGCCCGCCCTATGGTGTAGCGCTCGGTCTATTTTATCAGTGAGGCTCTACGAGACGCGAAGACACGTTACCCGCAGCCCAGAAAATGCTCTATGCAATCCTCGTGGCTTCCCGGAAGCTGCGCCAGTATTTTCAAGCGCATCGGGTAACGGTGGTCACGTCTTACCCTCTTGGCCAAATTCTACACAATCGAGAAGGCACGAGGCGGGTGGTGAAACGGGCTATCGAGTTGTCCGAGTTCGACCTGCATTTCGAAGTCCACCACGCAATAAAAAGCCAAGTACTAGCGGATTTGTGGTAGAATGGACGCCATCGGCCGACAACGATCAGCCCCCGGGTGATCCAGCTGCAGGACCCAAGGGCACAGCACATCACGGCCAATGGACCATGCAATGGGTTATGAACTTCGACGGGTCACTCACCTTGCAAGGAGCCGGAGCGGGCGTCGTGCTGACCTCGCCATCGGGCGACGTGCTCCAGTGAATCGTGCGGCTCGATTTCCGAGCAACCAACAACATGGCAGAGTACGAAGGACTCCTTGTGGGATTACGGCAGCGGCAGGCATGGGCATCCGCCGTCTGCTAGTCCTTGGCGACTCTAAGTTGGTTGTGAATGAGGTATCCATGGAGTACCAGTGCACCAACCCTCAGATGGAAGCATACGTTAAGGAAGTACGTCGTATGGAGCGCCATTTCGATGGCCTCGAATTGTGCCACGTGCCCAGAAAAGACAATACCCTAGCGGACGAGTTGTCTAGGATCGCGTCTGCACGAGACCCAACCCCGCCAGGCGCATTTGAAGAAAGACTCACAGAGCCATCGGCGCACCCCGAACCGCTCCATGGGTAGGAATCGGCCGGCCTCGACGTCCCGGACCCGGCGGGCCAACCACAGCCTGACCCCGTCAGGGCCGCCATCTCACGCCAAGTGGCCTGGATTTCAGAAATCCAGGCATACCTGCAAGACACGTTATTGCCCGAGCAACGTGAAGAAAGCGAGTGTGTTGCCCGCATCTCCAAAAGGTATGTGTTGGTGGAAGGGACTCTCTACCGACGCGGTGCCAACGGGGTGCTTATGAAAAGCGTTACTCGGGAACAAGGTCTTGAGCTCCTAGCCGAGATCCATGAGGGCGAGTGCGGAGCGCACTTGGCCTCCCAAACCTTGGTGGGAAAAATCATTCCGCCAAGGTTTCTACTGGCCCACCACACTTCAGGACGCTCTAGACCTCGTGCGGCGGTGCCAGGCATGCCAATTCCATGCCAAGCAGACGCACCTGCCAGCCCAGGCCCTTCAAACTATCTCGCTCTCGTGGCCGTTCGCGGTCTAGGGGCTGGACATCCTGGGCCCGTTCAAGCAGGCACATGGCGGCTACAAGTTCCTATACGTTGGCCATCGACAAATTCACCAAATGGCCCGAGGCCTACCCAGTCAGCGTCATCGACAAGCACTCGGCTATGCGGTTCATGAGGGGCATCACGGCAAGGTTTGGGGTCCCCAACAGACTCATCACCGACAACGGCACCCAGTTCACAAGTGAGCTGTTCAGCGAGTACTACGATGACATGGGTATCAAACTCTGCTTCGCCTCACCCGCCCACCCCAAAGCAACGGCCAAGCTGAGCGTGCAAACACGGAAATATTGAAAGGCCTCAAGACGAAGACATACAACATCCTCAAGAAGCATGGGGAATCGTGGATTGAGGAGCTGCCAGCAGTCCTTTGGGCTAACCGGACCACACCGAGGTGCTACTAAGGAAACACCATTCTTTCTAGTGTATGGAGCCGAAGCGGTCCTCCCTTTTGAGCTCACCCTGGGATCGCCACGAGCCACGCTCTACACCGAAACAGACCAAGACCAGTTACGACGCAACGATCTGGACTACCTCGAAGAAAGACGGCGTCGTGCGGCGCTTCGCGCGGCCCGTTACTAGCAGAACCTCCGTCAGTATCACCAGCACAAAGTCAATCCACGAGCGCTACAGGTCAACGACCTCAACCTGCGCGTACAATCATGTGCAGGCCTGAGCAAGTTATCTCCAATGTGGGAAGGACCATACAAAGTAATCAGCACTCCGCTCCCCGGAGTGGTTCGCCTAGCCACGGAGGACGGCACTCCGCTGCTGAACTCGTGGAATATTTCCCATCTGCGCAAGTTCTACCCGTAAGCCACATGGTGTGCTGTACAGACAAAAGCTTAGGCCAACTAACCGCCACCATGTGTGCGCCAAGTTGGCCGGGGGCTCCCAACATATTCATATGTACACATGAATCATCATCTCCGTTTGGCACGAACAATGAGTGTCCCCTATGCTTTTTTTCATTTCGTCCCTTTTTATAATCTATCAGCGCCGCCGTGCATCTCTCTCTGTTCTGAAATATGTGTGTGGGTTACTATGTTCTTGCGATGTTCTTGCCCTGCCTGCCATAAGCTAAAAGGCCCTAAGGGTGTCAAGGGTAGAACGACATTGTGTATTGTGCCCCGGGGTGGTCAACGCCTGGGGGCTCGGGTGGACGTCCTGTCACGCCAGTCCCGATCCCTCCATTGCACCGCCCCTGCTGGCCCTTTATGCCCTCGCTTTTACCCGGAGCCCCGAGAAAGGCGTCAGCTGCCGGCCGATGCACGTTGCTTGAGCCCGGACCAACTTCCACAACATAGGACAGACGGAGATGAGTGGCCACAACGACCACCTGACCCAATTCAGCAGCTTAACTAACCAAAAAACAACTCATGTGCAGGGAATTGGCCAAAGAAATAAGTAAACTTCAGAGTCGGCCACGATGGGCTGCCACAACACGAATCTTGCTCGAGAAAGGCAAGTACATTAAATAGTAGTGCAGTTTTTTACAAGGTTTAGGGATGGAAGCATGAACAGGGGAGTCCTAGGCGGCTAGCGGGTCGTTGGGGCTGTCCTCCGCGCCGTCCTCGGCGGGCGGGTCCTCGTGGTAGGCGAGGTGAAAAAACGTCGGGGTCCCATCGAAGCCCACCATGATGGACTCGACGGCATCCGCGACGCGACGCCGAACACCCTCCTCTATACCCTCGGGGAAGTCATCAGTGGGGGTGTATGGGTTGAAGCCGGGGTCGCGAGCCTGGTAGCTCACCAGGATCAAGGTTGCAACCTGGCGGGCCAAGTCGTACGATGAGTCCTTCGCCACTTCGTCAACCTCCTCCGGCACCCCCTTGATTCCCTCAGCCAGCACGTCTACTTGGGTGGCTAATCCCCCCAGAGTAGAGCTGGCGAAAGCATGTTGGGTGCGTATCACCCCCTCCTCCCAAGCCGCCTCGTGAAGACACGTGATGGATGCAGCCATGATCCGGGTTCCCAAGTCAAGCATGTGCTCCAGGTCCGCGATCCGCCGGCGCGCCTGCTCCAAGTTTGGTGCCGCTTCACCGGAGTGTGGAGCCGGCTGGGGCGGCAGAGCCCGCTCCCGCTGCTCTAGCTCCCGTGCCCGCGCCTCCACATCTCCGACCGCTTGCTCTTGGGTGGCGACGTCCCACTCCTGCCGCTCCAGCTCCTCCCGCTGATGACGCGAGGCAGCCACGAGCTGCTGCTCTCGCTCCTCGATAGCCCTCAGGCTCCGGGAGACCCCCTCCTAGGCCTGCAGCACAGCCGCCTCGCGCCCCTCCACGGCGACCTCGCGCTCGGTGATGGCCCTCTCCTGAGCCGCTGCGTTTTTCTCCCGCGCAGTGGAGTCCTCCTCGACCTTGGCCTCTTCGGCCTCCCGGTCCCCGACCACCTGTCGTGCCGCCTCCAAGGACCTCTCACGCTCCGCCAAGTCGTCCTCACGAACCCAGAGCTCGATGTCGGTGTTGGCGGCGGTGGCCTCGGCATCGCGCAGGATGCGATCACGTCGACAGAGTTCTTGGGCACGGTCGTCGAGCTCACGGGTGAACGCCCCGGCGGTGGTGCGGACCCCTTTCTCCGTGGCAGCGGCTGTCAGAGTACAGAGGTCGATGGTGTGCCGCTCAATGATGGTATCTTCAAGCGTCTCGTTGAGCTCACCCCGTCGATGCTCGATATCCACCAACTCCCGCTTCCGAATGAAGCCCTCAACCCTCGCCGTGGTCGCCAACTCGGTGCGTCCTTCGGCGACCTTGATCTCCTGTCGCGCGACCGCAGCCTCCTTGGCGGCCAAGGATTGGACCTGAGCCTGTAGCCCTTCCAGAGAAACCGCATTGGCCTCCTCCAGTGCCTAGGACACGATCACCCTCGCTCACTCCTGCGACCGCATGAGGGGCTCCGTGTCCAGGGCGGTCATGAACCCTGTTCGAGCGCCCCCAAATTCGAAATCGGAGCTCGAGCCGAGGTCCACCACCTGTATAGGGCGGGGAGACGAGGGTGCCCCATGCCCGAAGCTCTCTGCCGTCGCCTCCCGTGCCGGCGTCGCCTCGCGCTACGGTGTGACCGCTCGCGGCGTCGGTGGATCGCAGTAAGCTGGCGCCGACGGTGTTAGTGTCGGTCGGCGGGGCGACGGTGATGGATGGTGTGGCGCAGGCGACGGTGGCGACGGTTGGCACGGCGGTGCCAATTGTTGCCACGGAGGGGACTCCGGGGATTGCTCCCCGCTCCCCGCTGCCCACTGTCGCCCCCACCTCCGCATCGGAGGCAGCTTGCCCCGAACCTGCTGACGGCAGAGGGCCCCCGGGTTGCTCTTGGTGCACGCCCGACGCCTCCACCTCGGGGTGGGCCCCCTCGTCAGGCTGCGCCGACCCCGAGCCCGAACCCGCGGGGGGCGACCCGGACACGGTGGGTTCCACCACCTCGGACTTCTCCTGCATCTCCCCCGCTGAGCAGGAGGCAGAACCGCCCTTGGGCACAACCTTGGGGCGGAAATGCTGATGTTCGCGGCTAGGAACAAGAATGAGCATAATGAGAAATCAAGACACAAATAACTTAAACGGGAAATAAAACTCGTGAGAAATATATGCATTTGCAAATTGTCACCTTCGGGCAGCATTGAAGTTCCATGAGACCCGGGAGATGGCATGCTTCTTCTTTGGGGGGCCATCAGAAGGGCTTGCTAGGCTAATGCCCGCAGACTCCGCTCACACAGGGGTGCCACTACTGGCCCCCATCGTCTCGCCGATGTCGGCCTCCGCCGACGGTGCGTTCGTAGCTGGCATGCCCCTGGCCACCGCCGGGGTCGCCGCCACTAAGGGTGCACCAGCCCCTGTCGGAGTGGCCACCGCCGCCGATACGTTGGCCTCGGCTGGAGCGGCCGCCACCACCGGTGCATCAGTCTTGGTCGTCGTCGCTGCCACAACAGCCACCGACGCTGCGGAGTTGCCTCCCGCTGTCTTAGCAGCGGGTCCGGTCGTCGGCGGGCCCCCGGACCTGTGATGGGGAATGGCGTGTTCTGCGCCGCTGTCACGTGGTTGCAACGGGGGAGGAGTGGAGTCATACTCTGTCCTTTTCCTCTTCCCCTTTGGGTCCGAGGTCCCAGGTCCGCACCTGCCCAAGCCCCGACGGCCTAACTGCCCAATCGGCACGTCGTCGTAGTCGTCGTTACTGCCATCCGGGGGAGCGCCTGGCGCCGCTGACACCGAACCCATGCCGTCTCCCATCACCTGCAAAGCATGCAGGATCTCCAGGCATGCTGAGTCCTAGCACAGCGGGACCAGCCCGAGGGGGAGTTGCGTCAACTCCATCACATTGACGTCGAGGATGCGGCGAACCAGAATAGCGAGGTCACTCTCTCTCCAATAGAATAGAGTGCCGACATGGGTGCGCTTGTCGTCGTTGAAGTTCGTGTACATGTGTGCTGGACGCGGCCTCTCCTGTAGCGGCGAGATACGTCGTGACTGATAGTCTCGAAAGACGGCGTGCCTGGACAGGCCCCCTCTCCGGGGATAACTAATCCTGTCCATCACTCCATCCAGCTCCCTCCCGATGCACGGCCATGCCCCTAGTTCTCCTAGTTCGCTGGAATCCCCGTCGAAAGGTGAAGGCAGGGGTGGTTGCCCAGGTTGGTGTAGAACCAGTGGGCCCTCTAGTTCTCCCACCTTGAGCGGTGGATTACGATGAAGGCGGTGTCGATGACTCTGTCATTGCGCGGTTGGACCGTGACGTACCCAACTGCCCCAGGGGATCCCACCATGCACACGCGGAAAAACTACTGGAACAGATGGAGTGACGGCATCACCGCCACAAACATCTCGCAGGTGTAGGCGAAGATCGAGAGGTAGAAGACCGCGTTGGGGGTGAGATGATGCAGCTGAAGGTCGTAGAACTCTCGCACATCGAAGAAGAAGCAGGAGAAGGGCGGGACCAGCCCGACCATGGCGAAGGAGGTGAAGAACACCATCTTTGTAGGGGGCCGTTTCGCCGGCACATCGCCGCCGCTGGGTACCGCGCGGCAGATAATTGTTTAGCATGCTTCAAGCATCCACGGTGCGAACCACGGACTTGGGAAGCGCGCTCCCTGGTTCCGGGAGCGCATCGCGGGTCATTTTCGAAAAGGGCGCCGAAAGATGGAGAGAAACCGGCGACGGAGAAGGATTTGAAAAGGCAAAAACACCGGAAGATAAAGAGGTGATGGTTGTGGAGTGCGTAGAAGCCGATCCCTCCTATCAAAGATCTACTTTTATAGGCAACCACGGCCCCCTCGCATTCCATAGCGTTAAACTCGCTCCACTTCCACACGTCACGCCGCTTCGAATTGTGCGCCCGCCGGGCACGTTACGCGAAACGGTGAGAGACAGGCGGTTAGGCGGGCCCCCCTCGCGCGCGCAGCCCAAGTGACACGCCCTCCACCTAGCAAAGCCTAATCAAGTGCGTTCGGCTGCTACTGCATCATCATTCTCTCATGGAATGTTACACCCAAATCCCCCGGGCCCGCTCACTGGGAAATGTGGCGTTAACTGTGCCCGAACCCAACTTCAGCCCTAGCCAACACCGGGAGCTACTGTCGGTGATATGGTGGGGTATACTGAGGATACGACACATGAAGGGAGGAAACATATTTGCACAATCGGCATATAGTAGGAAAATACTTGGGTCGCCCAGCGAGGTTTGGGCCACGAGCGGCCACGTGGTCACCCCGAGGGGGTTTGGCCCGGGAGCTACCTGGAGGGCGTCGTTCCCCAAGAGAAGGGGTTCGGGAGCACCCGGACCCCAGCTACATTGCCCCGCACCTATCCTGTGAGAGGGGCGAGCCCAACCACCAACTATCCCTTTCAATGTAAGAATAGTGGCCAGGAGCTACCAATCGCATTTAATGCGAAGTGAGGCGTGCCTGTCAGTACTCATCATCACCTTTTGCCTGGCTCAGAAGGAGAGCAAAAGTCTTCACCGGTGACCACGAGCTGACCGTGCAGTCAGACTACCCACGCCCCTCTCCCTGGCTGGTCACCGTCGCATTTAGTGCATTTGACGGCTGCGTGGGAGAGAGAGTATGAGAAGCCAGGAGTGTTGTGTCGCCCCTATTCTAGTTGGAGAGTCGTTGACAAGCGGGTCCTACCGGAGTAGGTAGGTTGACCACCCCCACGTTAGCAATGCGACGGCTTCGTCGCCCGTCTTCCCCCAACAACTCCTGCGACGTGGCAGCAAGAGCAGGTATAGGAGTAGACCCCCGACAAGACAGAGCATGAACCACTCCACGGCGTGGAGTAAAATGAACCAATTCAGGACTACTGTGGTGTCCCCTTCACTATAAAAGGAGATCCAAGTCCATCGTAAAAGAGGGTCGCTCCCAAGAAGTCATAAGTCTAGCTCCATAATTCGTGCACACCTCAGTCATCAGCTCTAGCCCCGTCCCCAGGGAAGTGTTCCATCCAAGTAGAAGGAAAAGAGATTGGGTGAAGAGTCAGATATACTCTGATTGTAGCACAGAAAAATCACCATACCAAATCTTGTAATCTTTCATCCACCATATTAACAACAAGAACAGGAGTAGGGTATTACGTTTCCCCAGCGGCCCGAATCTGTATAAACCCCAGTGTAATACGTGCTTAGCTTGTTTTTCCTCCTGCCCACCTTCTTCTTCTCCTTAGCTCAAGCCTCGGTACACCGCACCCTTGTGCCGAACCAAAAAGGAGGTCTCCGGGATCCCTGCGTGTCGGGCACACGCATCGACAATGACCGATATTTAAACTTGAGTGGGGCGTCATTTAGGTCCATCGTCTTCTAATATGCTAATTCAGATCCATAATATGTACCAACCGAGATCTGAACCCCATTTGACCGGATTTGGCTGCATACGTGGCAGACCATGCTGGACGCAATTTTACAGATAAACCCATCCGAATAAAACTTTGCCCCATCCAAATCTTTTTTCCCAAATCAAAATTTTAGGGAATTGGAGCAAACCGACGACTGCGAGTAACCGCGGCTTTACTCGCAGCTTCAAGCAGTGCGATGGCTGCGACGGGGGAGTGTCAGTTTCGGAGAGGTTTGGCAGCCATGGCTAGTGGCTCGTCGTCGTCAAGTATCCAGAGGAGGGGATGGCTATTACCTCTGATTCAGTGCCCTAGATGCAGGGTGAAGAAGATCTTTCAGCTCACGGCAACAACCACAACAATTTGTTTTGTTGGAGGGGGCAAGGCCACTGGCCGTCGTCCCTCCTTGGCTCCACCGCTGGCAACAAATTATGGACGCATCTTGTACACATGCCGTGACCACGAGCTTAGTTTGATCTGAGCTTATGTTCATCTTGTGTTACTGAACTTCGAATTTACATGTTGTTCATCTTTCTAGAAGTAGTGTCGAATACGTTGAATGTACCAAACTGCCTGTAGGTGTGCACGTAGATGTGCATTAATTAAATTTCAAAGGTTGGTTAATTAGTGTCAACCTTCCTTGTATTTGTATCTCATAGAAGAGAAAAGGAAGGCCAGGAGGTTTACACAGCTGAGTCCAGCCATCAACCAGAAGAAGCAATCCAACCGTCCTTTGTTGAGATCGTCGGAAATCCACCCTCCCTTCTCCGGCGTCTCCGTCGCCCACGCCACGACAGCCACAATTGCCGAATTGAGGTAACTTCCGGCGGCGACGGCGACGAGGCTGACCGCCGTGCAGAGGCTCCTCATGGAGTCCGGCGCCTGGTCGTAGAAGAACTCCAGCAGCCCGACGCTGGTGAACACCTCCGCCGCGCCTAGCAACACGTACGCCGGCGCCTGCCACAAAATGCTCGTCGCCGCCATCACCGCCGCTCGCCTGAGGCGGATTGCCTCGAGCAGCGAGGAGTACGCCATGGCCAGCGCCGACATCGCCAGGCCGACGCCGAGGCGCTGCAGCTGGGAGATCCCACGGCCACGGCGGTCGCCGGTGAAGCGGCGGGCGAGAGGCACCAGCAGGGCGTCGTAGGCGGGGACGGTGAGGAGGATGGTGATCACCTCGAATGTGGACATCGTCGCCGGCGGCACGGCGAAGAATGATCCGGCGACGCGGGTGTCCATGGCCTTGCCTTGCTCGACGAACGTGGACGACATCTGCGCCGTGACGGCGAAGAAGAAAACCACCGTGGGCCACACCGTCGACAGCCGCAGCAGCATCTTCACCTCCTCCACCTGCGTCACCGTACACACCCTCCACGCCGACGTGTTGCCGTCGCCGTCGACGACAACGGCCGCCTTGTCCAGGAACGCGAACTGGTCCGTGTGCTCGATGATCCGGCGCTCGGAGGGAAGCTGGTGGAGGAGTGAGCTGTCGCCGGGGAGATCGACGCCGCAGTTCCTGACGGCGGCGACGAGCACCTGACAGAGCCGCGTGATGGGGCTCCCCGACGGCGACGGCGTACGAGCCGTCCGGAGGCCGAAGACGAAGACGGCGAAGGAGATGGCCATGGTGGCAGTCGGGATGGCGAAGCCGAGACACCAGCCGGCGCGGTCCTGGACCCAGACGAGCACGGTGGAGGCCAGCAGCGAGCCGACGTTGATGGAGAAGTAGTACCAGTTGAAGAAGGATACCCTCGCCGCCGGCGCGGTGGCGGAGTCGTCGTCGAACTGGTCGGCGCCCAGCGGCGAGGCGCATGGCTTGATGCCTCCCACGCCGAGGGCCACGAGGTAGAGACCGATGTATCCGGTGGCACGGACGACGCCGATTGGTTCGGCGTCGGAGGTTGTACCGTGCGCGGTTGACAACGACGCTGACAGGGTTAGCGTCAGCATTCCCTGACATGGCATGGTTTCAGTTAGCACCATGAAAATTTTGGTCGCTTCTTTCAGGATTCAGTAAGTCAAGGTCGCATAAACCCAATCGTAATAATTCGTAAGAAAATCATTTTTAAAAAACTTTTTCTAGAATGTCATAATTATCATATACAAACAGAGTTTGTTCTTTTCTAAGTCATATATATATAAAGAAGTTTTAAAAATTGAAATTCGACAAAAGAAAAAGATATTTAGAATTGTGCATTAAGAACTAGAATGACATTTGGTCCTTTGAATTGATTTTTTCGTAAAAATTTTACTTCAAACCACGTAATTAATATTACCCCTGAATTTAGCATCTCAATCATTGAGATAATTAAGTTTGGTACCAAAAGAAAAAAAATGCACAGATATCATACACCTACCATGGTGTAGATGGAGAGGAAGACGATGATGGTGGTGCGGCGTCCCCAGTAGGAGTCAGCCATGAACGCACCAATGAGCGGCGTGAGGAAGCAGGTGCCCGTCCACGCCGACACGTCCCTCGCGGCGGCGACATTGCTCTCCCCAAGAACGTCGGTGAGGTAGCTCACCAGGTTCCTCGCGATGCCGGCAAAAGCCAGGCAGTCGCTCAGCTCCGTGCCAAGAATCACCAGGCAAGCCCTCCACCCGCCGCCATCGCTGCTGCTGCTGCTGCTTCTGCTATCGACGTCGTCGTCCTTGCCGCTGCTCGTCTGGAGACGAAGAAGAGGCCTCTTCTTCTCCTCATCTTCTTGTGCTGCTGCCTCCATGGACGGGGCCGGCTTTTGCTCCTTCGATTATCACTAGCTAGATAGATAGCAGATGGAGTTGTCGTATCATATATCCTCAGACTGAAGAATTTAGAGGTAAGCAGAATTCAGAAATGTCTGAATTTTTGTATACAAAGATTGAAACTTTTGATTGGATTGGAGACCTGGCGGGGTAGGTGTATGTGCAAGCTGCAATTGGAGAAGGGGACGGATTGAATTGCAAATCAATCTCCCACCATGAGTGCGTGTAGGTATCTCCAGCCACGGAAACCAACAACCACATGTAGCCAATTTCATAAAAAAAAAAACATGTACAAACGTGTTTAATTCCCTATCTCCATATTTTTTGGGGTCTCCATCTGAAACATAAACGGATGATTTGAACTATAGGGTAACTAGTAACTTGCCTGTGCTAACGCTACGGTGGTATTTAATAATTTGGATCAAACAAATAAATAAAAACAGTAACAATTGACAATGGGAAAACTTTAATCTATATTCTTTTGCAAGGACCACAAAAAAAATATAGTATTGACTTATATTTTCCATGAAGGCTTGTTTAAAAAAAAATGGTTGTGTGGAATTAAAAATTATGAGTAAATTTCAGAAAACCACATGTTTTATGGTAAGAGTTGCATAAAACCCCATATATTCTAACTTGTGGCACATAACCACAGGATTTATAGTACAAATGTTTTAGAAAACTTCACCCTATTGAAATTTATAGTAAACTTAGAATATATGAAAGTATATTATATGAATTAGGAAAAAAATATGACAATCACTTTTATTATAAATCAACCACTAAAAGTATGAAAGACATTTATAATTTAAGTACATTTATAGTTCAAATGCATAGAGGTGGGGTTTTACAAAACAGTAGGAACATAATATATGAGGTTAAGTAACACAAGTCATAATAAGTGGTTTTCTGCAACTCTGACCATTAATCATGTGGTTTAAATTATCAAACCGTGCAATACTATTCTCTCTCCTCATTTTGTTTCTTCCATGTCATAAATATTATCCTTTATGACGATTGTCCACACTTGCATGTACTTCAGACCAAAATGAAACTAAGGCCATGTTTAGTTCCTAAAATTTTTTTTA
Source organism: Leersia perrieri (assembly GCA_000325765.3). Lineage (NCBI taxonomy): Eukaryota > Viridiplantae > Streptophyta > Magnoliopsida > Poales > Poaceae > Leersia > Leersia perrieri. Next base: position 572,060 of record CM002477.1, read on the forward strand.
AAAAAAATCATACCGAATCTTTGGACACATAAATAGAGTATTAAATGTAGATGAATAAAGAAACTAATTGTACAGTTTAGATGAAAATCTTGAGACAAATCTTTTGAGCCTAATTAGGCCATGATTAACCATCAGTGCTATAGTAACCCATATGTGCTAATGACGGCTTAATTAGGCTCAAAAGATTTGTCTCGTCTGAAAATCCATTCTAACATCCGATCAAACATTGATGTGACACCCAAATCCAAAATCTTTTGATGAGAACTAAACAAGGCCTAAGCGTTTGTTCGAAGTTGTAAAAGCATAATTTTATTTTAAAGATAAAAAATAAGTTCTTATAGGAGTATGTGAAAACCGAAATGCTAGGGGACGGTATAACGTCCGTCTAGCATCGGTGCGGTATAACCAGTTCTTGATCTTACACAATTTTGTAATAATCAGATTAGTTTAATGGAATATGGGTCTTCTCGGCTTCGTACTCGTGTTGTTGATTTCTTGGGAAAAATCATACGATTAAAAAGTAGTACTACTACCAGTCATCAATCAAGAACGTACACTAGTGCTACGTTCAGAACACTAGTGAAATTGCTAAAGAATGCACAAGTAGAATGGTACGTCATGAGTTTTGTTTTTATGCCGAGAGAATTCTCTATATGGTGCCACTTAAATTTACCATGTTTCCTTTTATGCTACTGAAAAATTTGTCTTCTCGGATATACCACTGATTCTCAATTTGTTTCTGTTACTAAGCATCAGATCGACATGATGAATCCCCTCAAAAGAAAAAAAGGATTGACATGATGAAGCAAAAGTGAGCTGAAAAGGCTTGCACTGAACATGAGCTTCAGCTGATTTTGGAGATGGGCTGAAGCCAAATGTGAAGGGGAGAAACAAGGGAAAAGGTTAGTGTAATTGTCTCGATGTGGATGAGCTTTTGACAGCAAGGGCGAATAAAACAGCCTTAATTACTGTATTAGCAAACGAGAGCATGTACATATTATGACATGAATCCTATATCAGAAAGAAAAAAATGATTTGTTTTGGAATCCAGCTAATGACTATTGCTACAAGGATGCTACTAACCAGCAATGTCTTCTCTCTCCTCTTTTTTTTTTAATCCATAGGCCGTGATATATAACTAAATTTGAATTTAAAATAATTTTAAACGATTGGTTTATCAAATTGGAATCTAAACTAAGAAGTACCATAGTTTACACAAAGTGTTTACAGATACTAGTCTGGTCACCAAACGGCAATATACAGATGTCATAGTTTCTGTCAAATTCCATTTACTATGGGTTTTTGTTTGTTTTGCATCAAGTATTCCGGCTATATATTCAAGAGGTTGCTCCTCTGAATTCTTACAATTCATTAGCACTGTCTATCAACATCAAAGGAATGGAATATTGTAAAGTAGCTAAAACGATTGCTGCAACAATGATGCAGATTACAAGGACGTAATACATAAAAAAGAGCCACAAAATTCACTACATCAGTCAAACAAAATGGAGCAGATCTGTGGTTTACTACCTTTTGCTACGAATAATGGCTAATCTATTGCATCAGCTACCTCAGTTCCTCTCTTATCTAGTCTTCACCAACAGATCCAACTATGCATAGTTTACTCACATTTGATGGATTTGTATATATGGCGAACAAACAGCAAGGAGGCACGGAAACCCACCATGCCAAGCATAAGGAAGAAGGCATAGCAGATGCAGGCCATGTAACCAAAGAAGAATGATGTTTGCATGAAGCCAGACATGTCAGACCGTTTGTGGTAGTAGTATAAGCAGTAGGCGAAGACGAAAAATCCAGTTGATCCTCCGCAGAGGAATGACCTGCACCAGAAACAGATAAATGCATTACAATTTGCAAGGCATGTAATGGCAACTTGAATTTCTGAGAAATAACTGAATGGCAAAAGTACACATTTACTGGGATATCTAACAAGGAAGGCAACTCTGTTTTGATGCTAGTACGAAAATTATATTCATTCCAGCAAGTGCAATGGTAGAAGGCAAAGGACACATACCTCCACCACCACTCGTGGTCTTCAGCAGTGAGTTGAAAGTAGGTTAGAGCAACAGTAATGAAGGCAGTGACGATAAGGAGGATGATAAAGACTATAAACAGAATGCTGTAGATGGTGTAGATCCTGTGTCCCCAGATGCTTGCAAAGATGTAGTACAGCTCAATGTAAATTGCACTGAAAGGAAGAAAACCGGCCATTGCCATCTGTGGGATCGTTTTCCGGTACCAGGCAAGCGGTGGAACCTCTCTTGGGAATTTGGTGGTGCGGCAAGGAGCCTGAAAATCATTTTTGCTGTTTTTGCCAGCAATACCTCCCAAAACAAGCAAAGGAAATGTAACCAGCATCCATATGAGCATAATGACACAGATAGTGCCAAAGGGCAATGCTGCAGTTGAATTATAAGCAATAGCAACAGTGTTCAAGAAACAGAATGTCAGAAAGAGAGGTCCACAGAACAGGCATCCAGTCAACAGCAAGTTCCTCACCTGTAGATACAAGAAAATAAAACGTTAATTGGTAGTACTGGTACATGATGACCACATTTAAGCAAATTGGAATACCAAGAAAATATGACCCCTGATTCTAAGGTTTTCGCAATACAGGGAATGGAACATACCCAGTTTTTTCCCTCAAGCTGACAGTAGAAAGAGGTTGCACTGTATCCAGCAATGCCTGAAGTTAGTGCATAAATGACAACGAGTGCAGTAAAAAGTGCACCCCGGTTGTAAGGATAGAATACTCCGACCAGTGCAAGTAGAAATATAAATGTTGTGCTGCAGAGACCAGCATATTAAATGTTAGTTAATTCTACATTGTCTGATAAAAAACTAGGAACTACATGAACTTCAGTGTGTGAACACTTATAGACACTTACAGAGCAAATAGCTGAGTGCCTGTACCAAGAGCAGCAGAAAATAACGATTTGTTACTGGGGAAACGAAATACATCCCCGTGAATGTACTTCCATCCTGTTTCTTCCTGGTCATCAGGTTCCTCCTCATCATGGGCATACCTTCAAAGGGTACAATAATATAAACCTTGAGAAATCAACGCTTTCAATGAAGCTAGATAAACAAGCGTCCAGTAGACTTTGGTCTTAGTTATGAATGAAGCTAGAGAATCCTGACATAAAACATGTCGAATCAATTACCACAAACAAAGGATAGGAATGATAACTTACTTGACAAAATCATTCTTCAGTACACGCATGAGGATCGTTGCCAGGAACCCTGTCAAGAGGAGAACTGTGACGCAAGAGTTTATAATTGAGAACCAGTGAACTTCCAAGTGATGTGGCATGACAGACGAGCTCGAGTACTTCTCCATCCTCTTCTCAAATGGTGTTTGTGTCTCCTTCCACTTGGCTGTATAAAGGAATTCGACATCAACTTCCTTGTCCTCTGTCAAGTCCACTACTGAATTCTGATCGGTGTGCACATTGACCTCAATTACACGGTCATTATTATAGTGTATGTCAAAGATGATGTGCCTGTAAAGATAGTACTTATCCCCTGCATCTGCTTTTTCTGGCTTAGTCCCAATAAATCCCCAAAGGGGAAGGTCATCATAGTACATCTGGAAGTAGTAATCCTTGGAAACTGCATTTCGGAACTTGACAACATCGTCCTTGGTGAGCTTTCTAGTGCAAACAGACCGTGCGTCATGATCTACACAGAAATCAAGCTTGTAAGGCGCATCAACCAAACGATCCCCATTAAGGACTTCACCAAGGGCTTCAATCTTGTCCTTCACTTTATCTGTAATGGATGACGACAGAGATAACTTGATTAAAAAAAAATGAATGGAAGTTACGTTGAAATTTCAACTCTCTGCAAAATTGAACAGCTAAGCATCACAAATAACTTTAGTTTTGTACAAGGTGGTAGGCATCAAAAGTTAAGACTTAGTATTTGCAAAGAATCTTTCTTGTTTATAGTATTCCAAGTCAATGCCCCCAGTTTGGAGATCGCAGTTTACTATGAAAAATATAAGGCAGATTACAGCTATCGACACATTAACTAATAAAGGGTGGAGAATCTAACCTGGGGCACAAAAGGGCAAGTCAAAGTACCGGTACGTCTCACTGCAAGGGGAAAATCAATGTTAGAATAAAATAACCTTGAACCTTGTAGTACATCTATAAATCTTTTTCTTCTTTTTTTTTGAAATTTTACATCTATAAATCTGACTGTTGAATATACAGTAATACAAGCACTAGAAATTAACTACAAGTCCACTTGAACCCTTCGACAAACCTAGTGGTACTGATAGACAAGGGGCATATCTGCGTTCTCAGGTACCACAATCTCATCAGCATCACAATACTGTTCAGTCTTTTTTGTTTCTCCAGCAAGGTAGACAAAATAGGAACAGTTTGTGAGTGTTGCAAAGTTTTTGAGTACTTGTTCCGAGCCTTGGGTATCATGGTTAAAATGTTAAGATGGAATCAAAAGAGCGCTACATACGTTTTACCCTTAAGTCTAAATTATTTGCAGGTACAATTTCTTTCTTACAATTGTTCAGGTCTGTACTGTACTAGTATCTTGTTGCAAGTGAAGCTGCCACAAAAATAGCTATGTTTGGGCCGTGGAAAATAGTCTGGTATTTGCATTATTTGAGAAAGCAGAATATATTTCGCTTATATTGTTTGAGGAAAAGAAATATTCCAGCAAATAAAAAACATATTGTTCCTGAAGGAACAAAGGAAAGGTCCAATTTTTTTATTGGAGCAGGGAATTAAGATTCAGAAACTGCGATTCTAGTAGGGGAAGGGCAAACAGAAATCGATGGATGGAAGCTAAGCAAATGGTAGAATAAAATGGGGATTTCCTTTTGATAAAGACATACTCCTCCGTACTAGTGGATACCACACTAAAGAGATAATGAATGTAAGAAAGAAGGTGAGGACGGCCGGACGGACGGACCTGGGGTTGTGGAAAGGGCCGACCTTGTTGGCGTAGAGCGGCACGGGGTCGCCCGGCCTGTACCGGTGGCTGTCCGCCGCCGCGCACCCGCACCCGAGGAGGAGGAGGGCGAGGCCGAGGAGGAGCAGGTTCGCCGCCGCCATTAATTGGGGTCGGGGTTGCAGAGGAGACGAGAGGGGAATGGAGGTCTCGGTGCAGTGGAAGGCCGACACGACTCCTCCTCTTTATTAAATAGCACATTAGCACTGCACTGATCTCGCTAGTGCAGTGTGAGCAGCAGGTACGTAACGGAAGGTTGAGCTGCACTGAGACCAAACCACTGGGAGGTTCTTCTCCACTCCAATGCAACCTCGGGAGGAGGAGGAACTTTTGTGTCGGTGGGTGGGGGTGGGGAGATGGAAGTTAGGAATCCATATCACGGCAGGATTGACATCCTCTGATACCATTGCTATTGTTACTACTGGCATATTACATATTGGTCTGTCTTACCCCTCCGTTCTGTATTATAATATATTTGAATTTTTTTTTAATCTTTGACCTTTCGTCTTATTAAAAAAATTTAAAAATATTATTTATTTTATTTATGATTTACGTTCTTATTACAAGCATGGCTTATCATTTTTATATTTACACTAAATTTTCTGCATAAGATAAATAGTCAAAGGTTGCAAACAAAAACCATAAATCCTTTATAATATGGGACAGAAAGAGTATTAGATTATTTATCTTATTTAATAAATTATGGAGGTATCATTTATTTTTGTTTGTGATCTATTTTATTATCAAAAGTATTTTAAGCATTACCTATTCTTTTCAATAAAATGAACGGTGTAAGAATAAATCAAAATAGCTATGAAGCAGAGGTAGTAAGTTTATAGGGAAAAAATAAGCTCGGTTTCTCTTACATAGACATTTGGTGGCATTGAGTGAAACCTATCATCACGGAGTGAATCTTTTTCGGAAAACGCTGTATGTACGATGTTTGTTACTACATTTTTTACGAACAAACGGTGTGTTGCCGTGCTGCCGACGTGTAAAAGAGCAATCAGTTTTGTGTGGGACCGGATCAGCTGGCTTACCACCGTTAATATCACAACAATGGAAAAACGGAGTGTCGTACGTATAGCAATGCTCATCTTTTTCTCTTCCACCATCTGCGTAGTATTTACAAATTGATAATATATTAATTGATAAAATTTGTTTAAGGACATTTAAAATTTATGGTCTTTACTATACAATACCATTGAATAAGTTTTGTTATGTAGAACAAAAAAGTTAGTAATTTGTTAATTGACACTAGATCACATAGAGAGAAATATCAAAAATGACCTATTTTGGCCTTGATTAATTATGAATTGTGCGCCTTAGGATGTGTTTGGATGAAGAAATTTAGATGAATAGGACTTGGCGGCCCAGTTTTTAGGACTCAAATCCTCTGAAATTAAAGTTAGAGGACATGGGGGCTGACATATGGCCCCATGGGTGATGGGCCCCACATATTAGCTACAAAGTTATGAAAAAAGCGAATTCAGGAAATCTCATTCCATTAGATAGGGATGTTTGGTTAATAGACGGGATTGGGATAGTGCAACCTGAAGTACAGTACTCCCCTCATATGCTAGGTTGGGGGATCCGGATGGTGAGTGCAAGGTGATGGTGTGCTCAACTCCTCCGACGCCATTGGATTTAAGATCTTGTCGTTGGTCCTGCCGCATGGCCTTGAGCTCATCGAAGCACTGTCAGACCTTGAGAACCTTGAGACAGGCAACGCATTGGATGATGACCGACATCAAGCGTCGATAGATTTGGATGGCGAGAGGAGTGAGGCGGGGATGGGGGCGAGGTGGTGACGACGACTATCATGGGAGGGGACAAGTTGACAACAATGATCGACACGGGAGGGGACTGAGGGTGGAGAGGATATAGACGCAGTGGTTTTCTTTTTTTTTTCCTTGTCATTTTCTTTTTTTCTCTGATTTTCTTTAATGTTCAACCATTCATAAAATGTAATGGACCATTTTTAGATATATTTCTCAATAATTATATTTAACTATGAAACTTGAGGAATTTCGGAAACTCGAGAGAGTATACTCAATATGGTGACCATACCTACATATTCATCCTACTCTCTTCAACCAAACAGAAAAAAAACATCGTGAATCCAACTCTCTCTCCAAACCAACGAGAAAATTTGATCATATCCAACCAACTAAAAACGGACCGAATCATCATATCCCACCAAATCTAAGTCACTACCATATACCCCCTTAATTGCACCGACACCATATATAGGAACACTTACGATTCAACAAACATATGTGAAGCGCGCAAATTAAAAGAGCTATAAGAATAAATTTTTCAATTATATTTTTTCTTGCAAACAATGAGAATCAATATTTAATCTGTGCCGGCATTTTTCTAATAAATTGCATTAGATCGTGCAAGATAAGTGAGTGGTTGGCTCACTGCCTCCAATCCTTGCACGGAAGAATTATGCACCAGCTGAGTACTGTACTTGGTGTGGTCATACCGAACCATACAATAACGTGTTAGTTTCTGGTTCGGCAAATTAGCAATATTTTTTAATGTTCTAGTTTTTGTTTGGTTCCATTTGTAATTACCAGCTTACTTGGCAAGTGGTGTCTAAGTAACTGGTGCTTACATTGGGGTTTCGGCCGTTTCGCCTTTTCATAGCAAGTTAATTTGGTCCTATCTCTTCTACTTTCTGTTTGCTAATCTCATTAGGTTAGGACTTGATTTTCTTTAGTGGATTGTGCTCATACGTGTCCTGCAGGGTGTTGTGGTGTTGGTGCGAGTGGCACTGTCACGCGTGCATCTTCGGTGCATGACAGCCTAACACATAGAGATTTTTCTAGTGTCAACCATGAGTGTCTGGTTTTATTTGGTATACTAAATATATTCTTTTGTTTTATATGAAGAAATCTATATTATTATAAAAGTTTTTCGTGGTGATGGTGAGTTCAATGTGTCCTATATTTTATCTTTTCAATTTTGCCCCTCCACCCAATCCATGTCTATATATCTAAATCAAGTGTAAAAAGAACAGTTTCCACTCCTATTGGCAATGCGTCACGCATCCTAACCGTCCGATCATTTTGATTTCAATCGGGGCCGTCCGCTCCGTCCGCATCGCCTCCGCAGTCAGCCTCTCCAGCGAAGGTCAGGGCGCCTCCCTCCAGTCCGGCGGCCGCGCCCTCCGGTGAGTCATCCGCTGCCCCGCCTCCTTCCGCCGCGCCGTCCACTCCTCCCTCCCTCTGCTGCCGCCTCTCCGTCCGCCGCTGCACCGTCTCCTCCTCCTCTCGCCCTTTCCATCTCCCTCTCACGGCGTGTGGCGCGAGGCGGCAGCAGCGCCGAGGCGACGACATTGACGGCCGGAGAGCCGGGGCGGAAGGATCCTGCGGTGCCGGTTCCTTTCGTCGCGGATCCAGCTGCGCAAGCCGCCGCGACGACGGGCGGATCCGCGCCGCCGGCCCCGCAACAACGGCGGCGAAGACAGG
>CM002477.1:604195-656337 GCA_000325765.3 Leersia perrieri
GCGGCGGCGGCCAAGCGGAACCCCGCGACGGCAGCCCGGAAGACGGGCGGCAGCGGAGCAGAAGCTGCGGCGGCGGAGCAGAAGGTGGCGGAGATAAGAGGCGGCGTCTGGCCGGGTGGCGTCCGGGCGCATGCCATGCGGGCGGCCGAAGCAGCCTACGGCAGCAGGGCCCAGCGGCTGGCAATGGATTTTATTTTTTTTTTGTTAATTTTGTGAATGTCTTATAGATTCAGTAGTGAGATTCAGTATTGAATCTTGTATATTTCGATCATTGTGCATGTTTGGGATGATTTGGGATTGTTTGTGGAATATGGATGGACATTTGTGTGGTTGATTGTGCATGTTTTATGTGAATTTGCAGAAAAAAAACAATGAAACAAAAAGAAATAACAGGGATGGGATGCTACCTCTTTAGTCCCGGTTGGTGTTACCAACCAGGAATAAAAGTAGACTTTTAATCCTAGGTTGGAAACTGGACTAAAGGATCTCCCTTTAGTCCCGGATTGACTGTCCTGGTTGGGAAACCGGGATTAAAAAGATTTCCCAGCTAGGACTAGAGCCTATTTCTCTACTAGTGTATGTGACGGTTGAGAACTTTCACGGGTACAATTGATTTCTGAACCTTTACTATTGTTCCGTGAAAAATTCCAGAACGGGCAAATATCCCCACACGGCGCCCTTCGTTCTATAGTTTGGTTAGAGTTTATTTGTTGGTGAGTGTAAGTGACCCACTTGTGCCTCAAAAGTTTTTATTTATCTCAAATGATTATGTCATCGTGGTTGAACCATAAAGACATTCCTTATACATTGAGTTTATTATTCATATTTTCAGCCCAACAGCAAACAAGACACCGATGTTGGGGGGCAGGATGAGACCTTTTATGCCGATATTCATGTGAGAACATATATAATAAAGAAAGAGCTTTGGTGCTATATTCCATATATGTGTTCTGTGTCTCCGCACGGGGCTGGCACGATGGGGAGGTGAGGGCGGCCACTGGCGTGGAGGGAGGAGAGGCCAGCCACCGGCGTGGCCCTGTGCGGAGAGAGAGGAGAGATTAACTGGCCAGAAAAGAGGATGAAAAATAAAATTAAGGGAAAATTACTGTTACTCCCTTTCCTCTGATCCAAATACACCCTACCTCTATATTCCTCTGTTTTACATCTATATTTTTTTCTTTTTCTATACTTTTCCAATTCCGTGTTTTTCGTTTGATCCGAATAAACCCTTACTGTCCAAATAGAAAGTCGCTCCATAGTTAGACACTAAGACCATTCCACTGTCTCTTGTAATGTTCTCCTGCAGGACGCATGCAGCAATGGTACACTTGACACCTCACAGGCTCACACCATCATGTGTTGTGCATGCACATCATATCGCTTCTTTCTCCATAACGGCAAGCATTATTGACGGAAAGCAGGCAGGTACACGCACGGCACACATACAGGATGACGACACATAAACAATGTCTGTTTTGTTTCTATATCAGTCGCGCGCTTTAATTGGGGCACATCAGCCTAGGCTGCTTTGGGTCATCGATCGATCGTTGCCCTCCTATACATGTAACCTGTACACTAGCTCGCATGTATTGTATTGGGCACGACATCTTCAGTTCGATTCTTTTTCTTAATTATATATACGACGTCCGTCCAGGTCCAGTACACTCGATCAGGCTCATCACAAATTAAACACTGATCGACAGTGCAATTAACAATAATGGCGGGGAGCATCACTGACAAGATGCCTGCGAGCTCGTTGCTCCCGACGATGCCGCGCATCGGCATGGGCACGGCGGCGTTCCCCTTCACCTCGTCGGAAGAAACCGCGGCAGCCATGCTCCACGCCATCGAGCTCGGCTATCGCCACTTCGACACGGCCAGGGTCTACGCCACCGAGAGCTGCGTCGGCGAGGCCGTGGCGGAGGCCGTCCGGCGCGGCCTCATCGCCTCCCGCGCCGACGTGTTCGTCACCTCCAAGCTCTGGTGCAGCGACGCGCACGGCGACCGCGTCGTGGCGGCGGCGAGGGAGACGCTGGCCAATCTTGGGATGGACTACGTCGACCTGTTCGTCGTCCACTGGCCGGCGGCGAGCGTGTCGCCGGGCAAGTACGAGTTCCCGTTACCCAAGGAAGAGATCTCGCCGTCGTTCGACATGGAGGGTGTGTGGCGCGGCATGGAGGAGTGCCACCGTCTCGGCCTCGCGCGCCACATCGGCGTAAGCAACTTTTCCGCCGAAAAATTGCAGAAATTGCTGTCGCTCGCCGTGGTCTGGCCGGCGGTGAACCAGGTAGAGGTGAACCCGATGTGGCAGCAGAGGAAGTTGCGGGAGGTTTGCCGGCGGGAGGGCGTGCAGCTGTGTGGCTACTCGCCGTTGGGTGCCAAGGGTACGCCGTGGGGCACCGCTTCGGTGATGGACTCCGGCGTGCTGCAGGAGATCGCCGAAGCTAAGGGCAAGACACTTGCTCAGGTATATATGTTCCACTTGAAATGTTCGCTTTCCGTATGTATATACATGACACTGTGAGTCTTAACTTGTGAAACATATAATATAACTTTGTTACAGTATAAATATTTAAAATCTTACTTATTGGAAAGACTTAATTGCAATGAATATAACTCATCTTCGAGTGGATCTAGCGCTTTACCCGAAGTATTTTTCCACCTCAACCTTTTTAAATCTTTAGGAATAAATCTATGGTAAAAACTTGTTTTATGACGAATAATCAACCAGCTGCCTTAAGATTATGGAAATCTACTATATATACAGAGACATCTAGTGCTTCACTCGGTCTCGCAATATCACTGCCATCTCGTACTAGTATAGCAACGTTTTGGGAACAGTTCATATGTAAAAGATATTTTGTGGACGATACCGTTCGGATATCAACACGTCCCAGATTTACTTTTTTCTAGTTTATTTAGTTTATAGTTTGAGTAAATTTTACAAGCGGTATTGATGAGCTTGCAAGGAGGTTTTACCGAGATCCAAAACTTGTAAAGCACAAATCATCACAAATATAGTTTATTGTATCATCCGGCTCAGTTCTATTTGACCATGGTCCTACTTAGGACTTTACACCCGTTAGCCTAAACGCGCGACTCCAAAAAAGAAAAATCCACTCCATCTAAAAAAAAAGACCTTATCCACCTATACTTCAAATACAATTTTCTCTTAAACTACTCATCCAATTTACGATCCGATTACACCATTGTGTTCGTAACAATTAAATCTTTACAACAAGATCTCACATGATTATATTTTGATAAAAAAATCATAAATTACTTTTATGATATGTCTAAATTACTTTTAGATTTCACTAAGTTACTTCTTAGACATATAAAAGTTACATCCTATAGAAAAGTTACATCTCTCAGAACTAAAAAGTTACATCCACGTCCTATAGAGGTTACATCCTTCACAAATAAAAGTTATATCCTTTAGAATTAAAGATACATCCTATAGAAATTTAGAATAAAAGTTACATCACTCAGAACTAAATGTTACATCTACATCCTATAGAAGTTACATCCTTCAAAATTAATAGTTACATCCTCTAGAACAAAAGTTATATTCTATAGAAGTTACATCCCTCGGAACTAAAGTTACATCCCCAGAATTAAAAGTCGCATCCCGCAAAACTAAAAAGTTACATCCACTTCATAAATAAAAGTTACATCCCTTAGAATTAAAGATACATCCTATAGAAAGTTACATCCCGGAACTAAAAAGTTATAGAAAAGTTACATCCTTCAGAACTAAAAGTTACATTCACATCCTATAGAAGTTACATCCTTCAAAATTAATAGTTACATCCTCTAGAACAAAAGTTACATTCTATAGAAGTTACATCCCTCGGAACTAAAGTTACATCTTCAGAATTAAAAGTTACATCCCCAGAATTAAAAGTTACATCCTCAGAACTAATTTGTGATTTTTCATCAAAATATAATCATGTGAGATCTTGTTGTAGAGATTTAATTGTTACGAACACAACGGTGTAATCAGATTATAAATCAGATAAGTAATTTAAGAGAAAATTTCATAAGAAGAAAAAATATATGCACAACCTAAGTAGCTACCAGTACTTCTCATGCAGACGTGGGGAAGGATGGGACGTGAGGAGCCACATGGCGGACGCGCAGCGTGGACGCTGCCTCCGCCTAACCAGCACCCGCGCTCGCTTTAGATTTCACGTCGTACTTAATATGACTTAATATGGTATGCCAAATGAAATGCCTTAGCCTCGGACCCCAACCTGATGGCCCCAAAGCCGTTGTCTTCTCACCCTCGAAGTTGTTCACCCAAGTCCAAGGTCCCTGTCATCGACGCCATCACGCAGTGTGCTCATCTTAAGAGGTGAGCACCACTTGTAGAATGCCATGCTAGTGTCCATGTGGCATCCCACGTTTAGATGGAGCTTTCGACTAGGATAATATATTAAACCAAGTCTATAAACCTCGATGTGTGTGTTACAAGTCTGTGAGCCTAGATGATACATCATTATAAGTTTTTGAAGTGCTCGTGCAATTTACGCTTCTAGTTTGACATGGCAATGTTTTATTTATTTATTTAGCGTCTTGTATTATATTTTACGTATAATTCTCTTTCTCTAGGCATGCCTACTGGATTTATTTGGGACTTCAAAAGTTTTCAGTTTTCCCTACTGGGTTTCACCATTTTTTTTTCTTGCTGTTCTAGTTTCTTTTTCTTGTGATTTTGTTCAAAATTTCATATTCTATTTTTATTTGTAATTACTATTAAATTTCATTTTAGTAATTATTGAAATATTTTAATTTCTCTAGAGATGATGCTAGGATATTGACAAACTAAATAGGTTAACTAACTGTTTAGTGCCATATGATATGTTCCTAAATTTTATATGAGAAAATTCATTAAATATTATAGGTTGTTTTATCAATATTATATAACTTCAGAAGCGATGAAAATTGCACAAGTTAAGAGATTAAATGGATATATAATAGTCAATAGACAATATTAATTAAGGTTTCAATATTTAATCTGTGGTGCAGATTTGTTTGAGGTGGTTGTACGAGCTGGGTGATGTTTTGCTGGTGAAGACATATAATGAAAATAGGATGAAGGAGAATCTTGATATTTTTGATTGGGAGCTCACTGACGAAGAGAAAGAGAAGATCAGCCAGCTTCCCCAGCAGAGGGGTCTGACTGGATTGCAGTTCGTCTCTGATAATGGGCCTTACAAGTGCGTCGAAGATTTGTGGGATGGTGCATGACCAGAGTAGCTATGCTGTAGCAGGCTACATACGTCAATAATCTACATGAATCATGCATTCTAGCTTGGTAATCTAACTTTATTGTGAACAATAATTTGTCTTTCGATATATGTTTAAGTTCTTCTGTTATTTTAAGATGTACTTTTTTAGACAAAATATGGTCGTTATTCTTCTATTTGTAATCGACAAATATGGTCCCCGGTCCATAACCAACAGTTTATTTCTCTTTTCTTTAGTTTCCTAATTAATGTGGAAATTTAGGGATTTTCCTTGCGAGCTCAAATCATTGTTCAAGGAGAAGTATAAAGTTCTAGAACAAATGGATGAACATACTGTACTTTAAGATGGACTTTTCTGGAGCCATAAATGACACCATTATTAATGTTCAAAGTCCCCATTGTTCCCTTCGAATTATAAGCGAAAGCCAAAAATTGAAATTCCAAACCTAAACTTAGAGTTGATTTTAGATTATCTTTTCACGTAGTTTTTTTCTAGCATTGTCTTTTAAGCCACAAATAACACATCTTCAAAAGATTTACTGACAAATTATTTTTTAATTAAAAATATGCATATTCTGCATTTTGGCATATTCTGCATATTCTGAACTACTTTATATAAGGTGTAAAGGCAGAAAAAAAAAATGAAGACGTTAAGTGATCCAATGAAATGTAATAGTTTAAGGGAGTAATATAGACTTTTTCCTTCCAACTTTAATGCAACAACTTATGGGGAAAAGAATTTGAGAGCCATTGAATAAGGAGGCGATCTCATCAACACTGTCATTCGACATGGAAGTCATGTGACATGACGTGGAGTGATGCCGTGTCGGCCTCGCTCGCCACATCGGCGTCAACAAACTTCTATGCTCAGAATCCATAGAAATTGTTTGAGCTTGCCGTAGTCCGGCCAGCAGTGAACCAGGTGGAGGTGAACAGGCCAATATTTCAGCAGAGGAAACTATGTTAGTCTCATAGGCAGCGTTCTTTCCTCACTATGAAAAAAAACAGTGCTGGTAACTTTCTACATTTTTTTCCCTTTTTGCATGTGTTTTTTGAAAAAAAAATGTACAGGAGTTATTTTTAAAAAGCAAAATACTCTATTTTTTAATTTAAAATAACTAATATATAATTAATCGTGTGCTAATGATGTTTCTTGTTTTACGTGCCATCATGTTTTTTTGCCAAACTCTTAGACAACAAGTAAACGCAGCCATAGTCTGGTACGGAGTAAGTATAAGTTGTGATTTTTGCAAAAGCATGTTTACATTAACAAAAATGTGTACAAAATAAAATCTTGCAAGGTTGTGCAAACATAAATATATTTCTGCAAAATATTATCTCTATATTGAATGGTAATAGTAATAATATGTGTGTTTAACGAAAACAAAAGAAAGACGAACACACAGATGTGGGAAACCCTGTATTTTTATTAATTCCAGATGAATTATTACAAATACAATATGGTCTTCCGCAGGAGTTCGCTTTTTCCCTTCTACGAGTTTGCTTAACGGAGAGATATCCAACTAGGAGATTGCGTGTAGTTCACTGATTCCCGGCGCCTAGTAATGAGGCGGCCGGTTGATTACATCCATAGGATGAGCCAACGGAAAACCTACGCTGGGGTCGTCGTCTTCGAAGTTGAGTAGTTCGCAGTAGGACTGGTACAGATTCGATAGGATAATTCAATGGGTTTGCACCGTCAAACTCGATCACGATAAACCGCCACCACGTTTGTGGTTGGAGGGAGTATTTAGATGAAAGGGATGACTTTCGCCTTGTCAGTGTCCAGTCATGTATTTCCGCCTTCATCAAATATGGACGTAATTTTGCCTTCGCCTTGTCGGTGCCCGACAATTGAATTGTCTAATCCCATCCGTTTTGGACGTGTTACTGATCAAATTTCATTAGCACTTCGCCATAGTGTAATAAGTTCGGCTATAGCCTCGTCGGCGTCTAGCCATGGTACCGTCCGGCCTCGTCGATCGTGGACATATCGGTTTGTGATGTTAACTTTGGCCGTTTCAGCACACCGACACTCGGCCAAGATGTCAATGTCTTTTGAATCTGCACCACCCGTTCTGATGGCTTGTTTTCTCAAGAAGAGGGTGCTTGTTTACTTCGACTAACCACGCCGGACATGAGTTTTTGCCTATTGATCTCATCGACATCCGGCATCATGTCGACGGTATAGAGAGTGGTGTTAGAGAAAGAATTGCTTCCGTGCGTGACACGCACGAGGCAAATTAATTTCGACCGGCGCCACTAGACATGAGTTAGGCCTTTTGATCTCATCGATAGAAGGCCATGATATTGATGACATAAATAATAGTTGATTCTTGTTCTCACAGACAGATCGGTTTGCACGGCATAGGTGATTCGTACCCATCATAGCATATGCAAGAGCCGTTGTTTTAATCGAATTACAAATACTCACCATAAAACAAGGTGTTTGTAGACTGCGTCATTGTTAATGTCGAGCGCGACGTCGGCGGACGGAAACGCCTTTATGTTGTTCCTCTTCCTTCCTTCGAGCGGCGGCGAATGTGTATGTGTATGAGAGGTGGTGTGAGCGTGTGTGCTGCCTTCGTGGCTTTGTGCCTCTGTGCTCAGTCTCCGTGGCTTTGTGCGTGTGTCTTCCTCCAGACATGGTGTATTGTTCTCGTCTAAATGCCGGGCTACTCATTTGAGCAGCACTGCGGCGTGTACGTGTATATGTAGTCTCTCCTGTTTCTGCGTGTGTGCCCCCCTCCCGTGATGAGGAGATGATCTCCTTTTATAGGCTGCCAGCCATGGGCATGCTTGAATTACAAGCATTTTATTCTTTGGAAAATAATCCTAGCATTGCATCATTTCTTTCCTTAACATAGGACCAAATCGATCATTTTGATTAGCACAAATCATATGTGCGTGCAACAGTCATGCGTCGAACGAAAGAAAGAAGGAAAATCAAGATGTGGTCTGACGCATATGCATGCAAAGAAGGAAGGAAATGTATTTTGGTGCAGCCTCGTGCGCAGAGAGAGAGAGAGGGAGAGAGAGAAAACTGACTTGGCAGCCTTTGACTTGGATTACAACCAGACTTGGTAAGATATCCCCCTATTAAAAATACTTGCTCTTTTAATTCCTTTGAGCCAAAATTGAGATTTATTCAGTTTAAGTCATCACCTTCAAAATGTGAAGAGGAATCAAATGAGACAGCTATTCAAATGTTTAGACACTGAAAAATATTTAATAATATTACGCCCACATGTCATTGAATACTCTCTGGACAAATTTATACACCATAATAGAATATATATTTATTCTATGAATTTGGTACAAAAATTCATCTAACAGAGTGAATTGCACATTGAGCTAGAAATTTTTACACAAGTGTTTCACTTTGGGCTAGGGGTGGAGTACTTTTCACTCTGGACTAGATATTTCTACAAAAGTTTTAAATTACACTAGTTTTCTCCATCTGTCCTCTTCCTCTCCTCTCTAACCCTCATTTTGTCTGTTGAGAAGCTACCATCCATCAAACCAAGTAGGAGTGGGATTTCTTCCCCTGGCTCTGTTCTTGAGCTTGAGGACTCTAGCAAAACCAAGCCGCACAACAACTTGATGTTGTAGTGGGTGTCCGTGCGAGGTCATGATCTAGGTGATTCTTATTAGGGAGAACTAGATGACATTCCGCACTTTGCGGCGGGATATTGTAATATGAATTTAGATGATGACTAATCTAATGGAAAAAAGGATTAATGCAAGCTAGAATAGAAATACTTATTAGTCTCAAAGGTTCATTACCTCTGATGCAATATGGTTGCGTGGTAGTGTAACAACCAAATTCTCAGGTACAAAGCGATTAATTGGCATATATATTACTGTACATTAGTTTAGATTCTAGTTCTAAGCAGCTGGATTGTTTCGTGCGGCACCAGAGACAACCCTAACATGGTACCTAACAAATTAACAAAGAACAAAGTATAGCACAAATGGGAGAAAAATTGCCAACCAAAATTGAGTACCACGCAATTGATTGTAGACATCAAGTCTGACACCAAGATTCTCTCCTTCCGTTCTATAGAAGTACCAGACAATTTCATCCCCAGTTCCCTAATGTTGCTAACCACAGTTTGATATAATGGATTCAGGCAACACGATCAGCATGACAGCTCCGGACTGACGGTGTTGAGGGCAGCAGTGCTGATGATCGATCTGCACGCATGCATCCATAGACCATTGGGCAATTCGGCAATGTGCCGATGAGCCAACAGCCGTAGTAAGCTAAAGAATAATGCTCGTCGTAGTAATGAGGATTCAAGGTCCGAGAATTATATGTAAATCACCCGTGAATGCCAATCAATAGCCAACGGTTTTCAGAAGTATGTGTGAAAACGCAAATACAATTAGTTCATGCAGGAAATGTGGGCAGGGGAACCGACGGCTAGCGAAACCGTATTGCATATTTGCTTTCATAAATGCACAGCATGCAGGAGGTAGTTTGACAACTGATAGACTGTGTGTGCGTGCATGTAGTGGTTTCTGCATGAGATGTGCTAATGGGGACATTTTACTCATGATGCTTGGATGCCTCGGGTAGTGAAGGGCTGGCCTAGGATAAATGATAGAAATTAGGGCTCAATTAGCAGTGCACACAACTATCTACGGCTACCATTCTATGTACATCAGGATCACTCATGATGTTTGGATGCCTCGGGTACTGAAGGGCTGGCCTAGGATAAATGGTAGAAAGTAGGGCCCAATTAACAGTACACACAGCTATCTAACGGCTACCATTCTGTACATCAGGATCCTATGGCTGAAACAATCTTGATGATGTGGCCTCTTAGAAACTCACATTTATGGGTGAACTATATAGAAAGAGGGGATTCATTCTATGCCCTTGAGCAATCTCAGCCCAGCAGCAACTCTAGCCAGTAAGGGGCTAAAGGCCCAAAAATTATGTTTTACAGTAGATGCTCTCTCGTAGTCTTCGCAACAGGGCCACCAATACTAGGTTTGGCAATTTCTCTGTTTGGGTCAGGGATCCGTCCCCTATGGGGGCAGGGACGGTGGGATTTCCATCCCTGGGGGATCGGAGTCGGGGCTTGACCAATTCCAAGGGAAAGGGCGAAATATCACCCGTGGGGAGCCCACGGGCCCCAAAGCATATGGGACCCTCCTAAATATAGCATTTTAACCCCATGATGCCCAATATCCAGTGGCCCAAAAAGTGAAGGCAACTCCCGCAAACATATATATGGGAAACCCTACATTTTACCTACCCCTCACCTGCACTACCCCACTACTGCCGCTCCTCACACCTGACATCAACATCGTACAGGAGAAGGCGTGTGCGCGTTGACCGCCGATCCCCCTGGTGTACATGTTGGCAAACCTATCCTCCCTAGCGGTCCGCTCCATGACTACACAGAGACAGGTGCATCCTCCCCACACGGCCACGTCTCACTCTCCCCATCGGTTGCCGCTGCCCGTGGAATTCATTGCCACCTCTATCGGCGCCACTGCCGCCACCGGGATCCACCGTCACGGAGTATGGACTCACCATTGTCGCCGCGTTATTGCCACCAGCTCGGGATTCATTGTGAATTTAGATATATATATACATAAAACGAACATGAATCTTTCACCGGTTGGACCCATTTAAATCTAATAATAAAACTTCAAGTGAACACAAGAGTACAAAATTATAAGTTAAGGGGATAAGTGATCTTTCATTGGAGTATCTGGTAAAGTTACCGGAACATCCGGTAAAAATTCTCTATTGGATGCTGAATTTACCAAACTGTCCAAGGGACTGTCCGGTGAATTATCCGGTAAGGTGCTACCGGAGTATCCGGAAGAATTACCGGAATGTCCGATAAAAATGTTCTGTTGGAAACAGAACAATTTTACCGGACTATCCGATGATCTTATCAGAATGTCCGGTGGCAGGCTGACATTAGAGGTGTTAACTTCTGTAACGTTTGGAGATTTAATTGTTGTATTTATTCTTCATAAACATGACATTAAAACTTAATTAAGCAGCCATTCATCCCATCTTCTTCCTCCTTGGCATAAGAGAGGTCTCTCTCATTCTCTCCACCATTGTTCTTGGTGTTCTTGCAAACTCTTGCGTGCACAAGATCTTAGAACGAGCAAGCCTCCTGAACTAACATCGCGTCACGAGTACGTGTACGGGTAGACGGGGAATATAGTTTTTGGGGAGCGCTTTCGCGCGACTGCTCAAAGGTCTTCCTCATGGCGACAGACGAGGTGAACATCATCATCAACGGCAATGGAACTGGTGATGGTTCGGGAGGCAACGGAGAAGACAATCTTGGCGGATCAAGTGGATCGTCTTTGTTGAACTCTAGGTATGATTCTTACATATTGATCATGAACATGATAGGGGTTATTGTATTCTTTTTAGTGTTGAATATGTATAGTCTTACTCAAGATCATTTCCTATTTTATGGTATCATGATGTTGATTATCTCTTTATCGAATTTCTAAATTAAATTATATCGAAAATTAACTAGATTTCTAACATATATGAATTGCGATGAACCTTTACTTGTCGAGGATACTATAGGTTGGAATATTGTAACGTTTCCTCTTGTTTGGTTTACTCTATTCAAATATATAATAATGGTTCACGTCTATATTCATGTTCAACTGTGTCATGTTATGGTTCTATTTTCATACGATATGTGTAGCTTTAGTAGCAACCTGGCAGGAGTGGAGTGTTACACCATGTGAATATGATTGGGGCGTGACATTCAGACAGACAGACTATTCAATATTCATCGATCACAATGTCAATTTCTATTCTACCCACGGAAGATTCAACGGTATTAAGTAATTTAGTTCACATTAGATTCAACCTACACTATCATATCCCCTACCACTAGACAACGTTGATGTTAATGAGAATTGTTTAATTAATTGCACTGGTAGGTTGGTGTTGACTTATGTGATGATGTTTAGCTGATAATGTCAGTGAGATTGAGACGGCAGAACAGTACTCTCGAAATTTCTTTTTTTTTACTAAAAGAATCCATGACCCTTAGTACACTTTTAGTATGTTTGCAGACATCCCCTAATTTCCGTGCAATTGTGCCAATGGTATCTATTTAGCTTGTAACTTCAAGCTCTTCCAGCTGCAGATGTTTTTTTTTTGTTTGCACAAATCAAGGAGCACATTTAATGGCTGAAAAATCGACTATTTTCTCCTCTGAAAACTGTGGACGGTTATATAGCAATTTCGAAATTTTAGGAAGTAGGGAGTATAATCGAGTGATGTTGGTCCTCCACTGTTGATCTAGGATCCTGGGACTCTAGGAGGACCACTCAACCTTAGCTCTTTCCTGGACGGTCCTTTGCAATCCGTTTCAGTTCACATGTTGTTGATACTGTCTTGTTGTGACCACGTTCTTTGTACTTATCTTTAATTTAGCATGTACACATGGGCATTCAGGTAGTATAAAATATCGGTACGGCTTACTGTACCGATAGCTTGTGGTCATAGTTAGCTGTTAATTGAGCCATCTTCCTCTTTCTAAATATGGCTGCAAGTGGCGAAGCACAGGGCGTGACCACGGAGATGCCAGAGGTGGCACTGAGCTCCGGCAAGCCGATGCCGGTAATCGGGTTGGGCACGGCGTCGTACCCGATCGGCTCGACAGAGCCATCGACGGTGAAGAAGGCCATCCTGCGTGCAATTGAGGCCGGCTACCGCCACATGGACACGGCGAGGCCGTGGCGGAGGCCGTGAACGCCGGCCTGGTCGCGTCCCGGGACGAGCTCTACATCACCTCCAAGCTGTGGATCTCCGACGCTCACCCCGGCCATGTCCTGCCGGCGATTAAGTGGACGCTCCAGTGAGGATGATCGATATCATGCACACTACTATCTGAAGCTTAATTTATCTGAATTAATTAATATTGCATATTTAATTGATGCAGGAACTTGCAGATGGAGTACATCGACCTGTACCTGATTCACTGTCCGGTCAGCATGAGAGTGCCAGAAAACCCACAGTCGGCGTTGTTCACCAAGGAGGATCTTTTGATGATGGACATGGAGGGAGTTTGGAAGGAGATGGAGGAGTGCCAGAAGCTAGGCCTCACCAAAGCCATTGGTGTTAGCAATTTTACCTGCAAGAAGCTTGACACCTTGCTTTCATTTGCAACCATCCCTCCTGCAGCAAATCAGGTTTTTAATTAACGGGTATACAAGTAAAAGTAGGTACCCAGAAACAAAGCATGACTCTAATCAAAACCCCAATTATACTTATGAAAAAACACTGCCTTTATTTACCGCAGTAACTCTATTAAATTGGAAAAGAGATGCCCCTATTTATCTCTCAGACTCCCAGTGACTACAACCGGAGGACCTCACACCAACCAGGCACCCCAATATCTCTTGAGCTTCACTACTATTCTCTCTACTATTAACACTAAAATACCGGTAGAAGCCATGTCAACCGTTGATTTATTAGGTTGAAAACATATTCTACTAATAGTAGATGAGTTAAGTTGGTGGTACAAAAAAATACGATCCATTAAGTTATTAATTTAACCATTGATATATTAATTTTATTACCAACTGAAATAATATTCAACTAATAGTAGTTGATGTGGTAATACAAATAGCTATGGTCCATTAAGAGCATATCCAACAGAGTGCTAAAATTTAATTTTCAAAAACTTTGTATTGGGGGTATCCTAAAATATGTTGGACATAAAAATCTACATTTACTTCACAATGTCTCTAATTTGCGTATGCAGAGTTGTCGGTGATATGTATATGG
Organism: Leersia perrieri; assembly: GCA_000325765.3. Lineage (NCBI taxonomy): Eukaryota > Viridiplantae > Streptophyta > Magnoliopsida > Poales > Poaceae > Leersia > Leersia perrieri. Next base: position 618,245 of record CM002477.1, read on the forward strand.
GGTACCAAAAGAGGCTAACCATCGTTTAACACCTATAGGTTCGCGTCCGAGGGAGGAGTCGACGCAGCCCGACGCCTTGCCCAAGCATAAGAGGTCAGGCGATCGCGGCAGCCCGAACCACTTCGGACCTATGCACGAGGATTACAGCCACTCGGACCCACGCGGCGCGCCCCCGGAGGGGTCGGGCCCGGGGTCCGGCAAGGAGGCCACACCCCGCAGAAAGGGTTCGGGCCACCCGAGGCCACGTGGCGCGCCCCTGAGGAAGGCACGCCCGGAGGCCTACGGGGAGGCCACACCCCGTGGAAGGGGTTCGGGCCACCCAAGGCCACGTGGCACGCCCCTGAGGAGGGCGCGCCCGGAGGCCTACGGGGAGGCCACACCCCGCAGAAAGGGTTCGGGCCACCCAAGGCCACGTGGCACGCCCCTGAGGAGGGCGCGCCCGGAGGCCTACGGGGAGGCCACACCCCGCAGAAAGGGTTCGGGCCACCCAAGGCCACGTGGCACGCCCGTGAAGAGGGCGCGCCCGGAGGCCTGTGGGGAGGCCACATGTATGATCATGACACGCCCCTAACGGCCAACCACCGCTTTTAAATGCCGAGACAGGGGCCTGACACCTGTCCCGTCGCATTTCATGCGATGTGAGGCGCGGCTGTCAGCTCTTCATCATCACCCCTTTTCGCCCGTGTCGAGGAAAAAAGGGGAAGAAAGTCTTCATCCCTGTAACCACAATTTGACCGTGCGGCCAGATGCACGCCCCTCTCCCGCGCCTGGTCACCGTCGCATTTAATGCGTTGGACAGACACGTGAAGGGAAGGCAATGAGTATATATGACCTGCGTCTCTCCTACCACGGATGGTGGCCCGCTGACAGGTTGGCCCCACCGATGGTTAGGTAGGTTAACCATGCAATCTCGTCAGTAGCTTGGTGGCCACGCCACCCATTTTCTCCATCAACTCCCCCGTGACGTGCGATAGGAGCAGGAATAGGGGCAGGCCCCCGACAAGATAGAGCCATGGCCGCCCACAATATAGCACGAAGCTTGGAAAACCCAGGACTACTGTGGTGTCCCCTTGCCCTATAAAAGGAGGCTCAAGGACACTGTTGCATGGGTGGTTGAGTCCAACCCCAGAAAAGCCTTAGCTCTCCTCTGTCATCAGCTCCAGCCCCTCCAAGGAAGAACTCCATCTTAGTTAAAAGAGAGATTGGGAGAAGAGCCAGGAATACTCTGATTGTAGCACAAAATAATCATCACACCAAATCTTGTAATCCTTCATTCACCACATGGTGCAAGAACAGGAGTAGGGTATTACGCTTCCCCGGCGGCCCGAACCTGTATAAATCTCTGTGTCTTGTGTGCTTAGCAGGATTCTCTTTTCTGCCCACCTTCTCCTCCCCCTTAACTCAGGCCTTGGCATTCTACACCCCTGTGCCGAACCAAAAGGGGGGTCCCCAGGATCCCTGCGTGTCGAGCACACGCATCGACAGCTGGCGCGCCAGGTAGGGGGTGCGCTTGCTGAGGCTTGAGGTTCCGAGCTTCCCGCTCTCCGGCGAGGTCTTCTTCGCCAAGACTTGTGTGCTTCCTCGCGCACCATGGCTTGATGCCACCTTTTTTCGCATGAGATTCACGGTCTCGGCCCCTCCATGGGCAGAGGGGGCTGGGGGCTGTGCAGGAGGCGCGGCCGCCGCCCACTCGACGAGAGCACCGGTGTCGTGCTCTCCCGAGTGGCTGGGGGCTGCTCAGGAGGCACGACCACCGTCGCCCTGCGGGGGCACTTGCGATGTGCTCCCACCCGCTGCATGAGATCTGCAGCCTTGGCCCCTCTATTTGGGGAGGGGGCTAGGGGCTGCTCAGAGGCGTGACCACCGCCGCTGGGCGGGAGTACCGACGTTGTGCTCCCACCCGATGCCGCATCGACTTCGACACAACAATCTCGGGTGAGCATCTTCCACGACATCAAAACAGCAGATCAAAGATAAGTGATTTATTTATTTAATTGTCAATCTCGCATCCATATTTTCAGTTATTGCTTGGGAATCTTTCCCCCTATTATTGTTTACGAGTTCGCATGCTGCCACAAGGATGTTTATTTCTGTCCTCGGTGGCAAACGAGGGCTAGTTGTGGCACGTGCCAGGATGCTTGGATTAGACCGGCTCTGTGTACTGAGGACAAGTGTTCGTGACGTGGACCGTGCCCCGAATACCACCTAAGATCCGAGATCTCGAGCAAACCTCCCTCCGGGTCGAGGCAGCTTAGATCTTGGCATAGGAATATGGTATTCTGTCTGGCCAGCTTTATTCCGGACACTACCAATGCCCGGACGCCATGGGTCACCCACTCATCCTCGCGCGTCGCCCAAACTTGTTTCCCTCAAGAGGCTGCCGAGAAGTCAGGATGAATAGACCAAGTGGCAAGCCATGTATAACCCTTGCAAGCAAGCCTATTTTCTTAAACATATGCAGGTTTAAGCGAGACTCCAAACTGCTCACAACATCTCCATGGCTACAACACCATAAGTCATTAGTGCGGCATTTGTCGTGGAGCACGAAGGGGTACAAGCGACCCTGACGCCCCCGACTACCACTTCCGTGGTAGGATAGCCCGGGACGGCATCGGCTAGGGAAGCCCTTGGGCCGAGTGATGGCCTCCGGCCCCCTTAGTGCCTGAGCGATATCCCGCCTCCTTGTCCGGTGGCCTTAGGTGCCCCCGACCCTCAGGGAGGCCGTATGGCCCTGAGCGGTCAGGCGGCCCGACGGCCCCGAACCCCATGACCAACAGCCCGAAAGACGGCGATGCCCACAATGGCCCCAAACCACCTGAGCCCGACCCCTCCGGGTCAGGGCAGCTTAAATCCTGTGAACCCACGGTGGTACTACCAAGATTTTTCTGCTTTGGTTTAATTCTATCAAATGCAAATTTACTTTCGACCCTTATATGTATGATGTGTAGACAGTTGAGCCAATCATCCAAATAAATAATAAATATTCGGGAACGGCCATGCCTCTGTGCCGAAGGACTTGTCGGGCCACGAGCCGTGCCCCGGATACTATCGGATTCCCGAGGTCTCGAGCAAACCCCCTCCGGGTCGGGGCAGCTTAGACACTCGGCGATGGGTTTGTGGTATCCGGCTTGGCTAGTCTCGACGAAGACAGGCTCCCGAGGCCTCTGTGCTCACGCTTTGCCCGAAACCACCTTAAAAATCATGACATAAATGCTCACAAAGTAACACCAAGTTGAGAGGTAGGGTTGAGCCGGCCGTCCCTGTGATTCTGAAAGGATTTGGTTCTGTTAGCATGTGTGCAGGAAGGTCAAACAAACCGACGTATAGGCCTCCGACTCGGTCTTTCAGTCCGACACGAAGGTCGGGGGCTAATATCGGTGATATGGATATGGGGGTACCCACAGGAGGCTAACCATCGTTTGACACCTATAGGTTCGCGTCCGAGGGAGGAGTCGAGGCAGCCTGACGCCTTGCCCAAGCGTAAGGGACCAGGCGATCGCGGCAGCCCGAACCACTTTGGACCTATGCACGAGGATTACGGCCACTCGGACCCACGCGGCGCACCCCCGGAGGGGTCAGGCCCGGGGTCCGGCAAGGAGGCCACACTCCGCAAAAGGGGTTCGGGCCACCCGAGGCCACGTGGCGCGCCCCTGAGGAAGGCATGCCCGAAGGCCTATGGGGAGGCCACACCCCGAGGAAAGGGTTCCGGCCACCCGAGGCCACGTGGCACGCCCTGAGGAGGGCACGCCCGGAAGCCTACGGGGAGGCCACACCCCGTGGAAGGGGTTCGGGCCACCCGAGGCCACGTGGCCCGCCCCTGAGGAGGGCACGCCCGAAGGCCTACGGGGTGGCCACACCCCGTGGAAGGGGTTCTGGCCACCCAAGGACACGTGGCACGCCCCTGAATAGGGCGCGCACGGAGTCCTGCGGGGAGGCCACGTGTATGATCGTGACACGCCCCCAACGGCCAACCACCGCGTTTAAATGCCGAGAGAGAGGGGCCTGACACCTGCCACGTCGCATTTGATGCGACGTGAGGCACGGCTGTCAGCTCTTCATCATCACCCCTTTTCGCCCGTGTCGAGGAAGAAAGGGGGAGAAAGTCTTCATCCCTGTGACCGCGATTTGACCGTGCGGTCAGATGCACGCCCCTCTCCAGCGCCTGGTCACCGTCGCATTTAATGCGTTGGACAGACGCGTGGAGGGGAGGCAATGAGTATTTATGGCCTGTGTCACCCCTACCACGGTTGGTGGCCCGCTAACAGGTAGGCCCCACCGATGGTTAGGTAGGTTGACCATGCAATCCTGTCAGCAGCATGGTGGCCATGCCACCCATTTTCTCCACCAGCTCCCCGCGACGTGCGACAGGAGCAGGAATAGGGGCAGGCCCCCGACAAGACAGAGCCGTGGCCCCCCACGATATAGCACAAAGCTAGGAAAACCCAGGACTACTGTGGTGTCCTCTTGCACTATAAAAGGAGGCCCAAGTCTACCGTTGCATGGGTGGTTGAGTCCAACCCCAGAAAAGCCTTAGCTCGCCTCTGTCATCAGCTCCAGCCCCTCCAAGGAAGAACTCCATCTTAGTTAAAAGAGTGATTTGGAGAAGAGCCAGGAATACTCTGATTGTAGCACAAAAGAATCATCACATCAAATCTTGTAATCCTTCATTCACCACATAGTGCAAGAACAGGAGTAGAGTATTACGCTTCCCCGGCGGCCCGAACCTGTATAAATCTCTGTGTCTTGTGCGCTTAGCAGGATTCTCTTTCATACCCACCTTCTCCTCTCTCTTGACTCAGGCCTTGGCATTCCGCACCCCTGTGCTGAACCAAAATAGGGGTCTCCGGGATCCCTGCGTGTCGAGCACACGCATCGACAAGAGTAATTGGAAACACCAAAAAGAGCTCCAACTATAGCTTATTTTTGGGTTAGTGTTGGGCGTCCGTAAAACTGGGACCGAGTTTTGGGCATCGTTGGAGTACCAGATTTTAGACTAAATTCCCAAAAATATATTTTGGGAGCATTTATCAGGTACTGTTGGAGATGCTATAATTTAGAAAATTATAAATGGTTTAGATTGAATTTGCTACTTGTATAATAAAAAGAATTGCATGCTATGATAGTTTTCTCATCATATAACTCTTACGTGGCTGATCACTCTAGGTTTTTAACTATAAGACGAAGGGATCGAGTAATACTTAGTATTGAAGTCATACTTAGTATTTAAGTCTATCCATCTAATGGTAGAGTGAAGGCAACAATTTTTAATCAAATTAGTTTCTTAATTAGTACTTCTTAATTAAATTTTAGTAATGTGGATACAATATTCTCCATAATTTTTGTCCAATAATACGACAAATGAACACGCGTTAAATGTTGTTACTGTAGGTTGAGCTACACCCCTACTGCCGACAAAACAAACTGAGGGACTTCTGCAGGGAGAAAGGAATCCAGCTCTGCGCTTACTCTCCGTTAGGGGCAAGGGGTACTGCATGGGCCAACAACGCTGTCATGGACAGCCCTCTTCTCAAACAGATTGCCTTAGACAGGGGCAAAACGGTTGCCCAGGTAAATTATACTTCTTTTCATAATACGATACATTTTGATTTTTTTCTTACAATGTTTAACCATTTGTCTTGCCTAAAGAAACTATAAAAATATTATTATTTTGTCTATAACTTATTTTATTATTAAAAGTACTTTAAGTATGATTTATCTTTTTTATATTTGCACTAAATGTTTTAATAAGATGAATGGTCGCATGTTAAAAGTCAAGACGTCTTACATTATAAAATGGATATAATATAATATTGTAATAGTCCATCCATGTAAAATGTTACATTGGTTAGCTCCTAAAAAACTGAGGGAGTATGCCTTCATTTTGTATCAGCTATATAACAAAATAAACTTCCAACGAAGTAATTATATTTAGAAACCATAATAAAAAAAACAAAGTGTTATATTTATAGTGGACAAACTAGTAGTACCACCAAAAGTGTTATACCTAGGTTTTATGTGAAATTATGATACGCATATCATTTTTAACTCTATACGAAACTGTTTATAATTGAAGGTACATTAATATTTGGAACTGTAGGTATGCCTGAGGTGGGTGTATGAGCAAGGCGACTGCATAATCGTCAAGAGCTTCAATGAGAGCAGGTTGCAAGAGAACATAGGTATCTTTGATTGGGAGCTCACTGATGCTGATCGGGACAGCATAAGCACTATCAAAGAGTCGAGGGGATGCCTTGATACCTTCGTTCACGAATCCGGTCCATACAAAACTATTGATGAGTTTTGGGACGGCGAGATTACTGGTGACAAGTAAAAACTTAATTGATGTTGATCACTGATACTGATCGTGAAGAAAGAGTCCGTCACCAGAGTCCAACTTAATGTTGCTCTTGATTAGTGTAACCGCATTATTTACATGTTTAACTAAGAGTTATAGCACTAGGATATGAAAAATTACCAGCAGTACCAATACCACTTCTGAATATAATAAAAAAAATGATATCTTATTGACCATTATTATTTCTAAAAATCAATATTATAATTTTTGTCTATATTTTGTTGAAGTCACCACAAATTAGTTTTTTTTTTAAGAATTACACGGTACAACACAGACACTCACAACACACACTCACCCCTCTATAAACGTACACGTGCAAACTCTACCCCTATGAGTACCACTGAAAATACTAAGTTGTTAAATCCTGAAAAATTCGTTTCCATGGGGAATCGAACCCAGGACCTCAGATGCTACTAAGGCTCCTGTAACCACTAGGCTACAGGCTCATTTGCCACCACAAATTAGTTGACTTCATGATTCTTCATGAATATGAAAATTTCTTAGCCATACCAATACTGTTTATTAAGTATAATACCGTTTCCGACCAGATTAGTCTGTTTTCATACCTATCGAACACTATCTCCAATCTCCATTCTTGTGCACATCATCAAGAGATCATTTATAAACTGTTGTGCATAAAAAACAAACAGTACCACATAAAAAACAACAACGATATGTTGGTTCATATGTTATCAACCTGCAATGATATTAGAGATCTATAATTTCATATCTTTACGATACCAAAATTAGGGTGAAAATTAGGGTGTGTTTAGATCCAGGGATGTAAAATTTTAGGGTGTCGCATCGGATGTTTCATGGGTTGTCGGAAGTGGTATTCGGATACTAATAAAAAAACTAATTACAGAATTTGCTTGTAAGTAAACTGCGAGATGAATTTATTAAGACTAAGTACATCATTAGCATATGTTTACTGTAGCAAGACATTATCTAATCACGGACTAATAGGCTAAAAAATTCGTCTTGCAAAATATACGCAATCTATACAATTAGATCTTTACGTGTAGTTTACGAGACGAAATTTTTTAGTCTGATTAGTCCGTGATTAGACAATGTCGTGCTACAGTAAACATAGGCTAATAATGGATTAATTAGTCACAGTTTACATGCAAGTTCTGTAATTAGTTTTTTATTAATATCCAAACATTCCTTCTGACATGCCATGAAACATCCGATGTGACGTAGCAAAACTTTACGCTCCTACATCTGTACACACCCTTAGTAATTTAGTAATTTGCACTCGTGTCCTTCACATAAGTAAGTCCTCATTAGTGTCCTGAAAACCACATAGAGACGGTGAGTGAATAATGGAAGATTGAAATTAAACTAGTAACCATTTTTGGTTTTGATTTCTTCAAGGTTATCTACAGGACCACAGGGTTAAAGGAAAACAATTTAACTGAGGTTGTCCCGCTGTACTAGTTCTAATTTTTAAGTAGTGGGACTATTATTTTGCGGGTCACACAAGCCTCATAACATCGTAATTCACTGAGCTGTAAGCTAATGGCACAGGTGCCACAGAACAAAATGGCGGTTTCAAGTTGTTTCTCCAGAAAGGGTAAAGTTGTTTCTACAGAGAAGAGACAAAGTACTACGACTGCACTTGTTGACTTGCATACAAATGCTTAACTAAAATGATTATACATCAAGAAGTAAAACTAGAAGAAAGTATCACTTCAGCTTACACATCAGAAATAACAGACACTTTAACTAAAATGACATGAAACTGTAAAATTTACAGGAATAGATATAGCCTTCAGCTTCTTAAAGAATCGGAGAAGTACCGCCGATGGATGAGATAATGTGCAGAGTTCATGCTGCCATCGGGAAACTGAAGATGGGCGGAGTTTTGCAGATCAGAGGTGGACGGCGTCGAAGGATAGGTGCATGGGTTTGGTGGTAGGAGATGACGAGGGGGGATGCGGCTGATGTAGGCGGTATATGAGGAGGAATGCGGGGTCGGAGGCGACATGGCGCCACGATTGGCACACGGCACAGCAGCGGAGCAGAGAGTTGACACCTCTTTAGTTTCTTCTTTTTTTCAGCTGAACAACAGACTGGATGCTGCCCTTGTATGCCAGCCACAGGAAAATGTTTTAGTTTTAAATAAATTGGACATTTCCAAATATCTTGCATCCTAGCATCAAACACCAAAGCTTGCCTAAATGGAGAGAGAAAACGTAGATAACCCAAAATACAAAAGATCAGGGGAATAAAGACTTTCCTGGTCAATTAAGCATGTTTTGATTTACAATATACTTTGTCTATTTGACAAAACTTCTAACTGCACAAGTAGACATGCCCTGTTGCGTGCCAAACCAATAGGTTTATTCAACACAACCATGCACTATAGTGACTTCAATTTTCAAAGAAAAGATGAGTGAATCTATGTTAATGCAAGTAGTGCCAGTACAGAGTAAGGCAGAAGTAGGAACACTCGGTTCAAGGAAATCTTATATGATATTACAAAAGAAAAGGTAGGACACAAGGCACAAGCAGGTCTTGATTTGCAATAGAGCAAAACAGCATGCAATGACCGATCAAGTCTTAGTTTAGTACATAGCACATTAAGCTACACAAAGAGCCAAGAAATTTCAGAATAATATACTTTTTATATTGCCCAAGCAAATTTGAATATGCTCAAAAGCATTTCTTATTATGGTTGTAAGCAGATTTCCATTAGCGCATTTATGTCCAAATTTTGCTCACGCATGTGACCAAATTTGTTGACAGATAAAACCAAAATTGGCTTATAAAAACTAAAAAAACTTGGACAGTTAGCTGTGTACATCCGTGTTGGATGTAGAAGCTGGATTTCAATCCATCATCTAAAGATAAAGTAAAATTGGTTGGTCAAATTGTGCACAGTAAACCCAAAAACTTATCGTGTTATTCAGTATATGCTAATTGCTGCACTTTTGGAACATATACCATATGATTTATTTTGCCGTGCTCATCGTCAGCCCTCTTTCAGAGTATGTGCATATTTTGGCCATGGTCACAGCCTATTTTGTTCCATGTCAAGCAAGGTTAGCGTGGTTATGCATTCTGCTTTTTTCTTTTTGTTTTGCCCACTTTCCTTTGTGATACAGAGGAATTGCCAAGTGGTCATGTTTACTATTATTGACATCCCCAGAAAGTTGGTGGTGTAAAGGGCCAATCAAGTAATTTAGTCAAGTAAAAACCCCAGGATCTTCCATTGGGACAAAAAAAAAACAAAATATGAGAAGCTATGATCAAAGCAAAATGTGATAAAATGTGTCTAGTTACTAGTAGTTTTGCCTAGAAATGGGAAAAGGAAAACTCTATAGAACCCAAAAGAAATCTATACAGAATCTCCTATTGAAACATGACCAAATTTTTTTATTTTCTGGTAAGGCATTTTGCTCATGCTCATGATTACAGCTGCTCACTAGCATAATTAAAAGGTAAAATTATTATGTAGCAGGAACAATCCACGGTTATGCCTACTAGTAGTAGTAGTACAAGAACGGAACACCAGAGGAGATACAATAGTAGTACCGCTGCAAATGTTGAGAGTGGGGACTAATCATCAATTAAGGTGGTTAATTCAGTTGTTTCTTCTACTCATAGCCCTAAGGAGATCATTCATGACCAGTGGGGAGGTTGCCACGAGATGCTTGTAACTCTCAGTTGCCATGACTACATCAAGGTCTGTGGCAATGAGATTAGTTACCCTAGTTTAGACTCGAGTGAAATCCTTGTTTGCAAACTTACTCCACCCCATTTGAGAAAATGTACAGTTGTACATGGACACTCATCAATGCAAATGCATGACAGTATCAACCTTTTTATTTTCTTGAAGGAGCATTCATTAATCACCACAGCCTCCTTATTCAAATATATGACGTTTAAGACAAGCTGATTAGGCACAAACATAGCTTAGTTAGCTTGTCTTAGACATCATATATCAAAATATGGAGGTAATCCAAGAAACGCTGATAAACTACTCCAAAAATACTTAAAATTGTTACTGTTGCCATTTCTCTCTTCCTAACAGTACGATATCTAGTTTACATAGCAGGATAAAAATACATAAGACAAATTTAAATCAACTTACGTTTTCACATGGGATGAGATGATATAGGTCAATCAGAATAGTTTCTTTGTTCATCTCTTGAAAAATGCATGCTGAATAAGGCTTTCCTTGATCCTATGACGGCTGATCGCTGGCAAGTCATCATTGTAGTGGAATCTGGACAGCAAATTACCCTTGTTGTCACAGTGCAACAACCAGCCGAAACAACTGACAAGAATATCTCCCTGCTCAGACACAACCTCTGCCGAAACAAGCTGGAGACACCCAATCTCCATCATCGGCAGTTTAATCTTGCAGCGGAAAGCCCAGACCTCATGATCATAGTCTTCCAGCATGAAGATGTCGATGCTCATCAAGGGTTCTTTGCAAGTGGACATAGCAAGCATGCCATCCATGGCAAACAACTGGGTATAATTCCGAGGATTCAATGGTGGTGGGCGCAATTGCCGGAACGACTCGGCCACAGTATCAAAAACTAGTATCCTGTTGTAGCCGAGCGCGTCGTGGTGCTTTTTCTTCCAATGCATGTGCAGGCCTCCATGAAGGAATACCGGCGAGCCGATGATCCTCGGCCCCATCCCGCTGATGATCTCCTCGTCCATGGGTGCGATGGAACACGAGATTTGCCTCGGCTTGTTGGAACCCACAGTGAGTACATAGAAGTAATTGAGACAATAGATCTCATGCCAGATGTTTGCGCATTTCCAGTAGAGGAATCGGTACTCTCCCGAGGGTTGGTGGCGGTAAAATCCAGCGAACTGCTCACGTTTCAACCTACTGATTCCGGCCGGTGCACACTGGCGTGTGGTTGGGTTGTAGATGTAGGGGCAGTTGTATTCATGGATGACAAAGAGGCCATCGCAGGAGGCTATGATTTCACCGTGGAGTTGTGGGAGACGGTAGATGGGGCGGCGCAGTGCGGATGGGAGGTGAATGGCGTCGAGGCAGCTGGGGCACAATTGGTCAGCGGGCACGGGGATTCGGTAGGAGGAGACGAGGGGGAGCTCCGGCTGACGGAGGTGGTGGTCGAGGAGGAATTTGGGGTCGGAGGTGACGCGGCGCCATGAGCGACACACGGCGCGGCAGCGGAGCACGGATTTGGGCGGCAGGCGGAGCAGGATCTCGTCGGGGATGGAAGGAGCATTTTGCTTGGTTGAAATGGAATTTTTTTTTACTGTGTGTTGCTGTCTCGCCTCGAGTGTGTACATACTGCAAGTCTGCAACAGACACGGTGAATTTCTTTTGACTTCTTGTACTTGCCCACAACAAAAACTGAGATCCATAAATATATGGGCAATTATATTTGGTATTGCCCAATATTTTATACACTCTATTATTTTGCCTTACTACAATTCTCAGTTGCTCGATCAAATTCACTACAATTCTCAGTAATCTCACATGCTTCTAAGCATCTCATTAAATGGCTACCACAGGAAAAAGAAAAGGGACCGTGACTGTGTTCGCAAGTAGCAGAAAACTACGGTATTGGCTAAAGTAAATAAAGAATAGTGTCACACGTAAAATAAGAAACATATATTAGCTATTTTAAACTTAAAAAAAGATTATTGTGCTTTTTAAAAACAACTTTCATGTAGAAAATTTTTCCAAGTAACATATTTTTATGTCTATTGGGAAGTATGCCAAAGAGAATCGGCACTATAGTAATCTACCGATTCATCTTTCCAGCTGAAATCGAACGCAGCTTCAAGTTATGGGTAGTGTAAAATGGGAAACAAATTCTCTGTGGCGGTATTGTACGACACCCCTTATGCTCCTTTCGCGTGTATGATTTCTTGCGATATCCAGCCGCAGCCGCACCTCATTCCTTGGAGCCAAGCCAAAGTGTGCATGGTTGCACCTACGGTGAGGCTGAAATGTTGAACACATATCTCTCCAGCAGCGTCAAAAAATCTGGACATATCACTCCGGCAGCAAAGAGGTGCAAACAGAGGCTGTGCGTCACGCGGATCATGTTCCTCAGGGGACGGCATGGCAGGCCGACGGAAGGCATCCAATTAGTTCGCCCGATGAAGGTGGATGTGTGGAGCTTGACATGATCGGACGTGGACGAAGGCAGAGAAGATACTCCAGGGGCGGCAAAAATTGACGATGCCCGTTGTCCACGGTATGGTCCTTGTGATGGTGCCCACCAGCGAAGCCGCAACGGGTAGTGGACAGGAGTTCCAACAGAAGCAACCCAGTGGAGCCGAGGGTGGACAGCAAGAGAAGCAACGGTGGGAGGTGCAGATTGGAGATGGTTGGAGAAGATGACCCGACAAACAATGTCGGCCGAGAAAATCAGACATATTCCACCTCGGCGACTGAAACATGTGGCAGCGCCGAGAAAATCAAGATCCATCTTTGATGGCGGCGAACCATGTCGACGGCGGCCGAAAAAAGGAGACGCGGCTGCAGCCCGACTCGGTTACATGGAAAGGGATTGCATGGAAATCGCAAACGCATAGGATCGGACACGCGCAGGAGCACGGGTCGCACAGACCAAGTTCGTGAGACACCGCTGCAGAGAATTTTTTTTTCCCTTGTAAAATGTGATCAAAGTCTGTTTATAGTTATTACTAGTTTGCCTTTAAAGTGGAGGAAAATATGTACAGTGCACAACCCAAATATTCCAGTCAGGCTGTCAGGGGAATAAACTATATAGACTTGCCTGGTCATAAACATGCATGTTTTGTTCTACTATATACTTTTGCCTAATTGAGAAAACAAGACTTTGTCTGCACAAGTAGGCATGCTTGTGCCAAACCAAGAGTTGGTTTCAACAAGACCATACATTACACTCACTTTACTTTTCAGACCATACATTTGTACAAGCTCGGAAGAATTTGTAAACTAAAAAATTGACCTGTTATCTTCAGCCCTCTTCGGAGCTTGTACAAATTCTGGTCACGACCAGAACCTATATTCCTCGTATGCCAAGCAACCTTTGCTTTCCCATGTATTCCTATTTTCTTTCCTCTGATGCAGAGGAGTTTCCTGGTGATCAAATTAACTAGGCTATTTTGAAATCCCAGAAACTTGGTGGGTAGTCTTAAATAAGGCCAATCAAGTAAAAACCTACGTTGTTGCATACTTGCATTGGGAGGGAAAATAAAATCAAATTGTGAAGGAGCTATATGATCAAAGCAAGGTGTGATAAAAAATAAATGTTTATGGTTATTAGCAGCATTGCCGAAAAAAGGGAAAAGGAAAATCCTACAGAACCCAAAATACCCTAGTTGAATAAAAAAGGGCTTTGGCTGCACAAGTAAGAGCAATTTTACATACCCCTCAAGTACTGTAAAACTGCTCCACAAGTAAACATTGTCTTCTAGACTTCTACTCAAAAGCCATTATTTGTGCATGGCACAGGGGAGAAAAGTGAGTGTTTGGTTGAGAACCCAAATTATGTAAACTTAATCTTGTATTGCATCATCACCAAAAATTTGTATTGTACTCTTAAGACATTTTGTTCATGCTCGTCGTGATTAGAACTGCCCGTTAGTATAACTAAAAGGTCGTAAAATTGTTCCTTATATTAGCGAGCCTCGCTACGGTGGTCTTGACAGTATTATACTGCCAGTAGAAATAATCTAAACCGTCTATAAAAAAATATTTTTCTATATTTCTACTACTATTAACTAGAATAATAGTAAAAATAAATCCAATTTTTTGGATTAAAATAGATCTATGTTTAGATTGATTTGATTTCGACAGTAGAGACCATCAGAACGAGGCAAGTCACTAGCTTAGTACAATAACACAGCATCAGAGTAAATACCAGCAAATAAATACTCCCTCCCTATTTGTTTCTGATGGCCAGTCACTAGCTTAGTACAATAACGCAGCATCAGAATAAATACCATCAAATAAATACTCCCTCCATATTTGTTTGTGGAAGGAGAGAGTGCATGATAAAGTAGTACCAAATGTTGAGTCGATCTGAATAATCACCAATTCAGATTTGAGATGCTTAAGAGCATCTGCAACGTGGGATTTGGAGGGGGTATCAGAGGAGAGAGAACATGCTAGTACCGGTCATATACACTGCAGCCTCTGTTTCTACCTATCGTAATATAGCAATCGGCATCCTGCATAGCACCGGTTGCATGAAAGAGAGAGAACAGAGGCCCCCACCTGCTAGAGAGACATGCTAACATTATCATCTTCTTTTTTATTCTGGTGGATCCCACACATATGACCTTTTACTGGTTCTTCCTATTGCAGACTTTTTCATGCGCAGCTCGCCATGACGTAGGGCCCATGCATAGCACCTCCTCCTGTCCTATACAATGGCCATGCTCTAATTAATTCAGCTATTTCTTCCACGCACAGCCCTGAGGAGATCATTCATGAGCAGTGGTGAACTTTCCATGAGATGGTTGTAACCCTCTGTCGCCATAACGGCATCAAGATTTGCAGCGATGAGATCGATGCAGCTAGCCTTGAGCCGTGAACATCCATGCTGCTCTGCCAGCGCCAGAGTCGTCGCTACTGTCTCCACGGTGGCGCCATTCCTGAGCTTGTCCTCACACATAATCTTGAGCCCGTTGAGACCATACCTGTCTGCAGCCGCAAGCAGATGCTGCGCCATGATGATGCCGTCCTGTTGGTGATCAAGCTCGGGCACCAAGGCGGTGTAGATGAAAGCAAGCATTGCTCTGAACACGGCTGCATCCATGTCGTCGTCATTGATCTCGACACGCGGCAAGTCCTTCTCCATCATGTCGGCGCAGAAGAACATGGCCATGAAGAAGGGGGACCTCGACGCGAGTATGGCCTTGTGTGCCGCGAAGCACTCGCCGGAGGAGGACACAACAAGTGTAACATCCGACCCCGTCCCCCGGCGCAGAAGCTCGTCAAGCTGATGACTCAAGCCGGAGGAGGAGCAACGTGACAGCAGATTATTATTAGCTGTGGTGGTGTAGTCATTGTGAGCAGGATCAGTGATGACTGTGATGGTGCATTGGACGGTGAAGGAATCCTCCATGATAATCCCCATCGCCACGAGCGAACTCCGGCGGCAAAGAGGAACCCAACCGGAGCTCTCGCCGGCGCGCTTGAACGCGTGAGAAATCTGGGTCTTGCTGCCGCCGTTTGCAATCGATGAGAGCAGGCGCAGGTGCTGCTGGTCAGAGTAGTAGTAGTGGAGGCGGCATTTGAGAGACGCCTTGACGTCGCTCCGGCGAGGTGGTGTGAGGAGGACGAGCTTGAAGGCGATCCAGCAGTCGTCGTCGTCGTTGGAGACGCCGGCCATGCTCGGGGTGTAGTGGACCTCCCAATCATATCCGCCGATGGCGAGGCGCTTGGAGCGGAGGGTGTCGCTTCTCGCCGTGGCTATGGTGGCTGAGTAGCCGTTGATCTTGAAAAGATGAAAGCCGCTTGCGGCGTCGGTCAGATTCGACGAGAACAACGCCCCCATATCTGACTATCTGGATCTGAAAAAATTGGAGGAACTTGAAAACCAAAACGAGAAACTTGTTTCAATCAATGTACGTACGTTTCCCTTCCCCCGCCCTAATCACAATACGTCATTCGTTGAACCAAACAAAACAAACTGATTGATTGAACTATGAAAAATAAATAGTATATCGAATTATCGATCTAGAAGACTAGAACTAGAAGGAGGGTGTCGATCTGATCTTGGGGTGGGTTACCTCCGGCAGTCTCTACAGTACGTCCACCCCTCAAACTTCAACTGGCGCTGCCGCAGGTGATCGATGCTCGCGATTGTTTATTTATTTTTCTTTGTCTGGTCATGGACGCTTGTCTTCAACTCTCGTCAATGGGGGTGGGGAAAGGAGACCAGCAGTAGCCAGGGGAACATATTCGCGTGGATGAAAAGAATACGATCGAGTCCTGGACCTAGAGGGATAAGAGAAGGGGGACAGAGTTGGGTCAGGTCTCAGGAAGAAAAAAAAAGTCTGCTAACCCATCTACCCAAAGGTAAATCTGCAAATTCCTTCCAGAAGCAATCAAATCTAAATAATTAGCCCATCGTGAAATCAAATCCAAAGAAAAATATAGGTAACATTTTAATTTATTTTAGTTAATGCTATAACATTTTTTCATAGCAAAAGCATGGCTATTCAGCTAGTAAATAGGGGAAACTCTTTTTAAAACCTAGGTGTATATACACCTAAGCTTTGTATGTGGCCCAAATAGTTATATAAAAATTTTAAAAAAATTGGTTACATGTGTTATAATAACTAGCAAAAATACCCGTGCGTTGCACCGGGCGAATACAATTTTATTGTATAGCAAGAAAGATTGATAATTATATGCTACCTTAAGAAACATCAAATTGTCGATGTTGATTTTTCACCACACGTGACCATTTGTATTAAAAAAATTATGCAAATATTAATTATTTTGAAGTTGGTTTATTACTATATATTTTAAACATTACGTTGCAACGGCAAAATGTATTTCCTGTGGTGGATTGAAATTTGGATACATTTTGAGTTTTGATTGTTTTTTTTCTGGCATCCGATTGTCAAGGACTTGTACTGCTGTGTTGTTGTCTTGCCGCGGGTTGACAATTTGGCATATGTGTGGTGATTGAATGCTTGCTGGGCCTGTTGCACATGGACGTGCACTCTGCCTGGTATCGCACTGTGCCTTCGGCTGTTTTCTAGGCTGGGCCTGCTCGGTTATTGATCCTTGGGCCCTGGCTGTCTACGCGTGAGCGCCGTGGAAAGAAATCGGACTCCGTCTGTTGTTACTCGCGTGCGTAATCGGAACAAACTTGTGGATGACGCAACAACGGACGAGGCCAAGAGGCGACGAAGCGGAAACAGCCTGAATATTTATAATAGGTAAAAATATAAGTTAACTCACAAATATATAACTTTAAATTTGATCTGTATTTAGAGAAACTAAAATAACAAATTATGTCTACACCGTGCAGTGCCAAATTTTGTTATTTTTATATGTCCAAATATAGCTTAAATTTGAAGGTTTGAAGTTGTGTGTTTGTGAGCTAACTTATATTATCATAACACATCTAACCAAAAATTTTCAATTTTATATAACTATTTGGGTCGCATGCAAAGACTAGGTATATATACACTTAGGTTCTAAAAATCAAATCCTTGTCATAGTAAATAGTAATATTTCTTGATTGCGAGGCATATGCGGCGAGTTGTCGGTGGTTACTTTGGCTCGTTCTTGGCTCTGACAAATAAAACCATTACGACGAGTTGTCGGTGGTTATTTTGGCTCATCCTTGGCTCTAGTAGGTACAACCATTGTGGTTTTATCTCTCGATCAAACATGTCCTTTGCCTCTGAAACAACTAGTTGGTGTGATGGTGTCTAGTTACACGCAGGTCCATGTGCGCGACTGATTGCTCAGCCGACCATCACATGGCACGCAGAGAGAGGAAGATGAGGGCGGCGAACGAGCTAGTGACACGTGGCACAATGAGAGAATGCGCGAGGAGAGGAAACGTGAGTGGAGGGTGTTTGCGGGAGTGGACCGTCTCGGGGTTTTTTACTGTGCAATGACAGCTTAATTAGGCTTAATAGATTTGTCTCATACTCCCATACATCTTAGGCGAGATATAAATTTAGTATTTTATTCGTATAACTCCTTTTGACGGCCGATCAAATGTGTAATGTGTTTTGGGTCAATGATAGTTGATGGGCTAAAGTGGAATTTGTCGTTTTCTTCAAGGAGAGGCAGAGCACTAACGTCGTTGGTCATTGGTCTCCACCGCCGGGCCGATTAGAAAAAGAATAATCTAATCTACTCCCTTGACTCTTCCCTTTCCCCATTGACTCGAGTTGACGACCACCACAACACGAGCATATCATCAGCTTGGCTACTTGGAAACCTCGCCTTCGTCCCCTCCCTCCTCTGCTCCCGCCATTGAGGCCGCCCGCTTCGTCTCCGCCTCCGGGAGGTAAGTGACGCACCCCAGATCCATACTAGATTATATACTGGAGTAGTATTTCTTTTCGGAGTTCAATCGCTCCATGAATTTGTTCTGGTCGAATTTCAAACTGTCTAGATCGATCCATGCATTGATTGGGAAAAAACTGATTTGGTTCGATTTTTCCTTTTTGCAGCTCAAGCTGAACTAGCTTCTAGTTGAATTTTTTGTTTCCAGATCCATAGAGATTTAATGGGGGCGTCGTTCTCGTCGAACCTGACGGACGCCGCATGCCACGCTCACCTGTTCAACATCAATGGCTACTCAGCCACCATAGCCATGGCGAGAACCGACTCCCTCCCCTCCAAGCGCCTGACAATCGGCGGCTACGACTGGGAGGTCCACTACTCCCCGAGCATCGCCGTCGAATCCAACTACTGGATCGCCTTCAAGCTCGTCCTCCTCACACCACCTCGCCGGAGCAACGTCAAGGCGGCGCTCAGATGCAAGCTCGTTGACCCCTTCCAGACTCAGCGCCCTGGCGGCGTCGTCGATGCCAAGATGTCGCACGCCTTCAAGCGCGCCGACGAGTCCTCTCCTTGGCTTCCCCTCCTTCGCCGGACTTCTCTCGAGTCATCCAATGTTATCATCGCCGATTCATTCACCGTCGAATGCACCATCACCGTCATCACTGACAACATCGTCACAACCACAGCAACAGCAATTGGCAATGCTGCTAATCTGATGCCTCGTTGCTCCTCAGGCATTCATCAGTCGTCACTGAATCATCACCTTGGTGAGCTTTTGCGCCGGGGAACGGGTTCGGATGTCACACTCGTGGTCTCCGGGAAGAGCTTCGCGGTGCACAAGGCCATACTCGCGTCGAGGTCCCAGTTCTTCATGGCTATGTTCTTTGGCCAGATGAAGGAGAAGAGCATGCGGAGAATCGAGATCAATGATGACATGGATGCAGCCGTGTTTGGAGCCATGCTTGGTTTTATCTACACCGATTTGGTGCCCGAGCTTGATGGCAATCAGCAGCAGCAGAACGGCGTCATCCTCGCGCAGCATCTGCTTGCGGCTGCAGACAGGTATGGTCTCGACGGGCTCAAGATTATGTGTGAGGGCAAGCTCAGCAATGACGCCACCGTGGAGACAGTGGCGACAAGTCTGGCGCTGGCAGAGCAGCATGGATGTTCACGGCTCAAGGCTAGGTGCATCGATCTCATCGCTGCAAATCTTGATGCCGTTATGGCGACAGAGGGTTACAAGCATCTCATGGAAAGTTCACCACTCGTCATGAATGATCTCCTCAGGGCTGTGCGTGGAAGAAATAGCTGAATTGAGCAAGCACTTTTGTTGGCGATCTGTCCCAAACTCAACATTTGCATTGCTACTACCATTGTTCATTCACTTGTATCTCCGCTCGTGTTTCGTTCTCTGCCAGGAATCAATTGTGTTTGCATTGGTTCTCATATGTAAATCGTCAACTGTTAGTGGGTAATCCCCTCAAGCCAATAGATTTCAACATACATTAGTTAAAAAAAAAAGAAGAGGAAAAAGAATCCATCATGGAGCTCCTCCATAATCCAACATTGTTGAGGCAAAAAAAAAAGCAGAAAAGGAACACTCCCTAAACAGGTACTTAGATCACTAATCTAAGAAATTTCTAACTTGATCTCTTCTATGATCTTGATCCTTCATCGCAGTTGAATATGCTGTTTCTTTTCTCCTCAATGGTCTCCTACTCAAGTACCTTTTGTTGGGATACTGCCATGGAACAGAGCAAATTTAATTGAACAGTTACACAACGGGATTTGCTACATTTCATGGACCTGAAAATTTCTAAACTTTTCAGTCACACGAAATTACACATTGCTTGGGCCAACATTGCAGTGTATGCATAGTGGAGTCTTAGTTTATTTTAACTGTAAAATTTGTTGTTAAAATGTGGTTTTCTTTTTTTGTAGGTGGATATTTTTTTGCGGGGTAAGTGGATATTTTTAATGTAATTTTGTAAACTTTTGTGTTATAAGTTTGTTTCATGTAATTTAATTGAACAGTTACACAACTGGATTTGCTACATTTCATGGGCCTGAAAATTTCTGAACTTTCAGTGTATGCATAGTGGAGTCTTAGTTTATTTTAACTGTAAAATTTGTTGTTAAAAGGTGTTTTTACTTTTTTTTTTCTAAGTGGACATTTATACATTTAATTTTTTTAATTTTTGTGTTATAAGTTTGTTTCATGTATTTTTTTTTAAAAAATAATATTGTATGTTTAATCATTGGGGGAGTGAAAATTTCAGGCGCTTGAAATCTAGAAACTTCCTTACACAACATCATGTTTCATTGAAAGCAAAGAATTTGAGCTATGAGAAGTTCTGAGCAGAGTAAAATGTTGTCAAAGTCTGTTTGTAGTCAGTTTTGCCTATAAAGTTGAGAAAAAACTGTCGATAACCCAAAATACTCTACTTTATAGCGGTGACTGAAATTTTTGAAAATTTTAGGCGCTTGAAATCTAAAAACTTCCTTACACAAGATCATGTTTCATTGAAAGCACAAAATTTGAGCTATGAGAAGTTATGAACAAAGAAAAATGATGTCAAATCTGTTTGTAGTCACTTTTGCCTTTAAAGTAGAGAAAAAAACTCTTGATAACCCAAAATACTCTACTTCAGGGGAATGAAGAACCTGTCTGGTCAAGAAATATGTTTTGATCTACTACTACTCCATCCTTATATATTAGGACTCTGCTTGTTTTGCTTTTCTAATATGTCGTGGCCACATGAACGAAGCAACAAAAAATTATTTTTATTTAAAACTTTTATATTTGTATAATTCATTGTTTAAAATCCAAGGCTGAAAAAAGGACTATGACAAAAAAAAGGTCAAAATCATATCGAAATTTAAAGTTTAAAATTCAAAATTTCGTTGTGGCTGATAAGCCATTGCCAAACGATGGCAGCCTGGGGATTTTCCTATTTGACAACACAATGATTTTGCCTGCAGAAAGTAGGTATGCCCTGTTGTGCTCCAAACCAACAGTTTGGATTTGCGTTCTTTTACCTTCTGAGCATCTTGGACTGGGAGCACAGTTCATTCCTCGAGTGGCTGAGCGCCTGAGCCAGGAATTTTCTTCTCATCAAAGCCTTATTACGGTGAATTTGTGCCGTAAACATACTATTATTATACAAAAACCTTTACTGTGACAAAAAAAATATCCATTGACGATAAGCTAGCTAGCTAACGAGAACGAACTGCTACTGTCAGCTAGCTGGGTGATTTAAGTGACAACTGGATGCAACAGTTTGAGAAAAAGCGTACGTTTGTCTGAGATCATTAGATACATGCATGGAAATACGACAAAATCGATAGTAATCACAAGCTGGTCTCGGCAGAAATCAATTTATGCGACTGATCGACACAGACCAACTACGTACTACACTGCCAATCCGACGTCGCCACCATTGGAATCGTCACCAGCAGCCACCACCACCGTCGGCGCGTCGAGCTCCCTGAGCATGGCGACCACCTGCAACATGTTGGGCCTCTTCGACGGGAAGTCATCGACACACTGCAACGCCATGTCAAGAAACCTCGCCATCTCACTCTTCCTCGTCTCGCCATCGCCATCACCGTCGTCAATGACATGGACGAGGAGATCCGGGTCGAGCACCTCCTTACCATCACCTTCCCTGACCTTCATCTTGACCCACCCAACGAGATTGGTATCCCCAAAATCCTCCTTATCGGTAGGCCGCCGTCCGGTGAGCAGCTCGAGAAGGACGACTCCGAAGGAGTAGACGTCTCCCTTGACGGTGCACCGGAAGCTCTGGTAGTACTCCGGCGGCACGTATCCCGGCGTCCCGGCGAGCGTGCTGACGCTGAGGTGCGTGTCGAGCGCGCTGATGAGCCTCGCCATCCCGAAGTCTGCCACCCTCGCCTCCATCTCGCCGTCGAGCAGCACGTTGCTGGATTTCATGTCGCGGTGGATGATGTGTGGGATGCAGTTGTGGTGGAGAAAGCATAGCCCCTTCGCCGCCCCTCTCGCCACCTTCTTCCTCGTCTCCCACGACATCGGTGTCGTCTTCTTCGTCTCCGGCGAGCAGTGTAGTGTGTCCTCGAGGCTGCCGTGTGGCATGAACTCGTAGACGAGGAGACGTTCCTCGCCGATCTTGCAGTAGCCGAGGAGGGGGACGAGGTTCTTGTGCTTGATCTTGCCGAGTGTCTCCATCTCCGCCATGAATTCGCGGTCGCCTTGGTAGCTAAGGTGGATTAGCTTCTTTATTGCGACGCATGATCCGTCCTTGAGCGTCGCCTTGAACACTTCCCCGAACCCACCAGAGCCGATCAGGCTGGCGGCGGAGAATCCGTTGGTGGCTTCGATCAGCTGCGTGAACGTCAGCTTCCGAAGCTGACGCTGGAACGTCGCGACATTGATGCTCAGTGCTTCCTTCTCTGCTTTTCCCAGCTTCCATGTCGTCGCCGTGCGCGTCCCGTCCTGGAGGCTGCTCAGCATCATCGCGTCACGCACCTCTCGCCGCCGAGCCCTCGCCGCCACCGCCCAGATCGCCGCCGCGATCGACAGACCGGCGGCGACCAGCACGGCGAGGATCACGCCGTTCGCCCACGTCGCCCCCACGGCGCGACGAGGCGGCGACGCGGCGGCGAGGCCGGAGGACATGGTGGTGGCCGTGATGGGGAGGCGGTCGCTGCAGGGGAGCAGCGGCATGCCGCAGAGGCCAGGGTTGCCGGCGTACTGGGTGGCCGGCAGCGTGCTGAGCTGGCCCCGCTGCGGGATCTCGCCAGAGAGGTCATTATCAGAGACGTCGATCTGGACGAGGAAGGAGAGATTGGAGAAGGATTCAGGGATGGATCCCTTGAGCCGGTTGCGCGACACGTCGAACACGCCTAGGTTGCGGAGCCGCCCCAGCGACGCCGGGATGTCGCCGGTGAGGTTGTTCCTCGCCAGGTCCAGCACCTGGAGCACGACCATTTTTCTAATAGTGGATAAAACTTTAAAGAAGCTATAGCCATTTATTACAATAATACCTGCAGCACGGCCATGTCGCCCAGTTCCTCCGGGATCTCGCCGTCGAGGCTGTTGTACGACAGGTCAAGGTACTCGAGCGTCATCTGGTACTGCGTCCACCCACTCACCGCCGCGCCGGAGTAGAGCCGCGTGAAGTCGCAGCTCTTGAGCGTCGGCACCTGCAGCAGCCGCTCCGGCCGGATTCCGGCGAACTCCACCAGCCCACCCACGCCCTTGCACGAGTTCCCCACGTTCCGGACGAACGCCAGCGTGTTGCCGCTGAGGATGCCGCTCAACGGCGTCGACCCCAGCCGCCGGCCGAGGCGCCGGGGGATCTCGCCGGTGAGCCGGTTGCTGTTCAGGTCCAGCCACATCAGGCTGCTGCAGTTTCCGAGCTCCACCGGGATTTCGCCGCCGAGGCTGTTGTTCGCAAGCTGCAGCACGGCGAGCCGGGAAAGCCGGCCGAATTCCGGCCGGATCGTGCCGGTCAGCCGGTTGCTGGTGAGGGACACCCACTCGAGCCCGGTACAGTTGAAGAGCTCCACCGGGATTTCGCCGGAGATGAAGTTGTTGTTGAGGATCAGTGTGCGCAGATTCCGGCATTGGCCGATCTCCGCCGGAATCCGGCCGTCGAGGCCGTTGAACCACATCACCAGCTTCTCCAGTGCTCGGAGCCGGCCGAATTCCGGCGGGATCGGGCCGGTCAGGTAGTTGATGCTGAAATCGACGACACGTAGCCTCGAGCAGTTGGATAGTCCCGGCGGGATCCTGCCGGCGACGAGGTTGTCCGGCAGCCGGAGCTCCTCCAGCGCGGCGCCGGGGGAGCAGATTTCCGCCGGGAGATCGCCGGAGATCTTGTTGCTGCTCAGGTCGGCGATCCGGAGTTTTCTGCAGTTGGCGATGGTCGCGGGGAGCTCGCCGGAGATGAAGTTGTTGCTGAGGAGGAGGCTCTCGAGCGCCGTGAGGTTGCCGAGCACGGCGGCGGTGATCGCGCCGGAGACGTTGTTGTTGGCGAGGTCGAGCAGCCGGAGCGCGCGGCACGACGACAGCGAGTCCGGGATCTCGCCGGAGATGTTGTTGCTTGACGCCCGGAGGACGCGCAGCGACGCGCACGCATTCCCGATGCCGCCGGGGATCTCGCCGGCGAGGTGGTTCGACGAGACGTCGAGCACCTCGAGGCCGGCGACGGCGCCGATCGACGCCGGTATCGCGCCGGCGAGGCCGTTGTACGACAGGTTCAGCGTCCTCAGGCCGGCCGGCAGCGACGGCGGGATGACGCCGGTGAACCGGTTGCCGGAGAGGTCGAGGAAAACCAGCGTCGCCGGCAACGACACGCCGGAGATGTCGCCGGAGATGTTGTTCCCCGACAAGTCGAACGACCGAATGTTCGCCGAGCTCGCCAATAGCATCGATGGGAGCTCGCCGGTGAGGTTGTTCCGCGCGAGGCTGACGTCGGTGAGGTTGGGGTAGCACGCCGGGAAGCCGTCGGGGAGCTTACCGGCGACGCCGGCGTCGGAGATGTCGAGCTGCAGCAGCGCACGAGGGAGCTTGACCAGGTCAACGGCGTCACCTCGTAACTCGCCATTGCCGGAGAGATTCAACCTGCACAGCGTGTCAATGCCAGAGAGCGCAGCGATCTCCGCTCTCCCGGCGAGGCCGCCGGCGGCGAGGTCGACTGACGTCACCCTCCCGTCGCCGTTGCACGTCACTCCACGCCAGCTACCACACGGACCGCCACTAGGATCCTTCCAAGAAGAGAGGAATCCATTGGGATCCTTGTGGATGAACGCCTTGAAGCGGAGGAGAGCCTCCGCATCGGTTTCCGCGACGACCGACGGCGGCGGCACGATCACCGATGAGGCGAAGATCAGACAGAGGAGGACAGGGATGATGGGCATGTCCATCTGGCATGTGGATGCAATGAGGATGGAGAAGGAATTCTGTGTGACACAGGCGAGTAGTGAGATGACAGTGTTGGTCACTGTCTGATGATCAGTGCTGCTAACAAGAGATTAAGATGGTGTGTGATCCTTTGCTTTGCTTTTGAGAGATAAAGATGGCTTTTCTCTTCTTCTTTTTTTATGTGGTGTTTACAAACACCACCGGTTAAGGATGATGATTTGTGCACTTTTGTGTGTGTTTGTGAGTTGGTTTGATACTGCCTCTGCCTCTCTCCGTGTAGGTGGTTTTTATAGAGGGACTTTTGGTCGGCCAAACATTCCTTCCCGCTGATTTTCCTGTTGAAGCTCTTTCGGAATGCGGGATTCTTTTTCTGCTAAAAAAAGAAATATTTTCTGATATTCCTGCGTTCCAATGATCAAATGATACAACTAGATAATTACTGGACAGGTACTGCATCAAATATGACTCGGATTGTATTTTCTTTGAGAGGCTTCTGAATTCAAATAGTTCATTAAATACGTCACAAAATATTAGAGCCAAAGTGTGATTGATCATCAATTTGCCCAAATTCCCATCAGTGATACCTATGCATCCTTTTAAGTTTGGTACCATATGGGAAATCTTTAAATCATATACAGATGGTTATGTGTATATTCAGATGTTTAATTAACAAGTATAACATTAATTATTGTTTTTTTTACTTGAGTGGGAGATCTACATTATATTACTTGTCACCAGATGTGATGTTATAAAAGGGAATTTAAAAGGTCTTGCAAATAGTATATATTTTTGTGCGCATATCAAGGTTGCTTTGCTTAGAGATCAATGGGGAATAATGTGTGTGCATGAGAAAGGCAGAGTTGTGCTGCATGCACTCAGAAATGAAGAGAGGAATTTCAGTGGTCCATCACAGACAGGAGGCCTACCAGGGGGGGACATCACATCAACTGCTCCCCCTAAAAAATATACCCTACTTCAATTTTGCATTCAGGTGATAATGCCCCTTCTGCTCCCCTCATTTCTTTGCATCTTATTAGGACCCTTATTATGGTTTAATTTCTATCTTCTCCATTATTGCACTTTAAAGGTGATAATACCGTGCAATTTTGCCCTTTTTTTTTCTTACTTTTAGGGGAGAAACAGGATTAACACCGATAATATTTATTCAAGTATTCAGTATTTCAGGTTAAGTAGCAAACTATAAAATGTGTGGCAGGTAATTAAGGCCATATTTTCATATTTACCCTGTTGTAGATTATCGAATTTACTATTATTTTAGTACTGAAATTAATTTCTCTATAGAGTGTACTGATGAGACAGCATCTGGCACCACGCTTACTAATCTTCACCCAGATCAAGTTGGTCTTGTTATCAATTTTTTCTAGGGTTAATTGGAACCATGCCACTACAATTCTCTAGGGGTGTAGATCAGATGTTGCACACAGTACGAAAGCATACTGGGTATCATGAATAATCCATGCTAAAGATGTTAATTTCCTTATTTATCTCGTACGTCCTCATCCCCATGTTGCTTATTATTGATGTTCTATCATTCCTTTTTTTTTCCTTATCTAGGTAAGTCAGGTTGATTAGATCCATGAATCCTAATTACATATTCAAATGTTAACCAAGTTCCATTATTTTGTATGATTAGCCAAATTCAGTTTTACTCATCTTCAATACAAGTATATCATTCCATGGTTTTTATATTTCGGTTTCTATATGTCGATGGTATAATTCAAAGTAGAGAAACATGGATAGCATTTCTGCAGAAAACGTTGCTAGGTCGACATCATATATCATCATAGTTCTATGTGACATGTATCATTGAGCACGTTGGGTATACCGATGCATCTATGGATAGTAAATGAGATGACTGTGATGTTTACATACATATATAGTATACAAATGCTCAAATAATTAAGACGAAACTTGGATGTGTTTGTCATATTATACATGACATACATCCCACTATGGTGGTAAATTACAACTAAATTAACAAGAGTGCTCATGTCCCCTTGTGCTCAAAGTCACTTTGTGCTTTGGCGCCGCACGTGTAATCATAATTACCCCCACAAGCATTAGTGTTGGCAAATCCGATTAAGAAATGCAACATTGCTAACTTCTGACGATTTGGATGTCGGGATCGATGTTGTGGAGCAAACATATCTAATCATCATATCGATCAGTATGGAGCATCTAAACAGTACACTACAAATATGGTACTATATGTTTGTGATGTTTAGTCTGAGATCCATGCATGGCATGTGTGTTTGTCAATTAAACAATTGAAAAGAAGATAGCTGTTATTCATAAGTTATGGCTAGTCTCGGGCAATTTTGATGGTAAATCAAAAGGTAAAATTATGAGCGGAAGAGTGGAGATATGGGTAGCAAAATCCTAGATGTGGTACAGCCTGCACGTTGCTGCTGAAGTTGCCAGCCATTATTTTTGTTGGGATATTTCTCACAATTATATGGGTACTACAATATACGCCTGGTTTGTATTTCTTGACACAAATTAAAAAAACTATCTGCACAATATCAGCCTTAATGGAATTCTATTGCTTCTTAGTGAACAATAATCTTCAGACGTTGGACTGTGAACTGAACCAAAAGTTGAGATTTTTTTTTCCAAAAGAACGGATTAGTAATAATAGATCAAAGGGAATTGTTTCCATGATGGCGCCTCTCCCCGCATGCAAGATACATCACATCCACAAGCGAAGATGCCGTCCCTTTAATTACTTTGATGACTATTTTACTGCTGCTATATATTATAACCTTTGTGGTGGAAAAGCACCTTTGATTTCATCCTGCCATGTGCATGCATGCCTTTTACTACTTTGGTCTACGAACTTTCTCAATGCATACGCTGGTAGACATAGCCACACAGCATACTACTCCCTCTGTTTTTTTTACTCATGTATTTGTGGAAAGAGAGAGTACATATTCTCTCATCTACTACAAGCTAGGAACACTGATACATTCGATTCAAGTTTAGAACAGAGAATTTTTGCATGATTTTTTTTATGAAACTTACATAATTTCTGCATAATTCCAACATGATTCTCATAAATTGTGCGAATTCGTACTAGATCATGATCTCACTAAGATTACATAGGACCTAAGGATATTTGAGCTCTGCAGGGTGAAGCGGTTTGAGTATATAGATCACTCAGAACGATCTATAATCCAAACAGTTTCAGTAAAATGTCATTTGGGAGGAGCACTTTCGTTACCACGAATTAAATAATTGCAATATTCGATCGATTGATTGATCGACATGTTACTGCTATTACCGAAAGCGAAAAGGAAGCATTTGCTTTACCTTCGCTGTCTTTGGTCAAACAACATTATCATAATTTCTTTTAGAAAGTAACCTTTCTCATATAGTTTGTTCCTACCAGTTTGTAATCGCCTCTTTTTGGCTAGCTTAATTGGCATCTCAAAAGGAAAAAATTTAACCTTTATTACAGCTCCTCAAAGCAGCATTCTTGACCTACTATATATAGTAAACTCTCGTGAGTAAGAGGCTATCATCAGTGGATGTCATGATCAGTAATCACTTGTTAATTCAATTAAGTCGCTGAAGCTCTATATAAAATCTCACTGTACATCTTACGACCCAGTCAGGCGCACGAGCTTAGATGGTTTAATAACTTACAAGATAATCCTGTCCTACTTACTATTATCTCTGCAAAAAGGTGACTTAATAATAAGTTTGGCGATCTCTGGAAATTCTTGCAAGTTCCATCTCCTTTCTAGAGATTGGAGAATGGAGACCCACATGGCGCTGCATTATTACTAGTGAGGTTGAATGATGTAATGCATACTAGCAAGTTTAGTCATGATTTGAGCTAAAAAACATTTTATGTTTATGTCTTTTCACTTTGTAATACTGAAAGAACTATGATTTAGATCTTGAAAATTAACATTTGCAACTCCAGTAGTGCATACTGCCTAGTGATGGTTAGATTCTACATTAAATCTATAAATGAGTATGAATTAGGGAGTTTCAGATATGTTTATATGTAGCTTAAAATGTAAGCAAACTTTAACTCATATGCTATTTGATTTGTCTACATGTTTAGAGGCTCTGATGAAACTGGGATGATCAATGATGAGTTACATGTTACAAGAAAGTAATGAGTAGATGAAGGAAGGAAAAGACATACTGCAAACTAGTTTGGACTTTTGAGCATCATTGCTGTGTTTTCAAGACTTTGCCAGTACAGATTTCCCTCCTAAAATAAAAGCTAACAGAAGACCCCTTACCACCTCAGTTTTATGAAAACTCCTTTGTACATGTATGTAATGTGTATTCAATCTTAACTTGTGTGCACAGACATTGCTAACTACTGCAAAATGCATCAGAATATATGAATGAATAATGACTAGGCTGAATTCAATAAAAACTCAGCAGTCAGCACAGGCAACAGTCAAGCGATGTGAAAGACCACTTGAGAATATTAAGTGGCAATTGGAACCACAAACAGTAACAGATCATATTGTTCTTTCAAGATTAGTATCATATTACCATTGTTGGAACAGATCAAGCATGGACAGTAGTGACTGAAAACCATGTCGTATCATCTACAAAATTCTATGACATGATAAAGGGATGCTGCTGCTCCCATACTCTAATGGTAGATGAGGGAACATACATCCCCAGAAAGATACAAAGGAGCAAAGAAAAATATCACAGAGGAAATTATTTGCAGCAATTGATTTCCTGGTCATCGTCTATCCTAACTAACAATGAAGGCTTTTGCATTTCATCAGGCACAAGTAAACATCATACTTTCTAAAAAAGGTATATGCAAAACAGGTGCAGATAAGAGATCTTCATAGTTCATACCATGATGGGGTGCATGCACATCACGAACAGAACAGATCAAGAAAACAGCAGTGGGCTAGCATGTATGGAAATAGTATATGCACATACCACCTAAGCCAAAATTCCCAGATATAGGAGTAGGAGAGTAGGAGTAGCATGCTCTGATTTCACGATACATCAAGCTATAACATTTCACACTTATCAGTGCACTCAATCTAATAATTTGTTGTAGAAGATTAGGCTGTTACCAATTATATTGGTAGTATTACCTTCTATTTTCTCAGAATAATACTATTTTCCATATGGCTTCATAGGATACCAAAATATTTTGCAACTTTGAGTATTTAATGTTTATAAAAGGAGATATCCACTGTTATTTTACCCTCATGGCCTCACGAAGCTATGTGCAAACATTCAGTATTCTCATGTAAGATGGTAAAATTGTGGCAAAACTAACAGCAATCCACTGTCATGGGCTTGATCTGAGAGATCGAGGCTCAAGAGCAGTCCATTATAGAAAAAGATAGAATAAGTTATTCCATCTATATAAGGATGGGAGTGTGTCTATTATGGTTAAGCAATGAAATCAGATTAATCTAGTCCCTCTCCCATGATGTTTTTCTCCCCAAGCTAAGTCTACATCCCTTCTCTAGCAGCAGCAGCAGCCGCCGGCGGCTATCCTTGGGGGATGATTATCCTGTCATGGACTCAGGTTGTGACATCTACAGTTTAGCACATTAAGGAATTGGCAATAAAATAGCTTTCGGACAATTAATTATATAACATTTCATTTTCACGATTTCATCAGCTTTCTAATGATTGTAGCTCACAAAAGAAAATTGCATAATAAACACAGTTTTACTAAAAGAATCACACCACTTTACCTGTAATCTAGAAATGGAAAAGGCAGAGCATATGCATACCTTGTAATGGAGCCTTGGCAGCTAAAAGGCCTGACTAGAGTTAAATTTGCCAAGTGTCTCCAAGAGGAACAACAGTCCGAAGTTCGACATATAGCACATGTGACATTTTTTTTCTTTTTTCTTTTTTGCAAAGGTTCAAGATTTATTCAGACAGCTTCAAATGATGCAGCATAATAACGAAGCACAATGTGTTAAAAGTCCAAACTGTAGGCACAGGTCCAGAACAAAATCACCAAGCCAAAAATGAGGTGCTGAATTTGAAACTTTAGGACTTAAATCAATGGTCAAGGATGTCCAATAATAAGTGCAAATAATGGACAGATGGACTTAAAGAGTCATTTATGAACAGCAACAGTTTGACTCCAATGGTCCCAGTCTCCCAGAGTTTCATCTATGTATATGGGAACCTAAGGCATTTGATTATTAGACAAGTGGCTAATAGATTAGCATGCCACCACATTTGTTCTAAATTTTTTATTCTAAGGGACTCCGGAACAGAAACTGATAAGGATTTGAGTGCATCAAATGAAATTAGCAAGAATCTTGCTACAATTAACAGCGTCCACAGGCATCATGCATGCAAAAACATCAGTTCGATGAAAGGATAGACAACTCATAGTGTAGAGTATAAATATACTCTGCATGTATACACAACACAGCATGAACCAGAATAACAGATAACCTTTCTACCTCATGAGATGCACGCTATATTGTGTTATGTAAAAACATCCAGACGTTGCAATGTAACATTTTAGAACAGATACATAAGAATAACAAGAAACATTCAATAGATTAACTTTCATGCCATCTAAATTAGAGACTGTCACATTACACTGCTACTTGTAAAGATAATGATAAAGATACATGCAGATAGCTGCCATACAGGTCAGCACCCAGGTCATAGATGAGGCATGTAAACTACTGCAAAGAGACAGGACATGGCTAAAACCTACACCTAAAAGGTTTCTGCGGTTTGTCATCTAGAGTACATACAGGCAATTACTCAGACCAAACAGCAGAGGTCGAACCTACAAAGCAGACAAATTCAGAATTTCTTTTAGTTCTTTACCTTATGGTCACAAACTTGTTTGTTCCATGTTTCGCCCAGAAGGTCTTCAGGTCAATCGGATTATTAAGGTTGTATCCTTCGCCAGCAAGCTTCTCAAGCACTTTCTTGAATGCACCATGGCTCATCTTCCTGCCTGCGATTCTTGCACCACGGCGCTTTGTACTCATTGGCAGTGGGTATGTTGAGATGGTGGTTGTGCAACACGCAGATTGCCAGCCACCTGCACCCCACCGGTAGCACTGCTGCGGTGAGCCCGTGCACGAGCAAACAGGCGTTGGTATCCTTGAGAGGTCCAAATCAATACCATTGATTACCATCCCTATATTCTTCCTTGGACCCCTTCTCCGTGTTGCTGGCGGATTGGGTGCACCATCCTCACGTGGAGCAGCAGGCTTCTTGGGCTTCTTAGGCCTTGGTACCTTAGGTTGCCGGCCCTGCTGCCTCTTCTTCGGAGGTGGAGGCTCACTAATAACTGGTACATTTTCCTCGATCAATGGCGAGGAAATACATTCTTCTTTTGGCGGTGGAGGTGGTTGGGGTTGCGGCTGTGACTCTGGTTGTTGCATCATCTGCAGAGTATGCCCGCTATGCGTGCCAGGGATCATCCCGTATCCCACTGGGTCATGATGTGCAGAATGCGCAATGTGCCCGCCATGCCCCACATTGAGAGTGTGAAGAACCTTGGTCTCGCGTGAATGATGTTGCGGGTGCATCCACATGTCATTGCGCACGAAGTTCATGTTCATTGAAGGTGCCTCCGTCGGAGGCATACCGCCATTCGGCGCGCCGCCATTGCCGCCGGCACCACCGCATTCGCGGGCATGATGCTGGTGGTGAGGGACATGCTGGTGGGCGTGATGATGCATGAAGGGGCTAGCAGACAGAAGCTGCTTGGTGTCACGGTCAGCAGGCACGGATGACATGAGCTGCAGGCCGAGGTTCCTCGGTGGTGGTGGCGGCGGCTCGTAGAAGCCACCCCAACCCCTCAAGGTAATGTTGCCGTCGTCGTCCATCTCACCGCCGCCGCCGAATACCAGAAACCGACCAGATTCGAACAAGGGCGGCAGAGAGCAGCGAAAAGAGGGATCTTTCTCGCGGACGGGCGAGCGCTGAGGTCAGCCCATCTCCAGCATTGTCTCCCAATCGCAAATCCCTGAAAACCCAGTGCATTAAACGAGTCAAAGATCTGAAAAACACACTTGAAAATTCCCCCAAAATCGAAGAACGAACCCTAGGCCCGCCTCAAGGAGAAGAATAAGAACAGATCGAGAAATCTGCCCCCAAATCTGGGGTCAACAGATCGGGCAAGATGTCCATTCCACACACGGCACCGCCCAAGATCGAATCTTGCAGGCGGGCGGTGGATCTACGGGCCAAGGAAAGCGAGTAGGAACAAAAAACCGAACAAGGAAAAGGAAAGAAGAACACCATGTATGGAAAAAATGTCATTTTTAAAAGCAAAAATCTTGTCTTGGCTATGGATGGATGCTTCGCATGCAGCAGGAGGAGAGAATTAAAAATGGAAGCTCCGGTGGTGGGGAGAGCTTACCTTGTTGGAGAGAGAGAGGGGAGGAGTCTTCTCTCTCTTCCTTCCTGCCTGCCTGCCTCTAGGGTTGGTTTCTTCTCTCTCTGGGTCTGGGTGATGGAGAGAGAAAGAGAAAGGGATCTCAGGAGGAAAGAGGAGAGAGAGACAAGCAAAAGTGGAGACGGAGGAGAGATAGGAACAGAAACTCTCTCTCGTTGGCTTTTATTTCCATTTTTCCTTTTTTGAACCGGGTAAACTCCACACAAGTACACCACCGGCTTCCCCCTCCATGTTTGCTGCCCTTTTGTTCTTTCCTGCTGTGCGTGTAATATTTAGGGGAAAATATTATTGCCGTGAAATCGTACCCATTATAATTTTTAATGTGATCTAACTAAGTTCAAAAGTATTGTATTGATCATTTGGCATTTGAGTTGAAATATAAATGGGGATTATGGTTGTCGGTAAAGTAATTTGTTAAGATATCTTTAAAGTAGGGCTTCTTCTAAGCTAATCCGCTCAAACCATCTGCATTTTCTCACATATTTAGTTTCTTTTTATGCTTGGCTTCTCTCAAATTTACCGTATTAGAATATTTGTGTTCAGCCGTTTGATTCCCTTATTATGGTTTTTTAATGTTTCTAACCAAGTATAGTAATCTATAATGATTTGATGTTATCTAAAATATTTATTTGAAAGTGATCTTTGATAGATTTTATATTTCTATATTTTTATGTCATTTTTTAATAATCTTAATATGCAAAGTTCAGGTAAAAATACAGACTTTTCAACATAAATTTTTGTTTTTAAATTTGAAAAATCGAGTAAACTTTCTACTAAAACTTAAAATTGATTTTTTTCAATACAACTCAAAAATTTTTAAAAATCAACTCTTCTTTTAAAATCGTCAACTCAAATATTTATATATTATCTTATTATATATTGCTTAAACATAAAATAGTCACTAAGTGTAGCTTTTAGCTATTAACACGACATGGCGGCATTGCACGCAGTTAGTGCGTCAGTGATACCAACTGGCTAGCCATGTTGCCACGTGCTCATCTATGGCCATTGTAGTCGCTCCATTGGGCAACCAAAGCTGGTGAAAGAAAAATGAGAGGATAATGTACGTATGGAGGAGTTTTGTTGGCACCTTTTTCAGCCAACACGGGGCTTACCTAAAGATTTGGGGTTGTTTATAACAGGAGTTGCCAACCACCTTAATAACAAGGTGGGTTTAGAAATAGCCAAATCAGCCTCTAGGCCAATTTAGATAGATTATAGATTAAAACCAGCCTCCAGGCTTATTTAGATCAAACTAGAGGTAAATTGGAGATCAAAACCAGCCTCCAAGTCGATTCAGATCAAATTTAAGGTAAACACCCATCTCGTGAGTGAATCAGAAGGTTTACGGGACAAACCTACAAAGAAGGTTGCACTCTCGCAGCGAAGGCGGACAGCTTACAATGAAATCGACAAAAATCTATGGCTAAAAGTAGTCTAGGTAAAAGGTAGATAAACATGGCTAATTGTAAATATAAACTAACCATTTGATTGTTGAATATTGGGGGAGAGAGTCATCGAACCGGCCATAGCCTCCTAATATTTATAGGAGGGGTGCTCATGCAGTCATAGAAATCTTTCCCGCGTCCTAATAGGCTTAGAAATCAATTACTTCCCACACAAGAAAACCCGAAATATACCTTAATTGGACTCAGGCTCGAGCCCAATGGTTGGACCGACATATAGGCCTGGTCAAACCGGCCCGCAGGTCAGACCGCCGTACGTGGCACGGTTGAACCAGCTGTACCTGTTTCGACTAGTACCTTGCCGGCATACGTCCGGTCTAAATGGCAAGAGTGCGGTCTGATTGGCTTTGACGGGGAAACCCAGGCTCTTTCCAATTTGGCATCAGATTTGATATATTAGTGCATTAGGGCCAAATTTGGGTGTCAGCAACTTCTTTTCACTTTTTCTCCCTTGATCAACCAAAATTTATATTTTGGTGTAAAGATTGTCTAGTGGCAAACAATTATGAATTCAAAGATCTTTTATTATTTATACTTAGAACCTGATGTGTCATATGTAACCAGTGTTGGCCTTATTTCCATGCTACTTTGGTTTTTTTTAATTATTCCTCATAACAGGTTGTCACATAAATAATTCTTATTAATTGTTTAAGTGAATTGTGCTAATCCTTCTTTAACATAGTAAGTTGTCCATACTGCTGTTGGCGTTTGTGCTCAAACTCACGAAAGCCCAACTTCGGAGTTTCACCATAAATAGTCCAAAACATATACTTTCATATAGAATTGTATGCTGTTGGTGCCCGATTGGAAGGAAAAAAAATCAAGCAGTCAATATTTGGGTCAACTTATAAAGAAACATGTAATCCAGCCAATGAAACAATTTTAGGTGTTTGAGATGGAATTTTACATAGAAGATTTAATGTTTGATGATGTAACATTCAAGAATAACATGAAGAAAAGGTTGTGCGCAACATAAAAAAACTAATTGCAACATCAATAAAACAATGTATGCAACATCCTAGGAAAATGATTGCAACAGAAAGGAAGAATGGGCGCAACACAAAAGAAACCGACTATACGCAGTGTATAAAACAAACCACTACAACATCTGCGAGAAGCACCTCCTAGCTAGATCTTTAACCTTCATCACCAGAGGCACTTATACACTAGCGCTACAACACCACTATATGAAGAGGATGAGATGGCCCACTTCGCGCCATCACTCACATAGAAGGGAGCTCACATGGTGATGGAGTAGTGCCTAGCCAGGCCGGTTCCATTAGCAATGAAGTGGCAACCAAGGGGGGTGAGGAGTTGCGCCAAAGCATAAGACCTTGTCAGCAGATCCAACAAGACGTCAAATGATCCAACCGAACGAGAGACCTGTTGGTTGTGGAAGCAGAGTGAGGAGAGAGAGGGTGGAGAGAGTATGAAGAGGTGGGGAGTGGTAGGAGGTGACCAGATTTTTTTTCCGTTGTGTCAGGCATCCCAAGTGGAGCATTTCCCTCAATTTAATCATGCACAGTAGAAAAAAAATATCCAACCATAGAAGGTCGTGATTACAAAATACTAGATAAACATAACTAATAATTGAATCCAAAGTAAGAAATTGTAATTATTAAAATCTTAAAATGACAACTATATCCAAAACAAGAGTTATGGTTTTAAAAGCTTGGTGTAAAATAATTGTATCTAAAATTTAATTTGAGATTATACAATTTAAACCTTTTTTACTTGGTCTTTTTTTTAGTTTGAACATTTGAGATGCCTAGAATGTATAAATAGGTGCAATCGGTGTATGACATGGAAGAGAGATCTCTAAATTGTTTTTATCAGGATTTTGTATGAGCATGCACAATCAACACAAATGGCAAATCATCTAAATAATATTAATATGCCCATGCTAACGCATCGAGGTTATAATTGATACAACATGGTAACATTTAGTATTTTTAAAGAAAATGATCCAAAGGCATTATTATATGACCAAAAGATACCATATTGATATTATCACTTTACCAAAATACATTTTTTTATAATATATAACATCATAATTGATATGTTTTTCACCAAGCTTGCTAATTTGCCTATGAAGATATAGCTAGATACTGGTGCCTGTTAGCATTTTTTTATCTCCTTTTTTTAAAAATTATTTTTGTGCCTCGTGTGAATTTGTAGAAAGACCCTTGTCTATGTAGAAATACCAGGAACACCCTCATACCATCAGACAGCACACTGTTTTTATTTTGTCAAAGTCCTCAAATTTATGAGAAATACAACACGAAGAAGAGAAAAATCCACACATAGGGGTAGCGTTGTAAATATAGAAATGTCAGGGTCTCTTCAGCGAGATGACCTTATCTATTCTATACCCCCATCGAGTGAGTCCTTCCCCTCCTAGCCTCCGCCGACGCCCGCACGGGCGGCGGTCGCGCAGGCGCCGATGTGCCGCACGCTGTCGTCGCCCCCGTCACCAGTGTCGTCGCCATCCGCATCACTGGTGACTCCCCGCACCCACCGAGCCCTCCCGAGTCTCCCTTCTCCTCAACCCCTCTCCATCTCCTCCCTCCTTCTCCTGTGGATGTACCGGGGGCAACGGTGGAGAGGCCCTGATGGAAAAGATGAGGTGGAGAGAGGGCACAAGGAGGTGTTGCGTCTCGCCCTCAACGGCGATCATGTCCTTGCTCCCCATCTGTTGCCGGTGGAGTTGGAGGAGCTCGACCTCAGGATGATGGCCGGTGGTGGAGACAGACGTGGCCAGATTTGTCGGTTGGCGGCGGAGCTCGACGTCGCACTAGGCCAGAATGGCTCATTGCAGGCGGTTGGAAGTGGCCATCGCGGACGGTTAGCGGCCGCGCCCGCGAGGATTCGCCTGCCTTGACCGGCAGGATTGCAGGTGGAGCGGCGGCCCACCCGCAATAAGCAAAAAAAATCATTGTCGCCGCCGCGGGGCTGCCCGCCCTCCGTGG
>CM002477.1:656437-672062 GCA_000325765.3 Leersia perrieri
GCAGCTCGCAGCCGCCACTCGCCCGTGGCGAGAGAGAGTGAGGAGAGAATGAGAGTGATGGAGAGGGAGAGATAGAAAAATGTAGACTCAGGAGGGGCGGCGTTTAATTAGTGGAGAGAGGACACGTGTTGCGGACGGGGACCTCTTCCCCTGCCTATAAAAGTTGTTTTTTACGGACAGGTCATTTAGTGGTCCGCCTACAATATTATTACATGCGGATCACTAAATGGCCCGCCTGCAATAATATTTGGTGGCGCCCGGGATAAGCCATTTTGGCCTAGTGTCGGAGCGATGCCGGGCTTGGAGACCCGCTGGTGTCTGCATGCGCATGGCAGCTGGTGCGCGGGGAAGGGCGTGGTCACCGGTTTCCTGGTGCACGGACCCAATCCCCGGTGACCGAGCTTCGGGAGGCCCAGATCCGGAGCTTCCCGCACCGGGGGCGGTGCCGGCCTAATGAGTCGATTAGTTCAAAGCTTCAATTCATCACAACTATCTGAGACGGTGTCGGTTAGTTCAGAGCTTCAATTCCTCCCGGCTAAGTTCCTGCTTTCACCGGTGAAGATGGGATTGGATTTTTCTGTGCTGACCTCATCTGCTCTCTGTTCAGCTTGCAGGAAATGCACTGCAGCTGGCAATCCTCCGTTCATTGTTTCGTGTTACTCATGGTTGATTTGTAGACAAAGATACTCATGATTGATGCACTTACGTATAGTGTTTATAATAGTCGCTTGATGTATACGGCTGCAACTATAATTTTTTGGATGTTGTTGCCAGCTACTGATGAAGGATGGGTGAGGCTATCATCACAGTCGCATGCTTGGCGAGGCGCCGCACAAAGGCTACGGAAAATTCACCCAGGTTATGTAATGCCTTCTGCTAGCACAGATTAGGATTAAGTGCTTAATATTATTGCATCATAAAAATGGAGATACACTTTCTTTTACTATATTCTGTCTGCCCAATTTTCCATCTCTTAAAAGATAATTGTCAATGTGTAACTTATACATCATTTGTCTTTATAATACCGATTCTTAACTAAAGAAAATATTTTCCTTTTCAACTGTGTTTGCAGTTGTAAATTAGGCTTCCAATTTAATGCTTTCATGATGGAAGGATCATACAGTCTATGTGACTTATATATCATTTGTCTCTATAATATCAATTCTTAACTAAAGAAAATATTTTCCCTTTTCAACTATGTCTGCAGTTGTGAATTAGGCTTCCAATTTAATGCTTTCATGATGGAAAGATCATACAGTCTAATGAAAAGAGAGAGAATATCTTATGACATGCTTTTTAGTTGACTTGCAGGGTAGTTTAGAACCGAGTGATTTTGATATTCTTATGACAGGTTTTGGTTTTTAACTGACGTCCTCTAAGCATATATACATATGTGATAATTGGGTAGAATTCGGAAACATCAACTAAGCATATAAAAGATTGGCTTGATTTGACTTTGTCCCTTAGGTTGGAACATTCTTGAATTAATTACTCAATCATATTCTTCTTGCAAATACTAAAGAAGTAGATGTGACTATCCGATATTCTGATCACATAAGTCTCGGTTCAGTTTGCAGTTATATTTACCACGAATATTTGAATACTTCTTTACCTTGAATTCTACGGTTCTCTACAGATAAGAAGGGCAGACAATAAATTGGACAGTCTACTGGTGCATTAGCCATCAGCCTGCATGGGTTGCCTTAGCGATACAAGGACAACCAAAATGGCCTAAGATTTGTAAATTTGTGCCACTCGATTGCAATACACTGATAGGGGCATGTTGTATGTCTTGCAGTTTTTGACAGTGAAAATTATGCAAGTAGAGATAAGTAGAACTTATCTGTATCATGTGTAGACCAGTTAACTTCTTTTGGCTGCAGGGTTTTCATTTCTGTAATCGGTGGTACACATCAATGGAAATTCTGTGGGTCTGATTTTCCATCGAGTGGTCTGACTACAGAAATATCGATTATACATGTTGCTTCTTGCGTTGGGTCTTCGAATTTACGCTTTTTTTCCTTCCCAATGATATGTCCATCAGTCCATGTCTGACTCTATCATGCATGTAACTTCTGTCAAAATGAACCAACTAGATGGAAAAGAAATGTTATTGAAGTGAATCTTGTGCAGGCATGAAGGTTTGACATTTGGTAGCCCAGTCGCTACCGGCCAACCGGAGACGACGGGACTACAAA
This sequence comes from Leersia perrieri, assembly GCA_000325765.3. Lineage (NCBI taxonomy): Eukaryota > Viridiplantae > Streptophyta > Magnoliopsida > Poales > Poaceae > Leersia > Leersia perrieri. The sequence goes on from CM002477.1 coordinate 658,636, forward strand.
GTACGCCTTACGGCTGCAAGAGACAGCACTGAATAATGAACCTACATAGACACGGGCAACATGAGGAGGCTTGGGTGCATGCATAAAGTGCGATTAAACGAGCAGGAGCCTGTAAGCCGGAGGAATAGAGCAAACAATATGTGATCATGATTCTTGAATTTCGATTTGTGCTTTCTACTTTAGGAAACAATCAATACTGAAATTGTTCCGTTCACATGCTAGATTAAACAAGAATACACCCCGTCTCAAAACAAATCAATTTCTAGAGATAAATCTGGACATATCCCTAGAAGTTGATTTGTTTTGGAACTGAGCGAGTAACTAATATAAAAAACGACCTACCCCGCGCGAAACCTTCTAGTTCATCACAAAATTGCTAGTTTTCTGAGCCATATATGCTAAATCATTAGTGGCTATGTTAATCCCTGAAGTTCTACCTTTTCTTCTTTACAATCTACTAGCCCGTGTAGGCTGTCTTAGTTAGTTCATGGCTCCTTGGGCGGAATATACATTCATGGCTACTGTGCATTACTGGGCTGAACGAATCCGTATTCATTCCACTTCTGTCTAGGGATGAATAAATGGACTTGTCCAGTGTAGCATTCAGCCTGGCAGCTATTCCATCAGGCCCGCCGACTGTCCTTCACAATTACTACCAGTCTAACTCTCATCCTATCGTACCAGGCAACGGGATATGAAAACAGTTCAGTGTTCAGAAACAAGATAAACAAACATTATACATTACTGTAAGAACTAAACACAACGACCTCACATGCTGACATGCCTCTTTGAAGGAACCCCTCAAAATCAGGTAGTTTCAGATTATATTTGTAAAATGAAGTGTTGATCAACCACATTTCGAGTAAATTACAAAAGGCAAAACCGTATCAAAGTTGAAAAAATCCCTGGGCAGCTCGAGCATAGGTGTGTCGAGCAGAACTTCTCAACCCGGCAGGTCCGAGTAATGTGAAAAATTTATGGATGCTACCCAGTAACCCCGATGCCACCATTCTGATTTCTGCCATGATTGGTCGCCAGGCTTCAGGGAAATCGGCAGGCTTTGAGATTTCACGGTATTTTCAAGATGCTCTTCAACTTAACAAGTTTCTAGTCATCCATGGACAAATCGTCCTGCAATAATATTTTTTTAAAAGATCGTCAGCGGGTAGTTTGGTACAAATAGACACAAACAGAACGTAGATCAAAATGCACAGAAACATAAACAATAAACATTGACTTGCCCTGTAGTTTTCTTTAAGAAGATCAATAGATCGTCTTGTGATGCGGCTAACAAGCTCATCTTCCATCTCAAAATGCCTGCCAAAACTCTTCTGCTGCTCATCAGGATTGCTCCCAATAATCTGTTCACATCCCAGCAAACGTATATTACATAATATTTAATAAATTAATAAGACCAAGAGACAGCTACCGATGATCAGAAATACTACATGACTCGGTGAGTAACAGAACATCAAGCATTGAGTAATTTAAACCTTCATATGCTACTTGCTACTTCAGCTACTGAAAAAGTTAATCCTTTCATCCCATTTTGTAACTAACCAACGCCAAACAATTTGGGAAGGAGGGAGTAAGATAGCACAGGGGTTAGAACCACACAAAAAGAGATCGATAATCAAAATACCTTGGCTATTCCTTCAAGGACATGAACACCTAGAACAATTGGATCCTTGTTAAATACACAGTTTGGCATAATCTTGAGAACACAGGGGAAAACAGCTTCTTCAGCGCTTTCTTTCTTCTTTTCTTTCCTCAGGTTCTTAATGTATGCTGTAAATTGGTCAAAAAGGTGTTAGATAATTGTCCAAGTTCAGATTTTCAACAAAATCTTAAGTACACATATATGATATCATCAGTTCGCAAATCAACCTTTCCATGACTTTCACTGCGATGCACCAGCAATGACCATGTTGATGGCAGCTGAGATGCCACCAACCAGATTGAAGCAATCATAGGAACATTTCAATTAGTGAGAGATCTAACATTGGCAATATGCGGGCCTTAAGTAGGACATGAATATGGGATGCCATAAGCAAGTAAAAGCATGCCCGTGAGTAACAACAAAATTGAGGTTTCAGATGCAACCGTTTCCCTTCACACAAGTAAAAAATGTAGCTCGGACCGTATTGAACTCGTGATTTATGTGAGAAAAATAAACTTAAAGTAAGAAGCACAACAACAAAATTGGGAGATGGAATAACCTTGTTGTCACCAGAATATACATCATTATACTTTTGTGCTCCAATATGCTAAGAAGCCTGAAAGGGGCAAGATCGTGAGGTCTAGAGGTTAAAAAAAGCAAACAGCTAAAGCATTGCCACTCACATCCTCAATAGCTGAATAATCTTCCAAGCAGAACATAATTATGACCATACAAAATCATAATCTCCTTAGGCCTGTCAAGCATTGTGTGGTCTCTACTTCATTACCACCAACTGAAATAGGAGGTTTATTCTTCCAGGCAGAACATGACGATGACCAAGCATTATGTGTGGTCTCTGCTTCAATACCACCGACTGAAACAGGGGGTAACTGTCAACCTACAAACCATAGTGAAATATGTAAATTTCCGTAGATGTATCCTAGCAAATCTTAGCAAGGTCATAACTCTGTACACGCTTACATATTGCAGCAACAAACAATAAAAATAGGGCTAATTAATCGTTCTCACCGTTACATTGCTCCCTGGTTGTTTCCCGTTGATTGTCACAGTTGCCTTTGATTTGGAAGAAAATCCCTGACATAAAGAGTCATCTACATTTAACCGGCTCTAATGAGAGGAAAATCATTTGGATATCAAAGATACAGAAAGGAAGTTGATGAAACGACAAAAAAATCATATGAATAAACTTTTTTTCTTGATCGCTTAAATAACACTTTGGCAGTATTGATAGTCTTATAGCATAGGAAATCCAGCTGCTCGGCACTTCACATGCTATGATTCTCAGATTTTAGCAAGATTGAACTTATAAATATCTGCTAACGCTCTATGATGCATTATGGGCAATAGACACCAAACTTAACAAAACAATGGAATAATTAGTAAAGATCAAACGTGTCTGAGTTTTAATAGAAATTTTATTAAGCTGCACATGCAAGAAAATACAATCAAATTGTTGTCAGTTAGGCAATTTCATAAATTAACTGGTGCTACCGTGAATCTGTTCTTATACCTATTGTTTTTAATCTACATTTAATTTCTAACCTGTTCTCACTACAAATGATTAACTGATAAACAGCTAATGAGCTACGATGCTAATGGTTTATTCTGACGCAAATGTACGGATCTAAAGCAATCAGGTATTGGATTGTGTATATGCACCTTCGACCTTCCCAATCCTATTGTATAATTGCACAGTTGTGTAGACTACGCCTCCAAATAACAAAAACTTCTGTTTCTTGCTCAGAAACCACATACTCTGGAGTTGATGCCGTACTAACTTGTAGCCTCACCAGCAGGTTTCTTAATCGCACTTCAACCCCTGCAAATCAAGAGTCAAGAATCAATCATCCCTTTATCACAAAATCACCATCCATAAATCAAGAACCAAGCATCACATGTCACAAATCATCAACCAGATAAGACATGGAGGCAGTGGATCTGGCGAATAAAGGCCCTTCCATCATGTCAGTAATGGGCCACCACCATCTTGCCTTCCTGCACCAGCAGTGGATCAGGACTGCCATCGACGAGCACCGACAGCCCCCAAATCCAGCGTTGTTTGTTGGAGGATATGTCGGAGAGAGCTGATGGAGGCAGCTTCTTTGATGGCAGGTTCGGTCGGCGACGGCGGATGGTGGGTTTGATGGGGGCGGTGGCAGATGGCGGGTCGCTGGATGGTGTAGGGCTGCGGCGGATCGTCGTAGAGAGATCATCGGTGGACGATAGTTGGGGAGGATTGGGCAGCGGCCGTATATGTGGGGCGGATATACGGCGGGTCGGCGGACGGAGATCGGTACGATGGATCGGCGTACAGGAGATCGGTGCGGTGGATCGGCGTACAGGAAAATCGGCGAGGAGGAGCCAGCGGATCAGCGAGGAGTAGGCCGAGGGGAGGGGGCGGCGTGGATTGCGGTTGATGCGGGTGCAGGAGGTGGAGGCGTCGGATGCAGCGTGCGATCCAGTTCGTCCATCCGATTAGACGAAGCTATCTTGTACGTTGGATATGTCACACAGCATGACAGTTAGGTACTCCTGTTTGTTCAACTATAGTTTTATTAAAAGAATCACATCACTCTACCTGTAATCTAGAAATGGAAAAAAGCAGAGCATATGCATACCTTATAATGGAGCCTTGGCAGCTAAAAAGCCTGACTAGATTTAAATTTGCCAGGTGTCTCCAAGAGGAACAATAGTTCGAAGTTCGAACATATAGCATGTGACATTTTTTTTTCTTTTCTTTTCTTTTCTTTTTTGCAAAGATTGAAGATTTATTCAGACCGCTTCAAATCGTGCACCATCATAAAGAAGCACAATGTGTTAAAAGTCCAAACTGTATGCACAGAACAAAATCACCAAGCCAAAAATGAGGTGCTGCATTTGAAACTTTAGGACTTAAATCAATGGTTAAGGATGGCTAATAATAAGTGCAAATAATGGACACATCGACTTAAAAGAGTCATTAATGAACAGAAACAGTTTGACTTCAATAGTCCAGAGTTCATCTATGTATACTGGAAGCAAAGGCATTTTATATAAGACAAGTGGCAAATAGATTAGCATGCCACCACATTTGTTCTAAATTTTTTATTCTAAGGGACTCTGGAACAGAAACTGATAAGGATTTGAGTGCATCAAATGAAATTAGCAATAACCTTGCTACAATTAATAGCGTCCTCAGGCAGTTCCATAAAAGAATAGACAAGTCGCAATAGAGTATATATATACTCCGCATACGTACACAACACAGCATGGAACATATAATAGATATAATTTCTACTTATGTGTACACAACACAGCATGAAACAGAATAATAGATAACCTTCCTACTTCATGAGATGCACACTATACTGTGTTATGTAAAACATCCAGACATTGCAATGAAACATTTTAGAACAGATATATAAGAATAACAATCAACATTCAATAGATTAACTTTCATGCCATCTAAATTAGAGACTGTTGCATGTCGCATTACACTGCTACTTGTAAAGATAATGATGAAGATACATGTAGATAGCTGCCATACAGGTCAGCACCCAGGTCACAGAAGAGGCATGTAAACTACTGCAAAGGGGCATGACATGGCTAAAACCTACACCTAAAACGATTCTGCTGTTTGCCATCTAGAGTACATACAGGCAATTACTCAGACCAAACAGCAGGGGTCAAACCTACAAAGCCGACAAATTCAGAATTTCTTTTAGCTCTTTACCTTATGGTCACAAACTTGTTTGTTCCATGTTTCGCCCAGAAGGTCTTCAAGTCAATCGGATTATTAAGGTTGTACCCTTCGCCAGCAAGCTTCTCAAGCACTTTCTTGAATGCACCATGGCTCATCTTCCTGCCTGCGATTCTTGCACCACGGCGCTTTGTACTCATTGGCAGTGGGTATGTTGAGATGGTGGTTGTGCAACAAGCAGATTGCCAACCACCTGCACCCCACCGATAGCACTGCTGCGGTGAGCCTGTGCACGAGCAAACAGGCGTTGGTATCCTTGAGAGGTCCAAATCAATACCATTAATTACCATCCCTATATTCTTCCTTGGACCCCATCTCCGTGGTGCTGGCGGATTGGGTGCTCCATCCTCACGTGGAGTGGCAGGCTTCTTGGGCTTCTTAGGCCTTGGTACCTTAGGTTGCCGGCCCTGCCGCCTCTTCTTCGGAGGTGGAGGCTCACTAATAACTGGTACATTTTCCTCGATCAATGGCGAGGAAATACATTCTTCTTTTGGCGGCGGAGGTGGTTGGGGTTGTGGCTGTGGTTCTGGTTGTTGCATCATCTGCAGAGTATGCCCGCTATGCGTGCCAGGGATCATCCCGTATCCCACTGGGTCATGATGTGCAGAATGCACAATGTGCCCGCCATGCCCAACATTGAGAGTGTGAAGAACCTTGGTCTCGCGTGAATGATGTTGCGGGTGCATCCACATGTCATTGCGCACGAAGTTCATGTTCATTGAAGGTGCCTCCGTCGGAGGCATACCGCCATTCGGCGCGCCGCCATTGCCGCCGGCACCACCGCATTCGCGGGCATGATGCTGGTGGTGAGGGACATGCTGGTGGGCGTGATGATGCATGAAGGGGCTAGCAGACAGAAGCTGCTTGGTGTCACGGTCAGCAGGCACGGATGACATGAGCTGCAGGCCGAGGTTCCTCGGTGGTGGTGGCGGCGGCTCGTAGAAGCCACCCCAACCCCTCAAGGTAATGTTGCCGTCGTCGTCCATCTCACCGCCGCCGCCGAATCCCAAAAAACCGACCAGATTCGAACAAGGGCGGCAGAGGGCAGCGAAAAGAGGGATCTTTCTCGCGGACGGGCGAGTGCTGAGATCAGCCCATCTCCAGCATTGTCTCCCAATCGCAAATCCCTGAAAACCCAGTGCGTTAAACAAGTCAAAACATCTGAAGACACCAGAAAATTTCCCCAGAATCGAAGAACGAACCCTAGGCCCGCCTCAAGAAGAAGAAGAGCAGATCGAGAAATCTGCCGGGTCAACAGATCGGGAAAGATGTCCATTCCACACACGGGCAAGAGCTTACCTTGTTGGAGAGAGAGAGAGAGAGAGAGAGGGGAGTCTTCTCTCTCTTCCTTCCTGCCTGCCTGCCTCTAGGGTTGGTTTCCTTCTCTCTCTGGGTCTGGGTGATGGAGAGAGAAAGAGGAAGGGATCTCAGGAGGAAAGAGGAGAGAGAGAAACAAACAAAATGTGGAGTCGGAGGATAGAGATAGGAACAGAAAACTCTCTCTCGTTGGCTTTTACGGAGTATTCCCTTTTTTCCTTTTTTGAACCGGGTAAACTCCACGCAAGTACACCACCGGCTTTCCCCTCCTTGTTTGCTGCCCCTTCCTGCTGTATCTGTAATATTTAGGGAAAAAATATTATTACTGAGATCGTATTCATTATAATTTTTATTTTTTAATAATAGAATTAGTTCTGGCTTTACTTTATAGAAGCTAATTTTTAATGCGATCTAATTTTGTTAAAAAGTATTAAATTGATCATTTGGCCATTGAGTTGAAATATAAACGGGGATTATGGTTGTCAATGAAGTAGCAGTACTTTGTTAAGATATCCTTAAAGTAGGGGTTCTTCCAAAGGTAATCCACTGTAAACTTCCTCCATTTTCCTGCATATTTAGTTTCTTCGTATGCTTGGCTTCTCTTAATTTTATCATCTCTTTGGTTCCATGATATACATGCAACGTAAATTTTTTAGCGTTTCTAACAAGTAGAGTAATTTATATGGGCAATTATGTTTTTGCCCATATTTTGAGTTGTAATTATAGTTTTACATCTATTTTGTAGGGTTTGTAATTTTGTCCTATTTTTTAAAACTGAAGCTCTGATTTACACCTGATCTGTTAACTCATGTTGATTGTGTTAGTTTTGTGTTAAAAAGACAAGTATGCTCTTCAACCACCAAAAGCAAACACATAGATCATCCATAACTGTGGCGGGGTGATGAATTTCATACCTAGCACTAACAACATCCAAAATTATAATCGTTCGTTCCAGTAGAATTGTAGCCGGGTAATGAATTGAAAAAAAAACTGATACGTATTTCATCTCTTCATTTTGTAGCAGTTGTGAGCACCCCGAGCAAGTCTATCTCACATCAGAAAAAATCAAATCAAAGTACCATCGAATATAGAGAGTGAGTAAAACAGAGGGAGTATCCCGGAAAAAAAAACCAAAAAAAAAACAGAGGGAGTACGCCACACTGAAAGAGTCTGAGGAAACCAAATCAAACAGGTGCTCAAGTGAGTGGCTGACGAGGTCGCCTCGTGGCCGTGGGTTCCACAGCTGCGCCACACTCTCCAGACTCTAGTGGGGTCTGCTTTTCTTGCCCCGCTGCTCGATCGACTACCAATGCCTCCGTCCTATAATATAATAAGTTTTTTTAAGACAAAATTTGTTATATTATGGGACGGAGGTAGTACCATCCTAAGGTCTAGTTTAGTTATAAAATTTTTTTTTTTAAAAAATCACATCAAATCTTTAAACTCATGCATGGAGTATTAAATATAGATGAAAAATAAAACTAATTACATAGTTGTGTTATAAACGACAAGACGAATCTTTTGAGTCTAATTAGACCATGATTAGTCATAAGTGCTACAGTAACCCACGTATGCTAATGACGGATTAATTAGGCTCAAAAAATTCGTCTCGCGGTTTACGTGCTAGCCATAAAATTAGTTTTTTTCATTTATGTTCGAAAACACATCCCGACATCCGATCAAACGTGTGATGTGATGTTTTTTCAAAAAAATTTCACTAACTAAACGGGCCCTAAGCCACCCCTTCCTGCCACCATCGAGGCAACGCGAGACCCGTCCACGCTCGGGAGGGACGAGCATGATTCGCCTTTCCGAAGGAGGCCCATTTTCCGCTACCTGCCGAAACATCAAAATTTGCGTATTTCAGTCGGAATTTGATTTTTTAACAAGATTCATAAACCAAAATTTGAATTCAAATCTGCGAAGGGTGTCAAAATCCGCTTGAAATTTTCGAAATATTGATCGAAAAACTAAAAAATTGCAACCGAAAAACTCAGAATTTCGAGAACAACCATGCCAAACGGAATCCACTCGAAACTAATGGAATCTTGGCCAGAATTTCCGAAATTAAAAATGGAAAACATGTAGTGTGCAATACATTTAAAATGGAAAACATGTTGCTGCAAATGCAAAATTCGCACCTAAAAATTTATTTAAAAAATTGGCATCCCTTTCGTACCAAAGTTTATATCTTTGCATTGACAAACATGTAGTGTGCAATACATATAATAGTGAAAGTTCAAAATACATCGTCGAAAACCGTAATATAAATATAATGTCCATTGCGACATCACCACAATTACAAAGTTTTGTATATAAGTTTCAAGGTTAAAAGTCTATTCCAAATTTTTTGGTTCACTACTAATATTCTATGTATTTCTAGGGAGTATCCCTTCCGGTTCATTAACTTCTTTCTCAAATTTCTATGTACTTCTATATCGTCTCAAACTTTTCTCTTTGAAAATTTACTATAGATTCAATATCACTTGAGTACCTTTTTGCCAAAACATACACATACTACTAATTCTATAGTATCGTTAGAAGTTTTTTCGAATTTTTTTTGTACTGTATGATTCTAAATTTGAATATCACCGAATTGTAGCGAAATTTTAGTACCTTTTACTTTTCGAGCCATATCGAAACACTGAAAATTCGCGAAATCCGACTGGATTTCGTTGGAATTGTGAACCCTGGGGACGAGGCAGTAGGATCGACCGGGTGCTTCAAGGTTTCGAGCAATGTGCACCTCGCTGCTGCGTTATGCCACCCCTTCTTGGCCGCCGGTGGCGGCAAACAGACAAACCACTCTGTTTGCCTCCATTGGATGAGGAACACCCTGTTTGCCTTAGTTGACGAATAAAAGCATGGGTCAGGGGTAGAATGGTCTTTTAGCATTTCATAAATCATTTGTTCATTTACTTCAATTCACAAATTCTGGGCCCACCTAACAGCCATCCAAAACAGGAGCAAACGATTGCATCAGTTTATAAAGTAGGAGCAAATTCACAAACCCTAAAAAACAAGGGTAAAATCACAATTGCAATTCAAAGTAGGGGAAAGAACACAATTGCCCCTAATTTATAATGATTTGATGTTATCTAAAATATTTATTTGAAAGTGATCTTTGATAGATTTTATATTTCTGTAATTTTTTAAGTCATTTCTGAATACTACTAGTATGCAAAATTTAGGTAAAAAATATAGCTTTTTCAACACAATTTTTATTTTTTAAATTTGAAAAATCGAGTAAATTTTCTACTAAAACTTAAAATTGAATTTTCCATGAAAAACTATTGTCGACAGATGATACCTGTAGATCAGATAAATTGGGTATTTGGTTACGTTGGTATAAGGATCTACACAAAACGACATTGCAGAAAAATTGGGACGAGGATTTTTATACTGGTTCAGGCCACGAGATGGGTAATACCGTACTTCCAGTTTATATGGGATCGATCTTTGTAGAGTACATACTGCAAGGTATATATGTGGATCTAAACGATGGCGACGAGACAGTAGTCAGAAAGTCGACTAGATGTGTCGGCGATTTGGCTTCTGGCTATCCTGGCTTCTTTGACTCTAGCGGATTTTCTAATGGACGGATTCGATGATCTGAACCCCTCCGGATGTTCTCCTTTTATACCACAGGTTACTTGGGTCGTTGAGTAGGACGCGGGACATAGAATCCAACACGGTATCTGGCAAGTCCTAATCTTCGACTAGGATTCCGTAGCCGTCAAGCCCATGTAGATATTTTCCTTAATTCCGTACAAACTTTCCCTTCTGTTTATGGGAACAGATCGTATACGTTCAGGTTTATCATATCATACTCGTATATCTCATTAATCATAGAGGATGAGATATGCCTTATCCGTAACCCTGACAACTGTCAACTCAAATATTTATTTATTATCATATTATATTGCTTAAATATAAAATAGTCGCTAAAGTGTAGCTTTTAGCAATTAACACAGCATGGCGGCACTGCGCGCGGTTAGCGCGTAAGTGATACCAACTAGCTAGCCATGTTGCCCCATGCTCATCTATTGCCATTGCAGCCACTCCATTCGGCAAGCAAAGCTAGTGAAAGAAGAACTATAGGGTAATGTACATATGGAGGAGTTCTGTTGGCGCCTTTTTCGGCCAACACGGGGCTCACCTAAAGATTTACGGTATTTATAATAGGAAGTTGCCAACCACCTCAATAACAAGGTAGGTTTCGAAATAACCAAATCAGCTTATAGGCCGATTTAGATAGATTATAGATCAAAACCAGTCTGCAGGCCAACTTAGATCAAATTGAAGGTAAACACTTTTCTCATGGGCGAATCGGAGGGTTTACGGGACAAACCTATGAAGGAGATCGCACTCTCGCGGTGAAGGCAGATGGCTTACGATGCACACTGATGAAGGTCTATGGCTAAAAGTAGTCTAGGTAAAAGGTAGTGTTTCGCGAGAGAAATATCTAAATTTCTCTGCGTAGTGATAAATAAATGCGGGCGTGCCAGTATACAAATGTATACAAAATAAATTCAAGAACACAGAGACAACACACAATATAGAAACTTGCTGTTTATTCATTCCAATAATTTACAAGTTTCTCTTTTCTTTATTCAAATATATTTCCCTGTGTAGCGCCTATAAGTAAATCCGACAAAATGACGATTGTCGAGTTCCTGTTTCATGGAGCCTCGGGAGACATCCAATTAATTACATCCATAGGCATTGACCTATAGAAAACCTCCGATTAAGCTGTGTCAAACGGTCATCTTTATTCCACCTAATTTATTCCTCCATGAAAATAAATAGTACATGAAGAAAATAATACACTTGTTGATTGCAGACTCATGGCAGACATGTAAATATCAAATCCCCTATTAATGGAGCTCATAATACAGTCTCAGGTAATATTGTTCGGCTTCGTCAGTCGCGGACAAGAAATATCCCGCCTCGTCGGTCAGGACGTTGAGTATATTTCCGGCCTCGTCGGTCACGGAAAATATTAAAATCTTTCAAGCTTTGTCAGTCAAGGAAAATCAATTATTTATATAATTGAGACTGGATTAATACGCTCATGTCAAGAGGGGATCTGAACCTGAATATCTGATCGGGCCATCACCATTAATTCGCACTTTTCACCAAACTATATATGACTGCTTGATCTTATATTATTTCTCCCAACTCTATTCCCTGTGAAGACACGCTCAAATATATTTGCAATATACATGTATGTAGTTTTATTCTTAGCCCAAAGCCACCTGGTGTGAGCGTGGATATGCCGCCGTCGCGGTATTTTCATTTAGACAAACTGAGAGCAACATTTTCATATGCGCCACCGGCAAAAGACGGTGTTTCATATATATTCAACCTGTGACCTGTTTTAGCGCGTGTGCACTGCCGTCGCTGAAGCGATGCTTCCCTTATAGAGAACCTGTAACCTGCTAAACGGATATGTGCTGCCATTGCCTGTTCAGCAGATTTCTCATGAATGACCTGCACCCTGCTGCGCGTATGCACGCCATCGCCGGAGCGATTTCCATGCAGTATCATCGCAGCAATTTTCTCATAGGCAACCTGCGACCTGCTGCGCATGTGCGCCGTCACCGAAGCAATGTTTCTCATGTATAACCTGTAGTCTGCAGCATCGCCGGAGCAATTTTTCTCATAGAGACCCTGTAACCTGCTGCGCATATGCGCCACCGTCAAGTCATCAACACGGTGTTTTCCCTGTAGATGATGCGCAACCTGTTAAACACTGCGAAGACGGCATTTTTCTGTAGAAACCTGTGATCTGTGAAGCACACGCCTGCATGCTGCTCCTTGGAATGATGTTTGTCCTGTATGATCTGTAGAATAGCACCTATATGCATATGGCCCAATGAACGAACATGGATATGTAGGCAATTAACTTACCGCCCTTACCGAACACCATGGATGCCAACCACAAGAGTAAGATCCTCAAAAGAACTCCTGCGTAAGAGACTGAGAGAGGGTCAGAGGGATCAGAGAATTGTGTGTGTATGGAGTGCTGCGAGAGAGAATGACGATCGATATTGTGAGAGGGATGAGAGATGGCTGTGAGATTGTGCGCGTGTGTGTTTTTTTTTCTCTTCCAGAACTAAGAGAGCTGCCTTTTATAGCAGAAATCTGGATCAATGGTGCGACTCCGCTGCCAAACTGTTTCCTGCTATTTAGTTGGATCATTGACTAACCATCGGAATCTGTTTTCTTTTAAATTCAAATCAATCATTTGACTCAGTTTTCTCGGCAACTCAGTACGACCAGAAGAACGTGATCTGCAGGCCTCCAATGCATTGGTACATATTAATGAAGCCTGATAAATCCATACAGAGGCGGAGAGGCCCACACATATTCATGTGTACGTGAGGCCCATTTAGCCTGGCTAATTAATCAGTGTCATTAACTTAATTAAATTTAAAGCTTGCGGCTGCTCCAAAATAATTTCCTTAGAGCCCATATTCTTTCCTAGTTTTTTTTTTGCACATAGGTCCTTGTATCAAACTCGGAAGCCTCGCCACGTTGCGAGATTGTGGAGTATCCGGATCAACATCTTAGCTTTATACCTAAATTCAATGCCGGTAGACTTATAGAAATTGCATACTTGATTGATCCTTGAACTTCCTAATATTTACCATTAAGTCCTTCCTCTTGATAATTAATAATAATAGT
>CM002477.1:672162-690915 GCA_000325765.3 Leersia perrieri
TATATATATAGTCCAACAGGTAGATAAACCTGGCTAATTGTAAATATAAACTAACGATTTGATTGTTGAATATTGGGGGAGAGAGTCATCGAACCGGCCTTAGCCTCCCAATATTTATAGGAGCGGTGGTCTTGCAGTCCTAAAAATCTTTCCCACGTCCCATTAGGCTTAGAAATCAATTAGGGCTCTAAAATCATACTTCCCACGCAAGGAAAGCCGAAATATATCTTAATTGGACTCAGGCTCTGTCAGGATTACAAATAAGGGGTATCCTCATTATTCAGAAATACAGAGTACATGGAAAGGTATACCTGCACGAATACGGAAAAGGGACCAGGATATGAAATTATAGGAGAATACGGAAGGAGTTCGTACGACAGGGGATCAGGATGGAATTCTACTCATGGGGGACAGAGACTTTCCTAGTCATGCGGGTCTCACAGTTGGAGTCCTACCCAGACACTGTAGGTAGCCCATGGTATAAAAGGATTGCTACCCCCCATGGTTGGGGACAGATCGATCAAGCCAGAGCAGAAGCCCGAATTACAATTTCGTAGTTTTAGCCACCAAAGTCGTCGAGATTATAGTAGATCCCATTGACTACTATCTCGCCAGATTCTTGTTACCTTATATTGTACTTTGTACTCGGGATTATTTCCACCAGCAATCCCATATAAACTAGAAGTATGGTCATTATCTTCTCGGGGCCTGAACTAGTATAAAAATCCTTGCCTTAGCTTCTCAACAATGTCATACTATATCAATCCTTACGCCAACGTTCCTCTGTCATCTATATACCCCTCTATGGATAGCCATTGACAGGCTCGAGGCCCGACAATCGAACCAGCCATATAGGCCCGGTCAGGCCAGCCCGCCGGTCAGTCCACCTTATGCAACACGGTTGGACAGGCCATGCCCGTTTCGGCAAGTGCCCTCTCGGCATACATGCGGTTTGACCGACCTTGATGGGAAAACCCATGCTCTTTCCAAATTGACATCAAATTTGCTATATTCTCCATTAGTGCCAAATTTGGGTGTCAACAAGTTCATCTCACTTTTTCTCCCTTGATCAACCAAAATTTATATTTTGGTGTAAAGATTGTCTAGTGGCAAACAATTATGAATTCAAAGTGTCGACGGGTGATACCCGTAGACCTGATAAATTGGGTATCGGGGTATGTTGGTGTAAGGATGTACACAAAACGACATTGTAGAAACACTAGGATAAGGATTTTTATACTGATTCCGGCCCCGAGATGGGTAATACTCTACTTTCAGTTTATATGGGATTGATCTTTGTCGGAACAAAGTACAAGGTGTATATGTGGATCTAGTCGATGAGATTGTAGCCGGGTAGTTGACTACCTATCTCGGCGATTTGGCTTCTGGCTATCCTAATTTCGTCGTCTTTGGTGGAAATTTTCGTGGACTTATTCGATGATTTGATCCCCTCCAGGGGTTCGCCTATTATACCGTTGGTTACTCGTGTCTCTGAGTTGGACTCGAAGACATAGAACCCGACACGATATATGGTAAGTCCTTATCCTCTCCAAGTATGATTCCGCAGTCGCCAAGTCCGAGAGGATACTTTCCTTGAAGTCTTGCAGATTCCTTTTGTTTATAGAAATAGGTCGTATACATTTGTGTATACAATATGCGTATCTTCCATCAATCGTAAAGGTTTAGGTATGCCCTATCCGTAACCCTGACACAAAGATCTTTTGTTAGTTTTACATAGAAACTGATGTGTTATTCTAGTGTAATATGTAACGAGTGTTGGCCTTATTTCCACGCTACTTTGGGTGTTTTAAATTATTCCTCATGACATGTTGTCTCATAAATAATTCTTATTGATTTTTTAAGTATAAGTGAACTATTAATCCTTCTTTACGATAGTAAGTTGTCCATATTGCTATTGACGTTTGTGCTCAAACACACGAAAGCCAACTTCAGAGTTTCACCATAAATAACCCGAAACATATACTTTCATACAAAATTGTATGTTGACAGGTGCCCGGTTGGAAGGAAAAAAATTATATGTCATGAAACATAAAATCCAGCCAATGAAAGTTTGATAATGCAACATTCAAGAATAACATGAAGAAAAGGTTGTGCACAACATACAAAAAAACTAATTGCAACATCAACAAAACAATGTACGCAACATCCTAGGAAAATGATTGCCACAAAAAGGAAAAATGTGCGCAACACAAAAGAAACCAACTATATGCAGTGTATAAAACAAACCACTACAACATCCGCAAGAAGCTCCTCCTAGCTAGATCTGTAACCTTCATCACCGGAGACACTTATACACTAGCACTACAACACCACTATATGAAGAGGATGAGATGGCCTAGCTCGTGCCATCACCCACTTAGAAGGGAGCTCACATGGGGATGGAGCACTATCTAGCCAGGCCGGTTCCATTAGCAATGAAGTGGCAACCAAGGAGTACGAGGAGTTGCGCCAATGCCGAAGACCTTGTTGGCAGATCCAACAAGACGTTAAATGATACAACCGAACGAGAGACTTGTTGGTTGTAGAAGTAGAGAGAGAGGGGATGGAGGGAGTAAAAAGAGGTGGGGAGTGGTAGGAGGCGCCCAAAATTTTTTGGTCATGTCAGACATCCCAAGAGGAGCATTTCCTTAATTTAATCATGCAAAGTAGAAAAATTGTATCCAAACATAGTAGATGAAACTAATAATTGAATCCAAAGTAAAAAATTGTAATAATAATATCATAAAACGACAACTATATCCAAAACAACAGTTATGGTTTTAAAAGCTTTTTTTAGAAACACAAGAAAACGCAGATGCCCACACCCGCACGCACACTCACCCCTTATGAACGCACCACGCCTTACCCCTATGAGCACCTTATTCGAAGACTGAGCCGATAATATCTTAAGATTGACGAAGTCACCACAGACGCCTTGCTCTCGACGGATACGTCGCGTACCACTAAAAAAATATTAGCCATAAATGCGAGCACCCGTGTCAAATCTATGATTTGAACCCCCTACTGGTTAACTAGCCAGTTGTGATAGGCTCACTTCGCGGTTTTTAAAAGCTTGGTGTGAAATACTTGTATCTAGAATTTAATTTGAGATTATACAATTTAAACTTTTTTACTTGGTCTGTTTTTTTAGTTTGAACAATGTATAAATAGGTGCAATAGGTGTATGACATGGAAGAGAGATCTCTAAATTGTTTTTACCCAAGATTTTGTATGAGGATGCACAATCAACACAAATGGGCAAATGGCAAATCATCTAAATATTCTCGTCAATATATGAGTGTAGCTCACCTGCTTAGGGTCTTGTGGTGGAACTGTCATCTGGGTGTCCATAATATGGCTAATTTTATTTTCAAAATGGTAGACGACTTACCTATTCATAGGGATATGTATGTGCATGAGAACCTCTAAGATATGCTAATTAGTACTAATTACTACGATCGATGCATGAGAATCTCTAAGATTTTTCGAGTCGGGATTGTATATTAAGTATGCAATTAATGTTTTATTATGATAAAATATCACACATAATTCAGCCCACGATTTATCCAATTAATGCATGAGCGTTCCGATATCATCCAAAGGATATCTCACAATTATTTATTCTATAAATGGATGTTATCTGTGAGGTACTATATATACATTGGCCACCAACAAAATTATCTCCAATAATCTGTTATTGTACAAGAAGAGACATCAAACAAAATTGTAGGAAGGAGTAATGGCTCTAGCACCGTGCTCAATCTCCATTGTTTTCTTCTTGGTTGCAATAACATTTTTGGTAATGTATTCATTTTATTTGTCTTGAAACCATACAATTTTAGTCCATCTTGGTGCTAAAAAACAATCATTCTATCATGTACTTGCCTTTCTATATATATTTTCTTCATAAAGGATGTGTCCTCGTTTTAATTTTCAGGTTGAGGTCTCTGGGCAAAAGAATGGAGCAATTTACCATTTGGTAAGTTTCAATCATTATTATTTTCTTCAAATTATAGGAAATAGTAACAATCCTTCATTTTATTTCCATTTGTTTTTTCCGCTTCTTTCCACTGAATTTTTTGAGGTATTCCCCTGAACGTACTGATGTATCAACCTTGTATTGCAGTTTGGTGGTGAAGGATCTGTAACCATAGAAGGTAATGAATCTCTTATATTCAAATGATACAACAACAGTCAGTTAAAAGTAGAGTCTCAAACAACGAACTAGGGTAAAGTAAACAAAAATGTCTAGTATGTATGGACTCAAATTCTAAATCTAATATTAATCAAGGTAATACATATTGTATATATATGTAGCGAGTTAAAAGTGTCTAACTTCAACGTACAGAGTTCCACGGCTACCATTTGAAATATCAAGAAGGAAATACCCCCTAAATTTACTTTTTTTTTCTTTTCTGCTATATGTAGAGTGCCCAGATAAATGCAACTACCGTTGCTCGGCTACATCTCACACGAAGGCGTGCCTTACATACTGCAACTACTGCTGCGAGAAGTGCCTTTGTGTTCCATCCGGTACATACGGAAACAAGGAAGAATGCCCCTGCTATGACAACTTGAAAACTCAGGAAGGCAAACCAAAGTGCCCCTGAAAATAAACACCTGGTGAATGATTGGAGGCATTGCATTTACCATCTAATGATGAAATGCCCTCTGCTGCTAGATTCAGAAACTTGTTTGCCATTTTTATTGTTGGAAAGACAATTTCAACATAATAAAAGTGATCCATTTCGTACTATATGGCTACTTTTTCAGGCCTAACGGCGTTATATACTTATATATTGACCTGAAAGAAAATTAAAATTAATTTATAGTAATTGATGTAGAATGATTTTACAACCTTGGCAAATTTAACTATAGATATTGCTTGCTATGAAACTTCATGGTTTATACGATACAGAAATCTAATGGAGCATTTTCCTTTGCTATCTAGAATATGAATATAAAGTGACCATGAACTAGGGATCGAAGACAAGAGAAATGATGCAAAGGCAAACAGACAGGATTGTTCCCAATTCCAGTAGCAGTACAGGCACTTCAAGATATAATGAGAGAGAATCAGGGATTGGGAGAAGCAATTAAAGACTGGGAAGAAGAATCAAGGTATTGGGGAAAACAGAGAATTAGAGTTCAGGATCTGTAGAGCATTTGGGAGGAAGAGAGTCATGGCGAAGTCAAGTTCATTCTGTTCGTCGAAGTCTTCCTTAGGATGAAGAACTTAGAACTGGTATTTGTATTTTGTTTGGTGATTTGTTCCTTTGGCATGTGAATTGGGCCAAACCCATTCCTGAAGCCCAATATCCAGCACACCAGATACACTAATAATTTGCCCGTGCTAACGCTACGATGATATTTCATAATAACATGGCAATGATAAACTGAGAATCCCTCTGGATGTTTTCATTGTTGTATTTGAACCAAACACCATTTTGACGAATATAAAACAATGTTTTATGAGTTAAATCCTTAAATCCTACTTATAAAAGAAAACAAATTGTGTGAACGGAAGGAGGTATGCATTAAAGTAAGAACATCTGTCCGCACATGCTGACAAGGTCAAAATACTTGAAGGAAAACAAAATAGTGTCATACAATTTGAAACCTACTACATTTGCACAGAATTATAAAACAATTATAATAATTTCTTTTCAGTTCTCCCACACAACATATCAGTAAGTCAAAAGGAGATTAAAGTAAAAGAAAACCTCAAACAGCGATATGCAAATGTTGAGACATCTTGCTAAAGCATCACCATAGAACTGAAAGCTCAAACACAACATCGCTCAACCATCTTTCTACATATTGTTAGGCAAAGGAGAAGGGGAAGAATTAGAAAACTAAGTGTATACCAGTACGAGAAGACGACGATGAGGTTACAGCTGCAACTTCAATTGTAGGGCCAAGCACTAGATCACCCAGATGGCAAGTTGGCATCCCTGCTCTTCCCCTGAAAGAACCTCACCCTGGCATGCTTGGCTGGTGGTGGTGGAATCATCATAGTTTCAGGCCTCCTTGGCAATGCTAACGCCGTCCTGCTCTTACCAACAACCATCCTGAGCCGCTGATTGATATGGTGAACTTCCATGAAAAATCGCATGCTTCACTCTCCTCTATTTTCTAAAACAATCATCCACCACTTTTCAATCGCAAACAGTAACACAATGTTCAATGGAATAAAGGGAACCATGAAATAAATTATTTTTAACATCATGATCTAAACTGGAGTAACAGGAGACCTGAATTTTCTCTGGATAGTCGGTACTTACAAAATAGATATATCATCTAAACATGAACCGAGATTACACTTACATATTAGAAAATTTTCTCCATTTGTTCTCTACGCAAGCCTGATACAAAATACACAAAATTTTCTCATAGGTAAATTCCATTGACCAGCTGGTACACAAATAAGATGTTACCTGAGGAAGAAGGCATGAGTTCAACCATCTTTTGTGGCAATGTAGGTGGTGGTTCAACTTCGACCATGGTTAGCTGCATTGGCAGATTGGCAATGCATGGAGTGTGGCCTGTGGAAACGGCGGCAGATGGTGTGAAGTGCGAGGAGCGCGGTGGCGGGCTGGTGGCCCAGATCGTGCAAGGCCTGGTGGTTAGCAGTAGTCATCGTTTCTTTACACATTACAAATTAATTAACATGGAGTCCCGATTGTGGATGCATCAAAATACGAAACAACCCTGATCTTTATATGGCTCTGGCATGCGAACAGAAGCCTACAAATAGTTTTCTTCTTATCTTTCAAAACACTTAATGGATCGGAGTTACCCATTCTTGTGCAGTATAAAGAGTATAAATTAATATTAAAGTCATTCCCTGCTGATGCAGTGATGCCTATCAGGGGTTTCTCGTGCGCACTTCAGGAAACACCACATTGGAGAGAATTTTGCAAGACTTTGACTGGGATCTTTGATTTGAAACTTTTTTGTCAAACCAAAACCTGTCAGGGAGAAAATCTGAAACATGTCATAAATCCATGCACCTCAAGTCCACACAATTGATGCCAAAATATGGATGATTTCATTCTAAAACATCTGTTTGCAGAAGTCCATAATCAATGGCAGAGGTGCAGATAACGATGATTTCTTAGTATTTGATACCATCAGAGGAAAATTACAAATTCAGGGTGTATCAATTATATATATAAAAAAGAAGCAAACCTGTCTATAAATAAGCCGGTTTCAAAACTAATGTTGTGTCTATCTACTGACCTTACTATTTGGAACGCTAAAGGCTGTAACATAGTCTGCCACTTCATAAAAGAGTGTACAGATCAAATTTATCTGTTTTGGTCACACATCAACCTAAAAAATTCAGGATTAGCAAGAGCAGACCAGCATATTGGCTACTCTTGATCACTTCATAAATAGAAAGAATGCTGAATGGCAGGTACAATACAAACCAATAGAAAGTTGAATCTTGGACTACCGGTCCAATGACTAAAATTGTCCTGCAAAATTATAAACTGAACAGTATTATTTAGCACAAACACAACCAGTGATATAAAATTAGGAACCAGTACATATGCATTTTAGAAGGAAAGGTTTCAGTTCTTGCAGAAATTAATCAAGCACAACGTCCATTCCTTTTTGAAGTGTGTACCCCAGATTCCGCAGCTGTGGAGTAGAGGTGTTGGTGTAGCTTCAGGCGGCAGAAATCCGAGGTTTCGCAGATTGATGGTTGCGTCGGTCGCTGGCGTCGGTGCGGAGCGGAGTTCCCCGACCCCGAGCCTGAAGTAACCTCAACCTGATCAGGTCGTAGGATCAGCACCCTTTTCTCTACGTATATTTTTTTTTCCATCTTGAACAAAATCTAAAACATCATGATGCGATCTTCAATGCAAAGTAAAAGGTTGATCTACCATTCGTCAAAAAATGACTTCTCAATTTTGATCTAGTTGGTGGGAGAATCATGAAAAGAAAAACACTTCGTCAAAATGAGGAAGCTCTGATCTCTTCAGATTAATCGTCAAATTATGAGTAAGTGTAACACTCCAGAAATCCACACAAGCCCCGGGATGCCACTAAACTACCCAACCTTGCAAAAATAATAAAATTTCGACAGCAACTAATTTAATACAAAGAGATTTACGGAAGCATAAATATACACATATTAAAGTTATAGTACAGAATATACTAATACGCATGAACATCCTAAGAATATTAATAAGCCCATAATCAATAACCTAGTGTTTAATTAATCCCTTAATACAATTGTTTTATGACTATGTCATAACATGTATGAAACAAGTGAAATCATCATGTGTAGAAGTGTAGCTATTCCCATCCCCTCATGCAAACATGTCATATCAAGATACCTGAAAAGACTATAAGGGGATGAGAATAAATCTCAACAAGCAAACTGCTTAAATAAGCTATTTAAACTACAAGTTCATTATAACAATAATTTAATAAATGATAGTACAACACTATTTATTTATAACAAAGAATAACAGATTTCATAACCTTATCTATATAGATAATCCAAACCTGCATTACTTCATAAGAAGGAAACCTTCTCAAAATAAATCCAATAAATATACGACGTATATATTTCAGAATACAAGTGCATATGAAAATGCAATGCAATGTTATGATAATCCTGCCTTCACACCCAACAAGATGTGAAGCTGCATCGTACTACAACAATATACGATGCTGTACCGGTACGGTCGCAACCATAGGTATGCGACAAAAATTAAAATGCAATGCAAATATAATACCAATGTAATACGATGCAAGATCACAATAGAAAACCATATCATACCATAATCCTTAATACCACAACCGTATTCCAATTAAATAAACAACATATAACACTATCCTTCATATAGAGCATATATGAAACAAATCCATAACCATATAATCGATGTAAACATAAGTGAGAATAAGCAACTTCTTCAGTATATCTTGGTTATTGATATATATTATCTCAAGGTGGAGGTAGAGAAAATAACAAGTCAAGCTGTAACCACTGTTACGTTTACTTGCCTTAAACCAAGAAGACACGGTTGCAAGCATGATCCGAAGCACCACAACCTATTTTAGCAAATGAAACCTTAGCATACAAACACTCGAATGCATATAATGTAATAGATACAAGCTTATAGGCCATACCTAAAAAAATACAAAACAAAGAAAGTGACTCTCGACTAACTGCAGCACTGCAACTTCATATTTTTGTATCTTTAAAACTAAGAAGGTTATGAATACAAACAAATACATTCTGGAGATCTACAAACAAAGATCTACAACTTTTATGTATGAACTATATTTTAATTTTATCATTTAAAGGTCCTATTCTATACTTAAAATTAGGGCTAAGCATCTGCACCAAATTTCAGACACCAAACACTAAAAACTCTATATATCAAGATTTAAACATCCAATAATTATGTAATTTACCAATATGGAAAGATAAAAATAATACCTACAAATTTGTTTAAATACATAAAAGCTAATTCTTCTGTTTAGATCCTTTAAAAACAGTTCAATCTAATATTGTCTAAATTTTGTCAGAAAATACAAACGTGAATTAAAACATCTATATCTCATGAACCGTCCATCAAAACCATGCCAAAATTGGCTGGAAGATGTATTCCAAAGTTATCTACAACTTTCTTATTATAAGAGTAGATTCAATCTGTTGTCCTTCAGCTAACCAGTTGCCTATTCACAGTTTCAGACAGAAACAACATGTCACTACATGATAGGAGTAAAATCAAATACTCGTCATGAGAGGAGAGCAGAGTTATTTAGTGTTAATTTGCACCTCTCAATTTTGTTTGGTACAGTGACCTATGACATCATTTACCCAGTCAATTGAGCTATTGTCCTTTAGACTTCATTACATATGTGTGATTAAAAAACCACCAAACAGGACTAAAGGAGGGAGAAATTTATGAACTTCACAGCTAGCTGGTCATTTTACAAGCTTGAAAAGCAATTCCTACGTACTAATTTGAGGGAAAAAAAAAGAACTGGATGAGAGAAATGCGTAGAGCAGTTGTAGAGCTTAATTATTGAGATATGTATGAAAACAAGCTAACGATTAATGGAGTATGGATTCTGGGTGATAGCCATAGACAATTAAATCAATATTCGATCACCTAAAAAGATCAGGCATGATAGTTCCAAGATCCAATCCGTAAACACTCTACGTGATCTCTGCATTTCGGCGAGCACACTGCAGCCATTGGTTCATCGTCTTAATTTGTCGTAAGAAGTGGGAGGGCACGCCGGAGTTGCCTGGGAGAAGGGGAGTGGCCTCGCCTCATCAGGAGAGGTCGGAGCCGATAGCAACGCCGTGGGGCAATCAGTGTCCTGTAGAGTGCAGAGGATCGTGGGGGATCGGGATGGGTGGGTCTATTCTGTTTGCTCTTCCATATTTTCACATGCAAATACAACGTACTAAATGAGGCAACGATGATTAGAATTATGGCATAAATTTTGTACCACAGAATAACATATTGTTTTATGGGACGGATGGAGTATTTCAATTACTAGCAAATTGCACTAAAAAATTAGAATAACCATACTGCCATTTTGTCACTTTGCACAGATAAGCGATTGCCTTGGCATATAAACATGAACGGGTAAACCTTTGTTGAGGTCATCCACCTTTCAATCGTTTGATGTTCCTTCGTGATTGATTAGTATGTTCTATACTGATCGCTGTACAAAGTCTAATGTCCAACAATCAATAATTAATCCTATTAGGACCCAGTTGTTTGTAGCACAAAGTCTACTATCCAACAATCAGTAATCTATCAAAAGAGATGATCCATATGTACTTTGCCATCAACATGGTACCATCGAATGAATAGCTATCTGCATATGTATGTTTATATCGAATCTTAAATGGTTAAATTGTCGTTCATATCTTAAGATGTCATGTAGGATTATAGGGCAAGGCTAAGCAATATGGACGCGAACCAAATAATTCGATAGCAAGTATTGAGTCTCAAACCTTCTAACTGCATTCTAAAATCAATAATTCAATACGCATAGCTAATCACGAGTATAACATAACCCTATTTCTCCGGCTGATATTCTTCCACAATCAGCCATTGTAATTTGCAGACAACAGTGACATGCAGAAAAGGAATCTATAATCAGTTTTCTCCTTTTGTTAGTAAAGTTAAATTTGTACAAACATCAAACAAGAAAAATTTCTTTATTGGAATTCCTACAAAATATTAACTGCACATTATGCACTCAAAGTACAGAACTTTTCTGAACAGTGCACACAAGGAAAATGTCAATATTGGAATACCATACGAAATAATAACTGTGACTTCATGTAATTAAAATTACAAAACTTTTCTGAACAGAGTACGAAAGCAAAAGTTTAATCCCAAACAAGTTCTAGCATCTTCGATACAACACAAAAAGATAGAAAAATGAAACACTGAAATATCTTAATCCCGGACCAGAAAAGGAACAACAGACAGTAACAAAAAATATTACAAGTCCTGTCTTGCAAACTGGTAGACATCAATTGACAGGCAATTGGCAAACATGCTTCGGCTTCCTTTAACCAACAATGATGAGTATCCATAATAACCATTAAAGCAGCTAAAATGCTGCAAGGATTTGACAGCAAATTAACATTAGGGGGGGAACAGCATATAGACTAGGAAAGAAAGTGTGGGTTCAACAAAACTTACTGCAGAGATCAATTCTCAATTGTTATGCTCATCAGCTTGCTGATACTGGTAGTCACCTTCCTCGTAAGCCTCACCCTCCTCAGGGCCTTCAGGTTCTGTGTTCATAGGTTGCATTTGATAGTACTCATGTTCATGTCTCTTCGAGCGCTCAGTCTCATAAGCATCATGACTTTTGTGTTGCTCATACTGGTTATAGCCATATTCCTGATCATAACCAGCCAAATTTCTGTCATGTTTTGGCTCACCGTTGGCATAATCAGCATCTCTCTCATGCAAGTGGCTGCGGTCCCGTTCATGACTTGAACGCTCATAATCTCTCTCGCGGTCCCTGCCTCTCTCACGATGGCGATCATGACCGCGGTCACGGTCCCTGTCATAATCCCGACCACGATCCCTGTCCCTATCTCTATCACGACGATCACGGTCACGGTCACGACCATGTTCTCTTTCCCGATCCCGGTCCTTTCCTCGTTCCCTTTCCCGAGTCCTATCCCGATCCCTGTGATGGTGTCTATCTTCTCTTGAATCACGCTCACGAGCACGGTCATGGGAGCGTTCACGGGTTCTCTCTTCACGATCTCTTTCCCGTGGCCTTTCATGGGACTTTTCCCGGTCTCTGCATGAAAACATGAGTAATATGTGTAAATCACCGCAAGGAGATGTGAATGCAGGAATTTCAATTTATTTGATAAGATCTACCTATCTGCACGGCGATCATCTCTCTTAGGCTCCTCCGATCTTGGTCGGCCCACATGCTGCTGCTCCCTGATAATAAGAAAATACGAATGTGTTCGACATCAACTACATGGATAAATTAAACATATGAGCCTCCATAAGCCCCAAAAATTTGCACTACACTAACAAAAGATGCACCTAATGGTGTTAATTACCTACATAATAATATTAAACTTCAATGTACCAAAATGTATAAAATCCCATCTAATAATCTTCACTACACTAAAGAAGCACAACAGACAGGAAAAGTAATAAACTAACAAATGAACAAATCCAAAAGCGCATTCATGATTAGTTAAATTTGTAGTGCTCATATCACTTGCTGTTGCCCCAATACAAATTGGAAAAGGGATTCCTTCATCCATTAAATTGGAAAAGGGATAATATACCTAGTGGAGAGCTTCTGTTCAGCATTTTCACCACCAATTCTGCTTGATCCAAGTCCACCACCCAATCTCCTTGGACGCCAATTTGGAACAGTTCTACCACGCTCCACATCAACCAGTACCCTCCGATTGTCCACTTTTCTCCCATCTGCTTGCTTGTAAGCATCTGATGAAAACACAAATCAGAAGAAAAAAATGTTACAGACTAACACTATATCAGCAACAACACAAAATTTGGCTGTACGGAGGAGATATACTTCCACAAACTTACTTTTCATGTCACGGGTGTGCATATACTCAATGAATGCATATCCTCTAGGCTTATTTGTTTCCTTGTCGGTCACAAGCCGTACCTGCAAAGCTCAAATATACCAATTACGGTCTTTCCAGAAACAAGTCTGCTCTGGCTTAAGAATATTGTTGATTTTAATTTGCAGTTGTTGTTTGTTTTAGCATATATCCTATGCTGCACGACAGACAGGCATAAAGCCTAAAACAGCCGTGCTAACCTTGCATATGTAGATCCTTCATTATGAGGAGTGAAATCCAGCACAGATCAACACAGTTGGAGGCAAAAAGCAGTCTGGCTGATTGGCGTTTGTGGAAAATACAGTGACACCCCCTTACCAGGGAATTTACTAAATTAAAAAAGAATATGGTGGTGGACTAAATACAATACCCAGTTACCCTCACCATTGCATATAGTTTGTGCCTTCATCGGTAAGACCAGCAAAATAGACAACGATTAATAACTTAAGGTGACAAATAGAAGTCAGTGATGTCTATTCCTTACGCTGTTACGCATCAGAAAATGGAACCATCTTCAACTCTACAAGTTGAGAGATGCCATTTGCATTATATTTCGCTGTTGTTTCCTCCATGAGAAGCAGCACTTGAAAGCAGAACTAGCTTTAAAAGCTCAGGGAAAGTATCCATACACTGTACTCACCAGCAACCTAATAAATCCCAAAACGTAGAAACCCCATGCCTGCAGATAAGCTGCTTTTCAAAGCATAAAGTGGTCTAAGCTTACTTGTGGCATCACCAGCATTCTTCAAGCTTTGTTTGCTCCAGTTAATACACACAAGATGCAAGTTCATAATGGGAAAACATATCGAGGAAAATATCAATACAATCTGCTGCCTACTGGAAGTAAATGGTTTGATCTTTTCCTAGAGACATTTCTAACAAAAAGGAAAAAGATTATTCGAAGAAAAAGAACATCAGCTCTACATGCAATAATACCTGCTTATGTGTCAATTTGTTTTCCCAGGTTTTTTTTAGTCTTCAATGGTTTGTGCATTCACACATTCACTTGCTCAAAAGTAATTCAGTTAATATTACTAATAAAATTACCAGAGAAGAGATGATTTCTGTCTGAGCACTATAATTACTCATCCACTAAGTGCATCAACAATCCCCACACGTTTAAAGACGGATATCAAAGAAATGAGTGTCAGAACACCCCAAACCAAGACATGTCAATACAGAATAAATAGATTATTTAAATATTTTGAGGACATTCTTTGATTATTGTTTCGGTGGTTTAGGAAAAATGCAACTAACAAAATTTTTGTTGAGTAGCTTAGTACATGCATGCTTACACGCAAAACAGAGAATGCATTGCCAAACTTGCAAACTAGAGTTCTATGAATATTATTTGACAAAACCAAGATGAACGGAACACAAAAAAAAAACCCACAAATTATTGCTCTTTGCAAAAAGAAGACTTGAAAGCATTTCAGTAAATTAGAGACAAATACTATAAACAGTTCTGCTGACTGAAAATTGGAATAAGATAGAAGGTATCCCTTGCAGAACTTGAGTTTTTCTCCAACACCAAAGAAGCAACAAATGGCAGTGAACGGACTTTTCTTAAAACATGTTTTTATAGATGAATTAGGACAATCAAACACCTTACCAAAGAAGAATAACCCCACCTGCACCGGGATTTACCACATGTACTTACCCTTTTAATAGGCCCATATGCTTCAAACTCCCGCTTGACCCTATGCTCAGACGTTTCATAATTCTGTAAATGTTTGTTGGAGTCAATGGGCAGCAACATAAAAAAAAATAAATTATCAAACTACGCAGTTTTCAGAAGAATCAACTTGTGGATAATGCAACAAAAACTTACGAGTCTTGCAACAAAGAGTGTTTTGTATGGATCTCCAGTGGCGTTGGGGTCACTTTGTGGGTCGTCTACATTAAAATTAATCAAATTAGTCATGCTAGAATAGCTATCATCTGAAACAAAGGCAAACGGAGCTAATGAATAACTTACATTTCTCAAGTTCTTCAGCGACCTTAGCTGCACCTTGCTCAAGCTTACTTTTCCGGATCCTATCCTTCTTTTCAGCCTATGTAGACAAAGCATAATGATTCAGTCTTAACTAAAATGACAAAATGGCAATAGGCACCCAAAAAAAACAGTAAATCTACAAACAACAACAGATATACACACAGAAAAAAAAAAGTAAATCTTGTGGTGCCAAGAAAAGTGGCATATTTGGCATAATGAGAAAAAATTTTGCAAACTCAAATGTCTAGAAAGATATAGATGTCTTATAGTGAGAAAACATTCATCTCAGAGGTGGAGACACTTGATCCTCACTCTTATCTCTAGAGTTATTCCAGGTACAGTTATAGACCGAGAAACTAATTTTTCCGTGTTGATTATACTGGAATATGCTCAAAGTTAAACAGTCAAATTGTACATGCTTCTCCAGCAGGTGCAGTCATAAAATTCTACATGCTAGTACTGACATCTAAGAAATCCTAATTT
Source organism: Leersia perrieri (assembly GCA_000325765.3). NCBI lineage: Eukaryota > Viridiplantae > Streptophyta > Magnoliopsida > Poales > Poaceae > Leersia > Leersia perrieri. The sequence continues at coordinate 687,771 of CM002477.1, forward strand.
TTCAAAAACCAGCATAGCATTCTGCTAACTGATACCATTTCGAAGAATGAATTTGTCAATTGAAGGATCAAACACACAGCTACAGAATCTACGAAATATGGTTATGCCAAAACAAAAAATATACTATATATCATCGGCCTCAATGGGAAATGGTCATAACCACACAAGGAATTACAGCGTACACTACATCGACGTAAAAAGAACAGCACTACAAACGATTCCACTTGAAATGAAGGAAGAACTGAAAGTTGAAGCAAACAGCAGTACTGCAATGAGTGAATGACCGAAACCCCATACCTTGGTCTCGCAGGTGGGGACGGGCGGAGCGTACTCAGGGTCACCTGGCTCCGCAAAATGCGACACAAACTGCGACATCCCTGCAAGCAATCAACAGCAAGAACAGTCCATCAGGACAGGAAACAAAAACCTGACATAATAAACATACTATTCTTAATCCCTCTACAACTGAACATATACCCCATCTCGCCAATCCCTAAAATTCCTAATCCCCCTACAGCTGAAGACATATGAGAAGAGGAGGACGAGAATGATGTATACCGGTGTATGCCGGCAGCTTGCGCTTCTCGACGGGCGGCTTGAACTCGAGCGGTGGGCGGGGCTCGAAGAGCTTGAGAAGGTTGGGGGTGAGGCCCGTCGGGTGGCCCTGTCCCATCTGTATGGAAGATCTCAGTCAGATCGAGGTCGCCTAGGGTTAGCTAGGGTTGAGGGGAGGAGACGCTTACCAGCTTGAGCTGCTGCACGTTGACGCGCTGGCCCTTGTTGGAGCGGGACTGCATCCCGCCGGCGTCCGGGTTCCCCCGCATCATCCCGCTGCTGCCGTAGTCGCCCATGGCGCCGGCGGCGGCGAGGAGAGGAGAGAGCGAGAGGGGGATTTGCGATTTCTCGTGGAGACAACAAGTAAAAGGACAGGGGCAAAGTGCGGGGCCCACTCGTCAGCGCTCGCGAATCGTATCGTCGTGGGACTGACAGCTCAGGCCCAAGCGTCGGTGACTACTCCAATAATAACGAATAGTAATCCTCCGTATAATTGAATAAATAGTAGGACACATCCAACGTAAGCGCTGCTTCGCATCGACGGCTCAGATCAGCTCGCGCTCCCCCGGCTTCCGCCGTGCCCCGCTCCCCACTCCGCGGCCACGCACGCACGCCCCGCCGCGCCCCTCCGCTTTCCTAACCTAGCCCTACGTCGTGCCCCTCCCCATGCCGCCGCCGCGCTTCGGCTCCCCAGATCCCCTCCTCCCCCTCTCCCGTCGCCGATTCTTCCCCTCTACCTCTCCCCTCGTGGTGGACGACCTGGACCCCGGAGCCGGCGGCACCATCGTCGGTACGCGGCGCAGGATGGAGCGGCGACGACAGGCGAGGCGGATCTGGCCAGCCACGCCAGGTCTTCATCGCAGCTCGCCCCACCACTGCCGCCGTCGCTGCTCGGGAGGATGGCGCGCGTCGCCACACCTCTCCCACCCCGCTGCTGTCGTCAACGCCCGTGCCTCTGCCGGCCTCCGGCACCATCGTGAGTCGCCTCCGTCAACGCCCCATGCCGCCAACGCCACCGCATCCGCACCCGAGAATCCCCGGCGCGGCACACTTTCTCCGCCGGGCTGACGAGGGCTTCAAGTTGTTCAACCCTACGATTGTGCCAGGACCCAAGTGGGTAGCTTGCGGCGGCGTCTGTGACAGCGGCGCGGTGGGTGCGTTGAAGGATAAGGCAGAGTCGAAGGTCACCATTGGGGAGTACATCAAGGGGATACATCAAGGGGATCGAGGCCGAGGAGCAAAGAAATTCTTGTACAAGTGGCAACCTGCAGCACTTCCGCATCTTTATGGAGCATGGTGGAAGACATGTTTTCGTCCATGATGAGAGCGCGTTCCATCAACATGCGCATATCTCTCATCACGTTGAAGAAGGAGACCTCTCCATCACAAGCTACATCAGCAAGATGAGAGCTCTTGTAGATGAGATGACGATTGCCGGGAAGAAGGTAGATGATGAAGACTTGATCTCGTATATCATCGTTGGGCTTGGTGAGGAGTACGATCTACCATCTGCCTATGCCAAGACAGCCACCTCGGCCGTTGGTGCTGACGCCGCCATCGAGACTACCATCGCCGCCGAGCCGACTGCTCCTGCAGCGGTCCTGGACGTCATCCTGCCTCCATCGCCTTCGCCTTCGGCCGATGCCGCCTGGTGCCAAGGGTACTCGTCCCCAACAACGAGTACCTCTGTCTCTTGGGATCCGTGGTCGTCCCCGACGAAACCCCCAAGCATGGCTCGACTGCTAGGGCCGACGTCGAGGAGCAAGTCGAGGGGGAAGCCGTTCAGTACTTCTCTCATGGTATAATCCTCTTCATGCTGAGCCCCCTTTCTCCTCGGTCCACAGAGAAAAAATGTAGGACTGGTGCCGACAGTTCATCACGGAAGAAAGAACTCATAGAGCCGGGATCGCTAGTCCCACATTGGAAGTTTAGGGGGAGTGACACCAACTTATAAGTGGGGAGAGTGCCTCACCTCATGAGCTAGCTTTTGGGGTGGAGTATGGATTTCTCTCCGGTTGGGTTGGGCCTCCCGCCTATGGGTCAACAAATGGTATTAGAGCTGGGCACACAATCTCTAGTGCTCGTGCACACTTGGGTGGTGTAGGCCCAAAGCCTAGTAGACCGTGGGTGTGTGGCTCGGTCAGTGGACGAGTGGACCGTGAGCGAGTCCTGTATGTACCCGTGTGTGTGGCCGGTCAGGGCTGAGGGGCACCAATGTGTGACGGGGGAGATTGTTAGGAATAGTCCCACATTGGAAGTTTAGGGGGAGTGACACCAACTTATAGGTGGGGAGAGTGCCTCACCTCATGAGCTAGCTTTTGGGGTGGAGCAAGGATTTCTCTCCGGTTGGGTTGGGCCTCCCACCTATGGGCTATTCTTAATAAAAAAATGAAATTTTCTTCCTTCCAATTTTGTTTGCCAAAAAGACAACTTTTTTCTCTCGATTTTGTCGAGTCATTACACCGATTCAATAAATGATCATCAAGCGGTTCTTATTCGAAGAACTCTTGCCTTTTGTTTAACTTGAGACTCAATCATCGTGGCTCTAGTATGAATCTAAGGTTTTAATTGAACTGATTCATAGGATCGC
>CM002477.1:692338-703108 GCA_000325765.3 Leersia perrieri
TCAAACCAAAATACCCAACCAAAATACCCAATAAGCATAAGCATTAGCTCTCCCTGAAAAGGAGGTGATCCAGCCGCACCTTCCAGTACGGCTACCTTGTTACGACTTCACTCCAGTCGCAAGCCTAGCCTTAGGCATCCCCCTCCTTACGGTTAAGGGTAATGACTTCAAACATGGCCAGCTTCTATAGTGTGACAGGCGGTGTGTACAAGGCCCGGGAACGGATTCACCGCCGTATGGCTGACCGGCGATTACTAGCGATTCCTGCTTCATGCAGGCGAGTTAGAATAAACTATTACCACTTGTACTTGCAATTATTTGCTTGTAGGAGAATAATATAAAAATGGAGAAGATAATATGGAGAAAACCTCACTCCCAAGCAAGCATGTGGATGAGAGGGCCACGTGGCAAGGATAACTGTCGAAGCAACTGTCATCGCACCTCAAACCGTCACAAGGGCCCACATGTCAATGCACCAGAGGAAGGAGGGGTCGGTGGTAGGCCAACTTGGTTAACCACTGTTGCACATGTCACCTCCTGGTTGGCTGCTGATGGTGGTTCAGAGGGGTATGATGATCATTTCGCATGGGAAGCTGCCGCCATAGAGTGCCTATAAATGGATCACTTCACTCACTTCTCAAGACACACCAAAGCAAAACTTCAAGCTACTCTATCAAGTTTAGTATTAGCATAGTACTAGTGGAATAGAATTAGTATAGTTCCAAGTCCAGCTGAGGCTTCGAGAATTCGGTAAAGTTTAATTGCTTTTCCTTCTTTTTGTAGGACATTCCCATATTCAATATAATAGTCTTCTTTATACAAATCCAATATTTTATTCCAATCATAGAATATGAATGACATGCTTAGATTATGCTTAATTAGTATAAGTCATGTGGATACATCTTGTTTGATTTGCATTGATGCTGGTATAGTGTCTAATTACTGGGTTCATAATCTGCTAAGTCTAGTCCAAGAGATATGGGTTCGGGACTTAGTTGCTCTAATACAAAAGCTTAGTAGTAGAGTAGTGAGTAGTAGCATAAGCATGGGGCTTAGGCTACGACTTACCGCTATTTGGGAGGATATACTCTGGGTGATTTGCAGGCCGCTGAAAGTGACAGCTCAGTACGGGAGTCCCCCACAGTATGTTTACCTACATGGAATTTCCTGGGGTTGGATACACCTCCGTATCCCACTTCTTTTGGCTAGCTATGAATACTTCCGGGTGAAATGCTACCTTGAGATTAAATACGATACATTGCAATATATCCGGGTGAAATGCTACAATGGTATATCCGTGCGCTTGCGGGTGTATTTCTGTAAACCATAGATTACCATTTATATTTCGGATCGCCATCGCTAGGAATTATATTTCCAGGGATGACGTTAAGAAATACCAACAAGCATTTCTGGCGCCGTTGCCGGGGTAGATTTTTTAAGAAGAAACTATCGCCAATATTTTATATATACCTCTGTATTGGTTATCGTCCTTTGCAGACTAACCTTGGTTGCTTCCTCTATTTATGTGAAAGCAGGGTAGTGACTGGTTTCAACCTGTCGGAGAACTTCCACGACAATCCAAAAGTTTTTGTTTGGAGCGTCAAACCAAGGGTCGTTCTGCTGCAAAAAACTATCTTCGTCAAGGAACCAGTCCTTTCAGCACCGGTATCATTTGCAATGGCTGAGAAGACCCTTCGCGAGTACGCTGCTCCCTCCGCTAATAACGTGCCGACTGGGCCGCAAGTCAACGTTGGGGATGGTGACTTCGATATGAAGACCAGCCTCATCACCATGGCGCAGGCTAGCCTGTTCTATGGCAAGCTGAACGAGGATGCAAGTGCTCACCTCCAGCAGTTCCTGGAGATCTGCAGCATGTACAAGGTGAAGGGAGTCAGCGTGTACGCCATCAGACTCCGCTTGTTTCCGTTTTCCCTTCTCGGGAAGGTGAAGCAGTGGTTCTACGCCAACAGTGCTACTGTCAACACCTGGGACAAATGTTCCACGGCATTCTTGGCAAAATTCTTCCCAATGGGCAGGACCAATGCTCTTCGCGGGAGGATTTCAAGCTTCCAGCAATTAAAGGACGAGTCGATACCAGAAGCCTAGGAGCGACTGCAAGAGTACGTCATCGCCTGTCCTCACCACGGGATGGATGATTGGTTGATTTTGCAGAGCTTCTACAATGGACTTGCCCTGTCATCCCGCGACCACCTGGACGCGGCAGCTGGAGGAGCCTTCTTCTCCAAAACCGTTCGTGCGGCTATGGACTTGATCGAGAAGATGGTCTTCAACATGGGTTGGAGGGATGAACGCTTTTAGACCCGTCAGCAAGGAATGCACACCGTCAAGGAGACGGGCCTGCTCGCTACCAAAATTGACCTCCTGATGAAGAAGTTCGAGGATTAGGAGAGAAGACCTCAAGGCACCGTCAACGCCCTGGACTCGCAGGAATGACTGTCTCGAGACCAGTGCGGAGGCGATGTACATGGGCGGGAACAACTTCCATCCACAAGGAGGCCAGGCGTGGAATCAACCACGACCCCACTACCGAGGGAACAACTACAACAACAACATTAGGCAAGGTAACTTACCCAATCCCACCTCCCTGAGAGATGCTATCTATGGCCAGTCAAAAATTAATGATGGATTAAACAAGAAAATAGCTGCCACAGATAAGATATTAGAAAACATAAATATCAAGTTAGATGGTTTCCAATCTGCTTTCCAGAACCACCTTAGCTTCAGTAAAATGATAGAAACACCACTGGCTCAACTTGCTACTCTAGTGCCTGTTAATGAGGTAGGAAAGATTCATGGGCAACCAGAATCCTCTGCTGAAAATGTTAAGGCGATCACCACGAGAGGAGGTAAGTCCACTCAGGATCCGCCATATCCTGACCATGCAGGTACAACCAGCAGCAGCACAAAGGAAGCGGCACCATCTACACCTGTTGTTGAGAAGGCAGCAGAACCCGTGAAGTCAACGCCGAAGGAATACTCTGACACCACACTGCTGCCATTTCCACAGAGACGTCGGAAACCCTCAATTGACGAGCAATTTGCTCATTTCTTGGAGGTCATTCAGATGATCCACATCAACGTGCCTCTGCTGGACGCCATGCAGGTGCCAACCTATGCAAAGTACCTGAAGGATATTTTCAACAACAAGAGGCCACTGTCAACCACGGAGGTAGTGAAGCTGACAGAGGAGTGCAGCAACACTATACCCCACCGTCTCCCGAAAAAGAGGAAAGACCCGGGATGTCCCACGATCACCTGCTCGATTGGGACCCAGCAGTTCGACCAAGCCCTTTGTGACCTGGGAGCCAGTGTCAGCGTCATGCCCAAGGGAGTCTTCGACAAGCTCAACTTCACTATATTGTCCCCGACTCCAATGCGGCTCCAATTGGCAGACTCGTATGTCCGCTAAGCAGCAGGCATAGCCGAGGACGTGCCAGTCAAAATTCGGGATTTCTTCATCCCGGTGGATTTCGTGGTGCTGGACATAGAAGCGGACAAGGACACACCTCTCATTTTGGGACGTCCGTTCCTCAGCACCGTCGAGGCCACGATCGATGTGGGGGCTGGAAGCATCTGGTTACACATCAATGGGAAGGAGGAATTCGAGTTCCGCCCGAAGGTCACAGAAAAGTGCTCCATGATAAAAATCAAGTATGGGTTGAATGAAGAGAACATCAGATAGGTTGAACTGCAGCCAAGGGAACCTGACAGCCTCGTCACCTTCATGAAGAACTTCCTGAAAAGGGATGCGGAGCGTCAGAATCGGGAGAGGAAGGACCTATCGGAAGAGGAAGGAACGGGCTAACCGCCTGAACCGTCCTACTCCGGAGGGCAGCCGACCGCCACCGCCTCCCAAGAAGGCACCAACCTCGCCAGTGTGGAAGGTCTGGCGGGAGAAAAAGAGTACACCTACTCCATCACCTCTGGAGTCAGGTGGAAATTCCAAGCAATGAACGCGCAGAGGTACGGTCTTGCCGTCGGACCAGAAACGACGTCGCCCTCACCAAAAGGTAATTTGGTATGTATCCATGTTTAATTTCTGCATCAACTCATGTTTACTCACCCACCAAAAAAAACTTTTGAAAAATTTCACAAAAATATTTTCTTTAGATTTTCATGGACAAAAGTACTAAGAACAAATTTGCAATTAAAATTTTGAGCAATAAATGACCATTGCACAACCTGGGCCCACATTTCTGGCCGTTGGAACCCAACAGTTACCTGCCAATTTTGGTAGGGCAATGGCTAGTGGGACCCACATCCTGAATCTAGCCATTGTGTGTTTGCCTATATAAGCCATTCGGCTAGATGGGGAGTCCACACAATTTCAACACATTTCACTCCCTCAGCCTCCACCTTGCTCCAAAGTTTCATTCCAAATTTGCAGAGATTGTTCATTAGTTGTTGTCCACCACATTGCATTATTGCTGCATATACAAGTTGCCTACACTCGGCGGGTAGAATCTTGCTAGCCTTACCCCCACCCAAGTGCCGCCAAGTTTATTTGTGCAGATGAAGGGCTGACTCACTCGCTTGCTCAAGCGAGGGTTTAGCTCTCGTTCATGTCATCCCCAAGAAGAGGCGAGTGAAAACTCATCCGCGAACACTCACATGGAGGAGGCCGAAAGCGTTCGGCAGTTGCTGAGCAACAACAACCTCAACATCTCTGGGGCTCGTGAGTGGCAAGCCTACAGGAAGCTACGGGATCGGGAGTTCGCTCATACCTGAGCCTACGACCCAAATCTGCTAGTAAGAACAGGTATGGACATCGACTTCCCCACTGTTTGGCGAGCTGTAGGATGGTAGGAGTTTGTTGTAGTAGATGTGCCCGGTTCTTGCTTGCTTACTATTCAGTTCCTGTGCACCCTGAGAGAGGTAGAGGAAGGGATTACCTTTCGGCTCTTTCGTAAGGAGCACTTCCTTACGTGGAGGCAATTAGGTACTCTCCTCCTCTTCCATGATCGCTGCAAAACGGATTTTCAACAAGCTGTCACAGGCTTTGAGAAAATGAAGTTTTGGGGCGACATCTCGGGTGCAGCAATCTACATTAAGCCTAGAAACAATGATATCCATAACCCCCACACTTAGGCTTATGCACAAATGGATTGCCATGACCACGTTCCCTAAGAATGATTTGAAGCCCATTAGAGAGGATGAACTTGCCATCATGTATGCCATGGTTAATAAGATAAAAATTGCTCATGATTAGGCAGTGGTTAGAGAACTTGAAGTTTTCTGTGGCAGTGGAGTGCACTTCATTGATTACTCGTATAGTGAAAGGGCTCGGGCTGATTGAGGGAAGTCAAATTGCCTACATCTCCGAGCCCCGTACCTATATTGACGAGTCGTACTTAGTGCACGGCCACACCATCAAACGGGGGCCGGGAGACTCTCTTATGTTTTTCTTTCCTAGTTGTACAAATGTAATCCCGTTACCTAACCCGGGATAACATTTGTACAACTGTGTTGAGCTAAACATTCCCCTGTAGACTTTGGGAGAAGCCGTTGCAGGTTCAGCAAACAGGAGTACCCGACGGGAGGCGCATGATGAGTACCAGGGATCCACCACGACTACACCCGTCCAACTAGAGACCAATTGGGAAGCTACCATGGATGCACCTCGCTGGTTCGAGCCAATTCACCGGTACAGTAACTCAGCATGGCCAAGCGTCAGTGATGGCTAGTGGCGGAAGGCCCGGTAGGCACAAGGAGTCTTCCGTTCGTCTGAGTCTAGTGGCATGCCACCATCATTTCGGGTTCGGTGCTCCACCTCCTCTCACGGGGATTTGGGAGAACTGACCCGAAGGATGGATGCTCTAGAACTCCAGACGAGCGACATCAACCACAACCTGGAGGAGCACATGGTAAAATCGCAGGAATGGCAACAAAGCATTGATGCACGCTTCAACAACCTCCAACACATGATGCAGCAGCAGCACGACGACCTGCAGACTTACTTTCGTTTACAGGGATACAACCCATAGTAGGGTCCCTGAGTGAAAAGCAAGCTTGGGGGGAGATGCCTCTCCCTCCTAAGGTAACTTGTATCACTCATGTTTGCTTTCATCACTTTTATGTTTGCTTTCACAATCATTGAAAAAATTAAAAATAACATAAAAATTTGCAAAATAGAAAATACAAAAAATATAGGTGTTGACACCCAAATTTGGCTACAAGGAGTTGGGAACAAAGTTGGAAGCCAATTTGGAGAAGGCCCGGGATTTCCCCGAGAGGCCGGTCAGACTGGACCCTGAGGCCGGTCGGACCGGAGCGATACAGAGAGGATTGCGCCCGAAACCAGCTGGGCCGGTCTGACCGCAAGCCATGGGGCGGTCAGAACGGTGGGCCGGTCAAACCGGCAATTTGCCGTCGATCAGACCGGCCGTATCGGAATCCGAGATAAAATAGAAGTTTCGGCTTTCTTCTTGTCCAAGTTTGGGAAGTTTGAGTCCTATTTGATTTCCAATAGACCTAAGGACGTGGGAAACCCCTGGGAATAGGCAAGACAAACCCCTTTATAAGGGACAAGGCCGGTTCAATTGACTACCACATACACAATACGCAAGACAATTGCTTTCAAGTCAATTAGAATCGTAGTTTTCTCTCAACTTCTACTTATTTTGCCCTAAACCTCTACTTTTGTTCTACTTTTTGCCCTAGTTCATAGATCTTTGTCGATTTGCGCCGTAAATCGTCCGCCTTCGTTGCGAGAGTGCGAAATCCTTTGTAGGTTTGTCTTGTCAACCTTCCGCGCCGCCGGCGAGACGGGCTTTTACCCTAAATCTAGCTAAATCGGCTCCGCTAGCCGGTTTTGCTTTGTTTTTCTAAACCCATCTTGTTTGTTCAAGGTGGTTAGCAACTCCGTTCATCAAGACACTGCAAAGCGTTAGGTGGCTCGTCGTGATCATGTCCGGTGACGGTGTATATCCAAAGAACATCCTTAACATGGAGCGGGGAGTTCTGAAGGAGGAGGATGTGCAAACTCTCGAGAAGCTGAAGGCGGAATTGGAGAAGGCGTATCTTAGCACTTTCACCAAAACACGTCAAGGCGTCTCCTAAAAAGACATTCCTCTTCCTCAAATCGTCATGGGACCTATGGTAACACAAAATACTTCCAATCCTTTACCTATTGAGATTGAACAAAATATAGCTTCAACCGTTGATAGAATTGTTAGTGCTACTTTGACCAATAAATTGGATAGCCTTATTGGAGATATAATACAATCAAAATTGGTTGCCCCTATGGCCAATTTTAATGCTTTTGCTAGTCAATTTAGAGGAGAAAGCTCTGCTGCTATGCCACATATATTTTCTACAACAGATGGATCAAAAGGTCAAAATCCGGTGGATTCGGTCGGTCCGACCGATCCCGTAACAGGTCAGACCGGTCCCACTTTTAATATTCCAAAAGTTCCGATCGGTTCAGCTCCAGCCGACTCGGATTCCCCGCGCCATACCGGTCAGACCGCCTATGGCCGGTCAGACCACCCCCTGGGCCGGTCAGACCACTGCCGCCAGAACTGCGCCGACCGGCTTTATGACTGGTCACAATGCTGTAGTTCCTGTACAAGAGGTAGATCCTATTACTAATAATGCTTATGTATATCATCAACCCATGCCTTTTGTACCACCTACACCTATACCTCCACCTCAAGTTTAACATGAACCTATTAATAATCATAGAGAGGTTAGGTATCCACAAGATGTGCGTTATGGCCATCATGATAATGTTGTGCTGCCAATTGCAAAAATCCCTCCTGTTCGGCCGCAACCTAATCAAAGGCCGCCAGATCTTACTGTAGATCGCATACGTGAGATTGTTAGGGATTGCATCAATGCACCTCCTAGGGGTAGGACATATCAAAAACCATACCCTAATCATGTTGACTTTACTCCATACCCTAGCGGGTTTAAAGTTCCTGATTTTACTAAATTTAGTGGGGATGATAATAAAACTACTATGGAGCATATAGGTCAATTTTTAGTGCAATGTGGTGAAGTTAGTCATATTGAGAATTTGAAATTGCGCTTATTTTCATTGTCTTTGTCTGGCACTGCTTTTAATTGGTTTACTTCATTGCCGGCAAATTCTATTCATACATGGGCTCAATTAGAAGAAAAATTTCATGAGTATTTCTTTACTGGTGAAACTGAGCTTAGATTGACTGACTTAACATCGGTTAGGCAAAAGTTTAATGAATCTATTACTGAATATATTAAAAGATTTAGAGATACTAGAAACCGATGTTATAGTTTGAATTTGACTGAAAGAGATTTGGCCGAACTAGCTTTTAATGCTTTGCTTAATCATATCAAAGAAAGGTTAGATGGCCAACAATTTCTTGATGTCTCTCAAGTTTTGCAAAAAGCTCTGGCTACAGAAAGCCGGGCTAAGGATGTTAAGAAATTTGTTAGAATTAGTGATAAAAAGCCTACTATGAATTTGTTACAATGTTCTGATGATGATTCACTAGCTAGCGATGATGAGCATGATATATATACTGCCGAATGGTCTTGGACTAATAGGAATAAACCTTTTGTTTGCTCAAAGTTAAAGCCGACACCTCGTAAGGATCGGCAAAATGAGATGAAGTTTACTTTTGACTTGGCCAAGTGTGATAAAATCTTTGATTATTTATTGCAAGAAAAGCAAATTTCTTTGCCTAAAGGCCATGTCATACCACCTTTAGAGGAGTTGAAACGTCGTGCTTATTGTAAATGGCATGATTTTTATTCTCATGCTACTAATGATTGCAATGTGTTTCATTGATAGGTTCAATCAGCCATTGATGAAGGACGATTGAAGTTCACGGACGGTCCAAAGATGAAGTTGGATCATGATCCTTTCCCGATCAATACAATAGATTTCAAGAACAAAAAGGTGTTAGCTCGGCCTTCTCAGGCCAATACTACAAAGGGGAAAGAGGTGATAATTGGTGAATCTCAGCCGAAGATGATTAAACCTAAAAGGCGGGAGATTGGTACTTGGAAGATTAACAAGGGTGTAACTTCGGGCTACAAAAAGCCGAAGGTTATATTTGATATGTTATTGGAGAAGTATGAGCGAAAGGGTGCTATAAAATCCAATATCCGCTCAAGGCCAAAACCTATCAAAGAAAGAATTGGCCTAAAGCATTTTCAAGGACGATCACCATACAATCCACAACTTATGCCATGGGGACCTTATCCAATGCCAACATCGGGTCCTTTCTTTCCATACTATATGCCATGGGGGGCAACACCGCCGCCGGTGTATCAATGGGGAGAGCCAAGTCATTATTTTGCACCATATGAGAGCCGGTTTGGGGAAAATCAATTTGGGATGATGCAAGGAGAGCCAAGATCCAGTGATTCAATTCTAATCAAGATTGGTTCTCAAGATGTGGTGGTTCCTACAAGTCCTACACGGGAAGATGGTGCAAGTACCAGCAGGGCCGGTCAGACCGGGCTCCACGGCCAGTCCGACCGGACCGATACAGAGAGTGCAGGCAGCGGCGCAGGCAACGCCGGTCAGACCGGACCGTATGGCCGGTCCGACCAGGTCGATACAGAGGCGAACGACTGCGTGGCAAGCAGTGCCGGTCCGACCGGGCTCCATGGCCGGTCAGACCGTCCTGATCTAGAGACTTTGGGCGGCACAGTGCACGGTACCGGTCAGACCGGGCCTCGAGGCCGGTTTGACCGTAGGGCCGGTCAGACCACGATTTCCAGATGGTCTGACCGCGCGCGTCCAGAGAACACCCAGAGAATTTCAGGAGTTGGACCCTCGGGCAAAATCAACAAAGGTCAGCGAATTGCTCCTGGAACACAGCCCAAACCAAGATGGATGCCTCCAAATGTTACCCCTTCTCAAAAGAGGCGTTTGTAGCGATTTTGGTCTATTCAACTAAGGGAGAAACAAGCTGAAAGGGAGCGTGATGAGGAATTCAATCGTTATCATCCACCTCCTAAGAAGGTATGGAGGGTTAAACATGTGGAGAACAAAGAGGTAGTAATTGCATCTAGTGATGATGATGATGATGACGACCTTCTTGATGATTATTCACTGGTTGAGAGTTCGGATTCTCCTCCACAAAATATGGATGTTAACATGGTGTTTTCGTTGCCTTCAGAATTTTGTGCTATTGAAGCCGAAATTGCTCAACTTAATCTTGGTCCGAGAGATGCGGTTTTTGAGAAGCCCGAAGATCCAAGTCGTCACATGAAACTTATTTATTTGAGGGGTCGTATTGATGGGAAGCCGATCTCAAGGATGTTGGTAGATGGTGGAGCCGCGGTAAATTTGATGCCATATTCGTTGTTCAAGAAGTTGGGTCGTGATGATGGGGAGCTAAAGAAGACCAATATGATGCTCAACGGCTTCAATGGAGAACCAACGAAGGCGCAAGGAGTATTTTCCGTGGAGTTGACCATTGGGAACAAGACTCTACCAACCGCTTTCTTAGTTGTGGATGTGCAAGGTAACTATAGTGTTATTTTGAGGAGATGTTGGATTCATGCCAATTGTTGTGTTCCTTCTACCTTGCATCAATGTTTAATTCAATGGGTGGGCGACAAAGTTGAGGTTGTTCAAGCAGACACATCGGCCCAAGTTGCAATGGCCGATGCTTCTATGGAGTGGCACCATGGGGATATCCAATGCTTGTCGGGGCTTCTTTCTAGTTATGATTTTGTTGGTGTCTCTAAAGACAAGTTCACACTTGTATCCGTAAAGCCGGCTACTATAGCACGGCTAAACCACTTTGAGAT
>CM002477.1:708750-757124 GCA_000325765.3 Leersia perrieri
TTGCGCTTGGTCAGCTTTCTCAGCTAATGGAGCAATGCGCTCCAAAAGCGTGTCCTTAGCACTAGAATTCTTGACTACTTTCTGAAAGATGATATTTATGAGCACAGAGATAGAAGTCAGAAACAGAAGTCTGAGAGAAAGCGCGACTTACCAGGACTAGGTCGGATGACTCAGCCATCAGTTGGATCAATCTGGTCATATTTTTTGGTCTTCAATCTGATCCAAGATCGAGACCTGGTCAAGTTTGGGGCCATATCGCCACCCGATAATCTAGAAGATTGAGTTTCAGAGAATAAAATTGGAGCCATACATGAAGAAATTAGAATTGAAGGAAAAAAGCCTAAGTTACCTCATCACTGGCAGTCCTCTCATTGTCAGATCCAGCACTCGGCTCGATGGCCATGGTGGAGCTTTGAACTTGCTTCCCCTTATTGGCACTTGGCACGTCGACGGTCGTCGTGAGGGCTAAGGCCGGGGAAGGAGCAGCAGCAGCTGGGACGGTGAAAGCAGTGGCAGGTGGGGTGGTATTAACTAAAGGCAAGAATTTTTGGATCAAGAGAGGATCAAGAGAGAAAATTACTCGGTTAAGAGTCAAATAAATGATCATAAGCATACCAGGTGAAGTGATGGTTGAGGAAGTGGTGACTTGAGCCGTAGCAGGGCAAACTTCCATGGCGGTGACTTGAGGAGAAGGAGGAAGAGTGGTCGATGGGACGTCCCCATCCACCGACTCCGACTGAAATTCAGTCGGCACAGCCGTGGGCTCCTCGACTGCTGAAGCAGTCGGGGGCTGTGGTAGAGCGTCGTCGTCCTTACCAGTGAAACTGGTATTGGGTTTGCTGCATTGAGTCATCAAAGTTAGAGAAAATCTAAGGATTTAAATACAGACACTAGAAGACATAATAAACAGAAGACTTGATGAGGACATCACTCTTTCCGATGCACACAATACACCTCCGATGAATATTAAAGGTCCAATCACTAGAGCTCGCGCACGACAATTAAATTTAGAGGTGAGCTCGTTCCTATGTTCTTATTTGTATGATTTGGAGAATAGATTGCTACNTCGGGAATACTAATTCCTGTGATTGATGCTAAGCTAAACCTTGATATAGCCCGGTAAATCTCAAGCATGCCCTTTGTGCCACTAGGTGATGAAAAATCACATGCTATTTACTCGGAGCTACTCACTATATGAGCTTGAAGAGAGTAATGGCCTGATTCAAGATTTGCTTATCCTTATTAAAGTTAAGGTGCAAATTATTACTACTCTAATCACTCGGTTGAAGCCTAATGGTGAGATTAAAGCCTCTGGCCTATTGTCCAAATTACCTGGGTGATTGATGCTAAGCTAAGGCCCTCGATAAATATCAAGATGAGGATACATGCATATCCGACTTAAAAAAATGCATTTGGCAATAGCTATGCATATCATATCATAGTCTCTGGCCTATCATTTAAAATGATTGATGCTAAGCTCCAAGGGTTCTATCTGCCTCAAATAGACTCTAGTTTAGTTGTTTTTTCAACTAATTCTAGAGTCGGGGGCTACACCTAGTAGGTGCGCCACTCGGCGCACCGTTCAATTCTATAAAGGTGTTTTTTCTTAAAAGTCTCATATAGACTCTAAGTTTAGTTGTTTTCCCAACAAATCATAGAGTCAGGGGCTACACCTAATAGGTGCGCCACTCGGCGCCACAATTTTTTCTCTGTATTATATGGTGGAGCCCTTCACAGCCTCTTTGCAAAATCATTGGAAAGGATGGAGGAAGATTGAAGACTTGATGATTACAAAAGAAGAAGAAGCAACTCGACTGTGAATGACTCGAGGGCTACTGTGGATAATATGGGTACCAGGTATCCACTCGGGCCATTGTTAGCCCACGAAGAAGGGATATTCTAGAAGATCGATATAAGGAAGACAAAGAGGCCCGGCCCATCAGTGCCTTGTTTCCCACGACGCAATCCGAGAGATAAAGCATATCTCGAGTTATAGATAGACTCGGAGTTCATATATGTAAAGAGATAAATCACCCGGATGGGCCTTGCCTTGTATTCCACGGCAGTCGGGCGGGTAGATATTGTAACAAATAAGGAAACCCTAAGCCATCTAGGCCTAGGACTCCTGAATGACTCGGTCCCCTCTCCCTATATAAGGAGGGATCGAGGGCATCGAAACGACAACTCACATATCTCATCATACATCATATTCAATCATACAAACTCGGTGGAATACTTCCCTCGGCCTGGATTAGGGTTATTACTCCATTGGAGGGCCTGAACCAATATAAATTTTCGTGTTCCGTCACCATCTAGTTTTCGAGTTCGTGCGTAGTCCCATATAGTTTATTGCCGGTACAAAACACCGACTATAACTGTCTTCGCACCAATAACCGTCATAAGGGCCCACCTGTCAATGCACCAGACAAAGGAGAAGTCGGTGGGAGGCTGGCCTGGTTCGGCCGAACCGGGCAGTTCGGCCGAACCAGAGGCGCCGCCTCTCCCTCGACCTTTCAGATGGTGATCCCTGGTTGGCTCCTTATGGCGGTTACAAGGGGCAATGAAGTCATTTCCAATGGGAAGCTACCGTCATAATCAGCCTATAAATAGACCTCACTTTCTTCACTCCAGCATACACCAAAGCAAGGAATAGCTTCTCGTAGTATTAGTCCAAGCATTACTAGAATTAGTATAGTTCTAGTTCAAGGGAGCCTTCGGAGGAATTTCGGTAAAGTTATACTTTGCTCTTTAGTTCCTTTTGTAAGACTTTCATTACATCAATATAATTATTCTTCCTTTATATACTTGTGGAATTTTAGTCTAAGTCATTAGATTATGGATGCCATGCTTAGTTTATACATGACTAGAGTACATAGTATAGTTACATTATTTGGGATTTACATTGGTGCGGGTATAATGTCTAAGAACTAGGTTAATAATCTGCTTAGGTAGAACCAAGAGTTATTAATCTAGAACTTAGGTACTCTAC
This sequence comes from Leersia perrieri, assembly GCA_000325765.3. Classification (NCBI taxonomy): domain Eukaryota; kingdom Viridiplantae; phylum Streptophyta; class Magnoliopsida; order Poales; family Poaceae; genus Leersia; species Leersia perrieri. Next base: position 711,740 of record CM002477.1, read on the forward strand.
TTCAATCGCGAAGCTGTAGAGTAGGGAGTGATAGCATAGACATGGTGTCTAGGCAGGATCTTACCATTATTTGGGTGTATATACTCTGGAGGGAGCGCGGGCCGCTGATGGTGACAGCTCAGTATGGGTGTCGCCCCCGCAGTATGTATTCCTACGACCAATTTCCTAGGGTTAGATGCACCTCCGCATTTAAATCTGAAGTAACTTCGCGAGGCACTGGGAGGGCGTAGCTAGGTTAAGGCTTAGCTATAGCTGCATTGTAAGGAGGGTACACTATATTGTTGTATACTAGTCAGTATATGCTAGGTTGTTATATAATGGAAGTACAGAAACATAACTTAACTATGACTGCTCTTGCTAGGACAAGATTAGGATTAATGATATAGTTAGCATAATTCTTTGCTTGTGTCACTCTACCCAAGATTATTTATCTTACACCTGCTTAGAACTATAACGTATGCAAGTGTATGATATAATGTTAGAAAGGTTAGTTCTTTACAATTCTTCCCTTGGGATTAAATAAATACAATACCTTGGAATACTTCCGGGTGAAATGCTACAATAGTACATCCGTGCGCTTGTGGATTTATTTTGTGAACCATAGATTACCCATTGATATTTCGAGTCGCCGTCGTTGGGAATTCTGTTTCCAAGGATGACGATAAGAAATACCAACAGTAAGATAGCAAGACAACTCTTTACGATGGGTGCTGATGCAGGGAAGAAGGAGGTAGCTATTCTACAAGCTCGTAAAAGGAAAACCAAGAGTAGCATCTCGAAGCAAAAACTTATTGTTTCATCGATGCAAGTGGTTGAAACGGCAGCACTGGTTCCTTCTGGCCTAGTACATTCCCGAGTTCATCAGCTCTTGAATGACTTGGGAGAAAAGAGTGAAATTTCGGAGGAGACATCAAAGAAACAGAAGACGTCCTACCCCAAAAACATTGCACGATCGGCGGCAGCTGCGGACGGCAGCCCCCGCCAGACACAATGAAAATCTTAAGCCTGAATTGCCGGGGGTTAGGGCAGCCCCAGGCAGTTCTTGAAGTGCGTAGCCTCACTAGTAGGGACGTGCCTATTTGTGATGAAATGTTATTGTCATAGTAAATGTTGAATTTGTCACAAAGAAAATACTCTGACAAACTGGTGACGAAATTGAATTCGTCAAAACGGAGCGTCATGTTATTTCATTAATGACGAATATATCAATTTATAAAATTGGTTTCATCAATGACGAAGCTCATTTTAGTCATATAATATGTCGAATTTTGTGACGAACCATAATGCCACGAAAAACCTAATATCAGGTCATAGATCAGCCACAATATCGTAATAAAAATAATTAACAGCGTCATCCATGTCACATTATATTGTCACGCCCCGACCCACGGGCTGGGCCGGCTAACATGTAGCAGGGGAGCACCTAGGAAGAACTTCCCGATCGGTCACCCATCTGAGAATTACTCTAGGTCAAGCACGCTTAACCTCAAAGTTCTCTTAGGATAAGTTCCTAGAAAAGAAGTTGTAATTTGTTGGTATGGGTACTTCTTGTATAGTGTTAAACTCAGACCCTAAAATTTTAAAACTCGTGTTCACACTATAAATTTTTGTCAAATTCAATTAAATTTTATAGGGTTGATTTATCATATAGAGAAGCAATTTTGTACAACTTTTGAGCAAATTTTAAATGTGGGACCCACCGCTTTACCTATACTCATTTTACTCGGACCCAAAATTTTTAAAATTCGTGTTCACACTATAAAATTTTGTCCAATCCAAGTAAATTTTATAGGGTTGATTTATCATACAGATAAGCAACTTTGTACAACTTTTGAGCAAATTTTAAATGTGGGACCCACCGTTTTATCCATACTCATTTTATATTTTCTTGTATAGTGTTAAACTCGGACCTTAAAATTTTCAAACTCATGTTCACACTATAAAATTTTGTCAAATCCAATTAAATTATATAGGGTTGATTTATCATACAGAGAAGCAGCTATGTACAACTTTTGAGCAAATTTTAAATGTGGGACAAGGTCGCTTTACCCATACTTATTTTATACTTCTTGTATAGTGTTAAACTAGGACCCTAAACTTTTTAAACTTGCATTCACACAAGAAAATTTTGTGAAATTCAATTAAATTTTATAGAGTTGATTTATCTCATAGACAAGCAACTTTGTATAACTTTTTTGCATGTACTCCCTTCAGATTTTGATATTTGACACCGTTGACTTTTAATCATATGTTTGACCATTCAAAAAATCTATAAAATATATAAAAATATATGAAGATTATAATATATTTAATATATTTAGGCTCATATGTTCTATTCTAGCCTATGTCTTAGAGATAGATGAAAAAAAATTATCTTCTAGGAAAAATTCAAACTTTTGTCTCCAAATTAACACATAGTAATTATAATAATATCCATATATTTTGGCATATGAGCCTAAATATTACCGAAAACAGGAAATTAGCTCCAAAATTCTTGAAACTTCTACAAGACAACCTATACGTAGTCCATTACATATAAAAATATATTGATGTATATAAGATAATTGTTTTTTGTGTGTTACTTCACAATGTTACAATGAAATAAAAAAACAAGATACATGATAAAGATCATATGTTTAAACTTGTATGCACTTCAAATTTAGACACAATCATAGAAAATATGAAATAAAATTAGCAATTATTATGCAACAACATATATATTTCTATTCTCTACTTAGGTGGAAGGAACAATCTATATGATAAAGATCTAACAAATAGCTATTAACATAAAATAATCTAATTAAATAATTATGATTTTAGAAAAAATCAGAAAAAAGAACCATCAAATTTGGAGTTATCATGAGTGAGAAATACCAATTACAAATTTTAATTTCAGATTATAAAGAGAAAACTGAACCATGCATATGTGCTTCATCTCAATCTACACGACAAAACCAACAGTAACATGCTTCATCAGTGACGAATTTTCTTATGTTCTATGACGCTATTTAAAAAATTTTGTTATAGGTTTTGGTAAGAACCACCATCACATATGATCCATGATGAAACAGAAATTTTTGTCATATATATTACTTATCCAATGACAAAAATACGCATCGTCACGAGGAAAACGTCATAGATGGGCCATTTTCTACTAGTGCCTGTGTTGGCTACATCGCCCTTCTCTGGATTTTCTATCAGAGACAAGATTGTTCTTTGATAAAGTTGATAGCCTAAAACGCAACCTTGGTTTCCCAAATGGTGTTGGTGTTGGGAGCTTTGGGAGAGGAGGTGGTCTGGCTTTGGACAGGGAATTTGGATGTGAAGCTACAGACATACAACAAAATGCATATTGATGTTGCTATTCTTGATCAAGAATCAGGATTAGAACAATGGCGGTTTACAGGATTTTATGGAGAACCAAGGAGAGAGATGAGGAACAGGAGTTGGGACTGCCTAAAGCATTTGAAGACTTTATCGAATTTACCATGGCTCTGTGTTGGTGATTTCAACGAGGTTTTGGATGCATCTGAACAGTTGGGTGGACTGACTCGGTCGGAGAGGCAGATGGACAGGTTCAGGGATGCGGTCTCTGTGTGTGGCCCGATGGATCTGGGTTTTGTTGGCCTCCCATGTACATGGGATAATCGACAGCAAGGTTTGAGCAATGTGAAAGCACGCCTTGATCGGGGGTTAGCCGATGCAGACTTCCTTGAGGTTTTTGGTGAGGTTAAGGTTCAGCATATTCAAACAACGGAATCGGATCATTGTGGTATTCTTTTGGATTGTTCGATCCCAACGAGTTTACGGCGGAGAAAGAAGATGTTTAGATATGAAAACATGTGGACACGCGATCCAACTTATCTACATGCAGTAGAGAATGCTTGGCCGGTGGCACATAATCAGGCAAAACTGAGATCAGTTCAGGATGCGTTGCAATCCTGGGATCAGAATGTGTTTGGTTCGGTCCGAAAAGAGTTGATACGACTCAGGAAGGAGTTGGAAGTGATACGCGGCCGTTTCATAGGTGAAGGACCATCTCGGGAAGAGAAACGGATCATGTCTCGCATCTCTGAGCTCTTATCACGGGAGGAGTGCATGGAAAAACAGCGGTCAAGGATTGACTGGCTGAAGGATGGAGATAGAAATAAGGCTATGTTCCCGGAAAAATCAAGAGAGCGAGCACGTATTAACAAGATCAATTCTCTTCGGTTTGAAGATGGGCTAGTTGTGACTGAGCAGGAAGCAATTGAAAATGAGGCCGTCAAATTCTATAAGAATCTGTTCTGTGCACAAGATGATTTTGACCCAGAATCAGTGATTTAGTGGGTTCCAAGGAAAGTCTCAGATAGTATGTCTGATGAAATTGGGAAATTTTTTACTGCTGAAGAGGTGGAAAAAGCCTTGTTTTTTATGCGGCCCAATAAGGCACCTGGGCCAGATGGACTAACTGCGGGGTTTTTTCAGCATCACTGGAACCTGGTTGGACCGCGAGTAACTGATGCGGGGTGGTGCATTTCCTAAATGGAGGACAAATGCCTGATGAACTCAATCAATCCACCATTGTTCTCATTCCAAAGTGCAAACATCCGGTTGAGATGAAACAATACCGACCGATTGCTCTTTGCAATGTGTTTTATAAAATTTGTTCAAAGGTGTTGGCCAATAGATTAAGAGGCTTCCTGGATGAGATAATTGCAGAGCAAAGTGCTTTTGTTCCAGGCCGGCTCATCACAGATAATGTGTTAATTGCCTATGAATGTATCCATTATTTGCGAAGGAAGAACCCTAATGTGTAAAAAAAAGTATTTTTATAAATATGTCCTTGGCACCAACATCATTGGCACCGAGGACCTATTTGTAAATACTTTTTTACAAATAGATCCTCAGCGCCAACGTCATTGGCGCCGTGGTACTTAACGTACGTTTCCAGTTTTCGCGACCACAGTGTCATAGATACGACGCCAACTTTATGGGCGTCGTGCCGTAGGACCACGGCGCCAACGTCGTTGGCGTAGTAAAAAGGTCCATATCCGGAATTAGTTTTTTGAGGAGTCTAATTGTGAAATAAGTTTTCTAAAAGAACTAAAAAGTAATAAAAGCTGCAAAAACCCATAGCATGTCTACTAAAATATCACGAAATTATCATCTTAAGTATCTTATAGCACACTTGGGTGAAATCTGCCTGTCCAGATATCTTCTGGCAGCTCGGTATACATCCTCATAATCGAATAATGCATCTTTTACTATTTGCTTTAGGGTTAAAACCTCCAATGCAGGGGCATTTTCCACTATTTGAACAAGAAATTCAACTTGTCCATTGGAACCGTTATATCCACCAATATGCAGCCTATTCAAATAATTGAATGGGCATTCTGGAAGCCTCTTAATAGGCTCTTGTACCGCAGGGGCAGGAGCAATGTTGTCTGATCGGTCGATCAGCCCTGATTGCCTAGGCACCAATCAGGACGATCAGGGCGATTAATCGAGTTTGATCAGATCTGTACATCAGGAGTATCTAGCAGGCCATATATGCTATATACTCTAGTCTCGGAAGTCAGAAGGGAAGCAGCAAAGGTAGGGAGTCAGGGATAGGAAGCAAGCAAAGCACAAAGGAAGAAGATGGAGAGCAGGTACATTAACCATCAGATGAGGAGTTCATCTTTGTATCACCACGAAGGCATGCTGCACGCAAAGGGAGATGTCCAGGTCCAGCAGCAGCGGTGGCGGTGGTTCAGATTTGAGAAGTGGAGAGCAGAGAAAGCGGTGGTGAGAGGGGGAGAGCAGCAGTGGCTAGAGGGGTAGAGCAGCAGTGGCGAGAGGGAGAGAAGAAGATAGCAGCGGCGGCGAGAGGCAAAGAGCAGCGGCGACAAGAGGCAAAGAGGGAGAGATGGTGGCTGTGGGAGGAAATGGGGGTGAGTGCATGAGGTGGTCAGGGTAAGGGGGATAAACCCCTATGGGGGAATGGGCTGGGCTGACCGACCCAAATTCACACTTTGTCAGCCCATGAAGCAATGTCTGATCGTTTTTAGGCATGATCAGTCGATAATCGTCCCTAATTGCCGATTAATCAGACTATAGAAGATCTGATCGGCTGATCGACTGCAATACACCTGATCGGAGCTAAGGGATCGATCAGGACAATTAATCATGATTAATCGGACGATTAGATAACATTGGGCAGAAGAACTAAACTGAAATTCAAATCGTTGTTCATTAAATCAAATGCCACAATGTAATCTGAGTGGCCAGGTTACTGCATAAGCTGCATTCCCGTTATACAGTTCTGATTCATGCAAAGTAAATAAATGATAAATTGATGTCCTTTCAAAACAAACTAAATGACATGCTTTCTTAAGGATACAAGTAAATATATCATTATATGTCATAAATATTATAAATTTTTGCATCAAATATGTTATTCACTTGTTTAGAACAATTATTGGACTGTTCTATCTATAAGAAGTTTAGAACATTTCAGGGCGCCATTTATCAAACAATCTTTCAGACACACGATTCAAAAACATAAAAATGGTACATATAAGATCTGTCAAAGTACTTTTGTAATATCACAAACTCATTGTAGTTTGTCAACTTATCTAATAAAATATTACATGGGGAAAGTTGCACCTTAGAGATTAAATAAATATACCAAAGGTATGCAGCACGTCTATTAAGTTTCATCGGAAATTGTCATCACAAGTATCTTATAGCACACTGGGGTGAAATCTTCCCGTCCAGATATCTTCTGGCAGCACTGTGCACATCAGAATCAAATAATCCATCTTGCTTTAGGGTTAAAGCCTCCAATGCTGGGGCATTTTCCACCATGTGGATGAGAAATTCAACTTGGCCATTGGAACCATTATATCCACCAAAATACAGCCTCTTTAAATAATTGAATGGGCATTCTGGAAGCCTCTTGATAGGCTCTTGTACCGGAGGGGGGGGGGACAAGAGGAACCAAACTGAAATTTTAAACAAGGGAGTATATATGATATATATCGAATCGTTGTTCATATACATCAAATGCCACAATGTATTATGAGTGACCAGGTTACTGCATAAAGTGCGTTCCTGCTATACAATTTTAATTCATGCAAACTAACTAATGACGTGCTTTCCTATGGATAGAACTAAATATATCATTATATGTCATAAATATTATATATTTTTGCATCAAATATGTTATTCGCTTGTTTACAACAATTATTGGACTGCTCTGTAATATTAGAAAATTTCAGGGTGCCGTTTGTGAAAACTGTAATGAGAAGTTGTGGTATGGTGCACAAAACTGCACAAGATGGAGCCATTTCAAACAGGTACACAGCAAAATGTTTATTAGTCCATTTCTACTCCTCAGTTTTAGATAACTAAAGTAAAAAAAAGCATGATAAGTTCCATACTACAAAGAAGAAACCATAACAGACTTACATGCAGTACTAACTTTTCGATAAAAGGTGCCGATCTCAGAAAAGAAACCAAAGATAGGCTGTCGAGATCGTTGAAACATATCAAAATCAGTTTTATAAGCTTCAGCTGAGAAAACTTGCATGCATTATTTGTCAAGAAGGGCACCTAAGAGATGGACAACCAAAGGTCACAATAATAAATGTGAGAACTAATAAACCATAGCTTAAGGACGATCAACAACAGTACCTCCGGTTGCTGCTCACAAGAAGCTGTGAAGGTCAGTTTCTGCACATTTATAAGCACATTACAAAGTAAAGTACTAATGTGCACAAGAGTATCTTTAGAAAAAAATATATCTACAATTTCTAGTTCTGAAGATTGAATGAGATTAATAGGCACTGGCTTTCCCTTGTATTTAAAAGTCTTTAGTTTCACAGCATTAAATGTTATTTCTGTTATCTGAGAATATTCAACACTCAGGTAAATCTGGCAAGGTAGTGGGCTGTTAACTTTAAGTCCATCAGACAGATGGCATCTCATAATATTCAACCACTCAAGCTTACAGCATTTGGATAACATATCTTGGAGATCCGTTACATTGACATCCACAAATTTAAGATCAAGTCTTCGTAGATTGGGGAAACCACCGAACTGGGTTGGTAGTCCAATAGATACACGGCCAAGCTGAAGTTTCTGTAGGCGGGTAATAATTCCGCTGTCTAGAAGTTTAAATGGGAATATATACTTATCACAAAAAACTTCGAGATATGGTCGTGTTAAATCCAAAGATAGGAACTTTGTCCATGACATCACAGCAAAACTAACCCAGCTATCAAGATGGTCAATCAATATGGTGTCAAAATCGCATTTGATAGAAAGTTCCTCAACCACTCTGCCATGGAACTGTGCCAAGATTGCATTAACACTGTCGATGAACTTTTGGATTAAGAGTTGTCTCCCATAGTTGTTCTTGTCATACATAGCAATGCTATCGAAATTCAGTTTAGGACAAACTGTCCACAAGCACCTCCATTTCCTTGATACTGCACTAGCTCTTACCTGCTCTTTCAGCGGCAACTTTGATAAGATTATGCATAGCACGTCCTGTAGAAAGATGACATACCCAAGTTAGGATGTGCATTCCACAAAAACAAGGCATATGGAGAGTGGAATTTAAAATTACCTCTGGAAGGTATTCGAATGGATCATTATTTCCCAGTCTAAATTTGTAGGCTGGTTTGCAATTGATGTAGTCGGACATGACTCCACAAATCAGAAAGCTACAGAGTCAAAAGTGACAATCCGATATCCCCTTCTCATAATTCAGTTTACGGCACATGTATTCGGACATCGCTCTGCAAAAAAGAATGCTCCATAGCTGAAAGGGGACATCAGTTATTCCCTTTTCATAGATTGCTTTATAGCAGATGCATTCTGAGATAGTTCTGAAAATCAGGATGCAAAAGAGCTGACATTGATGATTTGATATCCCCTTTCCGTAAACTCGTCTACGACGCCTGAGTTCTGACATTGCTCTGCGAGAAATAGTGCTCCATAGCTGAGAGCGAACATCTGCTATTCCTTTTTCATCGAATGCTTCAAATTTATGATCTGTTGTTATTCCACCATGGTGTGTTTCGTTTGGATGGGAATGCTCCAGTGCGTTCCTTGGTTGCATAAGATCAAGAATGTTCCCCATTGCAATGCTGAAACAGGGAAGGAATTGGACTTAGTTTTGTTACAAAAACAAATAATAGGAAAAGCATATACATACTAAGTGCAATTGGCTTATGAAGACAATATCGTGAAAAACAAAGACCAATCTGAAAATCGCAGCACCAAAAGTAGCAACAAGTTGCTTGTAAAATTAATTTGTTTTGCGCGGTAGAAGTTAGATCCTCTGAATTTGTAGTGCAACTAAAGTACCAGTCTGAAAGACCTCAGGCTTGAATGTTTACTTTATGCCACGCACAAAGGAACACCAATTGTAATTCAGCAATGAAGTGAGGATAAACTTGCTAAGTTTACAGTGGTAAGGGCAAGGGCATTAATTTAAAAAAAAATCCAGAGAAGCTATTCGATTTGACTGGTATTTGTAAGGCAAATAAAGATATCCATATGCATACGTGTAACAATATTACATCAAACTAAAAGTGAAAATAAGTCATGTGAAAATAATAACAATAAAAAAGGGGATTCATCAAGGAATCCTACCAGAAGCACAAAAAAGGATCGGGCAGGGGAAGTGAAACGAAGCATATTACCCGGAAACCAAATCTCAGTTCCGGCGGTTACAGATTCGATAGTGGCGAGGAAAGAAGATACCGCATCGACTCCGTATAAGATAAGAAGAGGGCTCCGATTCGTAATACAAAGGAACCCCAAATCGAAATAAAAATCCCTCTTGGATCGAGAGTCCTGAGGGAAACAGATAGGATCCTCACTCCCGCCTAATAGAGGATTTTGAACTTGGGTATTCGAAATGGACAAGTGGGAATCTGTAATTCTAATTTGTGAATAGGAGGAGACTTTGAATGAGGCTGCAGGGAGAGTGAGAGGGAGACCCGCATACGCACCACAATACGGCGGCGGCGTCAACGGCCGAGGGGCGGCTGGGCGTCTGCCGACGGCGAGCCGCTGGCCGGTGGGCGGCGAAGTCGGCGGCCACACGCGCAGCCGACCGAGGGGCGCAGCAAGTGGCGGCGTGGATTGAGACAAGACCAGGGTTATTTTTGGGCCCTTTTTTCACTATTGGGCCAACCGGGCAGGAGGTGGGAGGAGTTGGCCTGCCAAAGCCTTCTTGTTGGGCTTTTATATGCACTAGGCATTCGTTTTCTCCTGTATTTTCCTATATACACATATAAAATTTATATATGAATCTTTTTGCAAAAAATTTTGAGCATTTAGCTGAATACCCATCAATTACAGTGGGTCTGCCTGTCACCTTACCTTATTGTAATAAAACATAGGCAAAAAATAAAACTTGTCTGCTGATGAGAGGAAATCGAGGCGCCGTTGATTTAATTCGAGGCGGAGAACCCGTTGTCGATGCGCTGCAGATTAGTCCGGCGGCCCACGCCCCTGCAGCACACCGGATTAGTCGGACTAGTCTCATGATTGTCTTAAATCAACCTTTAACCACAAATGGATATAATATATGAATGAGAATATACCCAAAAAAATCATTACCTTTTCTTCTTCTTTCACCCATTCAACAAAAGTACCTATAGTAATGCTAAGAGCTGTCTTTAAGTCATTATCATGCATACCAACCATATTTATGTTTCCTCTTTTCTATATCTTCCACATCACCAAATTTAACTGCATGAAAACAGAGAGAATCCACTAATAAAAGCCATTATATTATACCCTAATAAGCATGGAAAAATTATTAGAAAAATCGGATGTCAGCTTACATGCACAAGGAAGTGGCAAATTCACCCTTCGACACAAGACAGGTGCTTCACCCTCGACCTTATAGTTAGATGTTGATTGCTGTAAAGCAACAAATTTTCTCCGTTTTTTGGAATTTTTTTTTGCGCCTCATCCATATTTTCAGAAAGGCCCCTCATCTATGCATAATACCGGGGACACCCTCACACCTCCTGACACCTCGTTGCGCTTATTCCTTTGAGACCCTTCTCTTTCTGAAAAATACAATGCGAAGAAGAGAAAATTCCAGAAATAGGGGCAGCGCTGCAAATATGGAAAGTACATGGCTCCTTTTGCAAAGTGCCCTTATCTACGCCTCCCATCCACCGATTCCCCTCCCCCCTCCCGCACGAGAGGCTGGGACGGAGGACGCCAACGGGTTGATTAATTGGGGGCCTTCTTCAAGGGCGGCGGGTTCCGCGGCGCCAGGTGGTGTGTTTGATTGGGGATTTTTGTTGGATTTGATCTTGCGGAAGTTTGTCTCTTGAATTAATTTGATTTTTTGGTTGTAGGTGGGTTCGAGCAGCAAGACGTTGTTGAAGCTAGCGCTCTCGCGGATCAAGCTGCTGAGGAACAGGCGGGGGCTGCACCTGCGGCGGGACATTGCCAAGTTGCTCGAGCCGGGGCAGGAGGCCACCGCGAGGATCAGGGTAAGGAGGCGGAGGGGATTTGGTTTTAGCGCCAACAATGACGAGGAGGGTTTGATTAAAGGGTTAATTAAAGAGTGGGGTGGATTTGGGGCTGATTTGTGTGTCTGATGGAGGTGGTCAATTGGTCATCATCCGGGAAGAGAACATGATGGCAGCGCAGGAGATTCTTGAGCTCAAGCAACCTGCGTGTGTGTTGTTCTTGAAGTCCGTAGAGGATCTGGTTCCCCTTAGAAGATATGCATGATTTTTGGCACAGTTTTGGATTTTTATTTCTTCGGGGGCTACTGAATTTCAAAACGTAAAGGGCATGTTCATCACGTTGATGACGAATTGCGTCAAAGGCAAGTTGTTAGCTTCTACCAGCAGCGCATCTTTCCTTTTCTGTTCTCTTCGGGGCCACAAAGTCACAAACACAGAGCCATTTTTTATAGCATTTGGCATTCCATCACAAGTGTGAGCTATGTTTTTAATTATGTGAAATTCCTATTTGAGTAAGTACCACCATTATCACATTTTTTGGAGATGTACAGGGTTTAATGACTTCGGTGTTAACTACTGTATGGTTACACACAATTAGTATTAGCTCATATCTTCAAGTATGTATGGCTATACACAGATAAGTATTGAATAGATCATCTCCTTTGGGTGGTGATAAACTAAAATTCTTCTCTTTCCTGTGTAGTAGTTTAATCAGCTGTTGTCTTTAACTCACCCCTTTCTTTCCCCTCCAAAACAGATTGGTCATACTCTTGCTTTTAACACACTTGAATACTGTAATACCAGTAAATGCTGCAATAGATCCATATTATTGAACTAGAGAAAGCAACGAGGCTCATTCTTCAATATATAGCCAAGTTTTAGTTCTTTACCTGAGGTTCAATTGTTGATTATCTTTCTGAAATCATTTTCTATACAACATACTAACAAATTTTTGTGTTTGACTTGAACAGTTATCAGTCAACACTGAAGATACTATTTCAGGAATTTGAAATTGGCAGTGACACTGAATCTCAACTTGCAGTTGTTACAATGAAGATGATGCAAGCTCTTCAGAATAACTTAAGATGCATACCTCTTCCTCCTCTCCATGGCCTATTTGGCTATATCCTATAAGATGCTTGGTAGAGCAAGCCATAATAAAGAACTAAGGCTCTCCTGAATGGCTTGATCTTGGTTGGGTATCGCTCATGGACTTGCTAATGTAAGTGTTGGCTTGAAATCTACGTTTCCTTATGAGTGTTAGCATAGTGAGGGAAGAGACCTAATGAGACCTGGCTCTTTCAGCACCTTAATAGAGTAGAGTAAAATATTTGGATATGAAATTTGGATAAAAAAAACCCCGCGCGCCGCGGGAGAACTTGTTGTTTGACTGAAGACCGAAGGCTCCTACTTCGACTGGAGACTCCGGTCAGTTTTTGCTAAGACTCAAAGAAACCTGATTGGAGGCTTTGGGCTTTTTTTTTTTTTGAACATAAGGCTTTGGGCTTTAAGATCGGAGATTCCAGAAGTACTAATACCAGTGTGAAGTGATTTTCAGGATTTGACGTCTATTCGCCCCATCTAGACTTTTCAGAAGTACGGGTATATTGTGATGGAATAAGACAAGGATGATTAAGTAGATGTGTATGATCTAGCCTCTTTCTTGAAAAGATATTTTGTGGTTTAGTAGAAACTCTCGGAGGGCCAAGGGCAAGTCACAAACAATTAATCTAAAAAAAAGCCTCAACAATTATATTAAATGCATTGGCTTCAAAAAAAAAAAAAGCTGCACGAAAATTAAAGACCATCAAGGGTCATAATTAAAGGCGGATTAACAGTCTAAACGTGGGGCAATATATATCGTCGTGCCCTGCGCGCCGACCCACCCCGTTCGCCCCCCTGCGCCGCCACAGCTTCCTTGGCCTGCAATGCTGCTTCGTCCCGGCCTGATCCTTGCGGCGGGCCGAGTGGGCGGCACAGAGCGAGCTTATATTTCCCTAGGCCATGATATTGTAATAAAACACATCAGCCAGGAACTGAGGATGCTTTTTGCAATTTTCAATATATTCACCTGTGAGCAAACATTGGATCTTACAGCACATATTTAACATTCAATAAATTCTGTTGGCTGAAAATTTCCACTGGGCAGAAAATAATTACATTATTGCAGTAATGTTTTTGTTTATGTTTCAGTTGTGATGTTTCCCTGCTTTTGGTTTCTGCATTTTTGGGGCAACTCTGATAAGAGGGTCGTTTGTGCTCAAGTTATGTTGTCATCGGTCATCCCAGAGTTTTGTTCTGCTGATACTCGAGCTATTTGCGCTGATTTTATCACCTCCTGCAGTTTTTGGTGATAGCGTGTTGATAATGCAAGGGCCTAGCAATGAAATAATGCCCAACTGCCCATTGGAGGAGAGCAAAACTTTTGGATACAACTGGAAGGAAATGAACGCTAATATTAACCAAAATGAATCTTAACTTATTTTAGCATAATTATAGTTAGAGGAGCATCGTTCTTCAATTAGAAGTGTAGAATAATAGGGTGAGGGATTGCGGAATATTAGACTTATTGTATTGAGCCTCGGAGGCCGGTATATATAGGAGTACAAGATCCTACTTATCATAATAACCTGATACAATACGTTCCTATCTCTATACTCTAGCAAGAAGCATGAAAGTTACTTTCAGGATGCAAGGCCACGGCAGCATATTCTGCTCGGCTACAAACGATTAATCGATTCAATTTTCGTGCACGTTTTTTCTTCGGAGCACAGATTTGTGTAATTGGTACAATGGCACACCCCAATCTGTTGTATTATATTTCCCTAGGCAGTGAGAGTTAAGTTAAAAATTTCTCCAAACAATAGGTATACTCAGCTTTCAAGTTGTAATACCTAGTTGCACCCACCTACAAATAAGTTCTTGTACTGCCTGCCCAATTTACAAAGATGCGGAAGACATGCATATTGGCATTGCCACAGAAATGACATGGCAAAATCAAGTGTTGTTTTACATAGATTTTCTAATGGTACTAGCTTAATCATGTTTGAACCATTGTTCACGTGACATAATTATGTTAGACAACTGTTATTCTAGATACCAATGCAGATACAGACATTCGCATGCTAAATTCATTCATCAAATAAGTGATTGAAGGACATCAAGTGATCTGCCTCGTATTAACGTACATGAAATCCTCTTCGTTCCCACCCAACCTCTGAACAAAAAATTCACTCTTGCAGATAAGACGGGCGTTCGTGAAATAACGTTTTCCTCGAATCACCTCCTCAAAGTCCTCATCTCCTCCATGAAATTTCTCCAAACAGGGATGCACAATCTTTGCTCCTTGAGCCTCGCAATACAAGCACCGAACATGTTCTGTTAACGAATCAAGACAAGGAATATCATAAATACATTATGATCCAATAACTATATACATAAATCTATCTCAATTAAAGGCGCATCCTTAGTTGTGTAGGTTAGAAATTCCCAAACTGAATTCTTTAAAACAAGAAAGAGAAAAAAAATGCCAATCAAGAAAACCATTACGGCAGTTTAAACACTTCTCTGCTATTCCTCGGCAGAAAGTCAAACACATGATTTTAGAGAGGTTCTGGACGTTTGTGATCTTAGGGATCTGGGCTTCGAAGGACTACCTTTTACCTATGATAATAAAAGAGGTGGCAGGGATGATGTCAATGTGAGGCTGGATCGTGCAGTTGTGGATGATAGGTGGTGCGATATATATGGTGACACTAGGGTAGTGCATTTGGTATTCCCATGCTCTGATGCTCAGATCATTGTCCAGTGCTGGTCTTTTTAAACAAACATGAACCAAGGGCGAGCAATAACATTTCTGGATTATGAAATTTTATGGGAAAGTGAAGCTGAGCTCTCATAAGTTATATCTTCGGTGTGGCAGGAGTCAGGAGAAAAACTGAACCTAGGGCATGTCAGCAGGGCACTAGGGAAGGTAATAATAGCTCTGCATAGCTGGAGGTGAAAAAAGTAGGCAATGCAGTTCGCCACCTTGAGAAAATGGGAGAACACATATCAGGCTAGGTAGGTGCGCATGGCAACAGATCAAATGAATGAGTTACTATATAAGGAAGAAATGGCATGGCTGAAGAGATCAAGAATTGATTGACTGAAAGATGTAACACAATTTTTACATGGCAAGGAAATATGGTGAGCCAAGAAGAACAAATTTCTTAACCACATGCAACCACTAGCCGAGGGTACTATACAGAAGGATTGGGAAATTATGGAAGGAATAGCAGTGGAATATCTCAAAGAGATGTTCAGCAAAGAAAATCTTGTGCTAGATGAAGTTGTCCAGCTGTTGGAACCATAGGTTACAGATATCATGAACGAAGAGCTATGCCATGTTTAAGTGAAGAAGAAATATTGAATGAACTGTTCCAAATTGGTCATATTAAAGAACCAGGCTCCGATCCTGATAGGTTCCCTGCTAGATTTTACCAGTGGAATTGGCGTCTCCTGAAGCCACACAGATAAAGGAGACAGTGCAATGAGTGTAACGGTGTTTTGCAACAGGAGCCATGCCAGTTGGCGTTAATTGCCATTGTACTTATTTCCAAAATTGCTCAACCATTGCAGATGAAGGATTTCAGGCCAATCAGTTTATATACTGTGCTGTACAAAGTGGTGTCAAAGTGCTTGGTAAACAGATTAAGAGCTTTTGTAGGGGTGATTATTTCAGCATGTCAAAGTGCCTTTGTCCAAGGCCAGCTGATTACGGCATGGTTAATAAGGCATTGCTATAGCGTCATGGTGCTACAAGAAGTGCAAGGCATCCATCGCCTTAGACCGCCTTTGCCTAATGGGCATGAACCAAGCGAGAGAGGGTAAGATCAGAGGGGAAAGGTGTTAGATGGAAGTAGATGTGCCGTCCTGTTGCAGATCTGCACTCCCCAACACCCCTCTGCTGCTCCACCTGCTGCTGGAGAGGAGCCTACTGCTGTGATTGATGGAGAGAGATCTGGAGGGGAGAGTAGCCGGTAGGGAAGAAGTAGGGTTTTATGCCTGCTAGGTCAAGAGAGGGAAGTAGTGGGCCTAGGCTAGCTAAATACTTGAATGGGCTACTATTGGACTGGGCTATGATGAATAGAGTTACTCTAGACTAGTGTATTTCAACCCATTCATTATTTTTTTCTCCTTTTTCACTGTATGTAAGGCGTAGCCACACCTTACGCCTTTATCGCTATGGCGGTAAGGCAGTCGTGGGTCGCCTTACCTTACCATACCACCTTAATAACTATGGATTACAGACAATGTTTTAGTGGCCTTCGAATGCATTCACTGCATACAGAATAATAGAAGAGCAAAAAAAATATTTTTGTGCTTATAAATTAGACTTGTCAAAGCCTATGACCGGGTTGACTGGTCATTTTTTATACAAGTGATGGTCAAGTTCGGGTTTACTCATTGGTGGATCAGCTGTATAATGACATGTCTGACCACGGTGTGTTATTCTATCAGACTCAACAGAGCCCTGTCAGAGGCATTTGTTCCAACTCGCGGCCTCCGCCAAGGTGATTCCTTTCCCCCATTCTTTCCTTTTTGTTGCTGATGGTCTATCTGTATTGATAAAGAAAGAGGTGGCAATGGGTGGAATTTCACCAGTACGTGTTTGTCAAATAGTTTCAGGAATTTCTCATTTACTATATGCAGATGATACTCTCTTATTTTTTTAAAAGCAAAGAGGATGCAGGCAACTAGAATCAAGGAAGTGCTGGACATATGTGCACAGGCAACCGGACAATTGATCAACCCAAACAAATGTTCTCTGCTATTTGGTGAATCATGTCTGCTGCAGGATCAGGAGGAGGTGAAGTCCACACTAGAAGTAAATCAGTCATATTTTGAAGAAAAATACCTCAGTTTCCCAACACTTGAGGGAAGGATTAACAAAGGAAAATTTCAGTTATTACAAGAAAAGTTAAGCAAGAGATAGATTCAGCGTGGAGAAAATTTTCAGTCCAGGCGATACCTATGCATATAATGGGTGTGTTCAAGTTACCAATCTCCATATGTGATCAAGGCGAAGGAGCATGAGTCATACGAGGTGGCAGTTTATTGAGGATGATTGTAATCTGTCCCGTGTTACTTAATAAAGTCCCTTTTCCCCGCAAAAAAAAAAGATAAAGAAAATTCCCAGTACATACAAAAACATAGTTAAATGAAGCAAATTGTGTAGAAATACAAGCATACCGGCAAATGGAGTTGGTGCATCCACACAGCAGCACAATAAGGGTGCAACCTCCTCCTCCTCATTATCAAACTCCGCAAAGAAGAGTATTGGCCGTTTCCCAGCAGATAGAAAATCCTTCCGTGTGACAAGAAAGTTGACATGAGTGTAACGGTACTTGCAAGGGGATACAGATAAGGCATCATCCTTGTCATGGCAGTACTCAGGCCCACAGACAAACTCATTCAACCCACATATAATATGAAGTTGATACATGGGTTCCTGCGTAATAAACAAGGAAGAGTTAGCACGTGCATCATGTAATTAGAGGAGTAACAATATTGGATACAGGGTCCATAGGGCCATAGCAGGAGCCGGCCTTGGGCAGGCTGCGGTGGAAGCGATGCCGCAGCTCGCGGCGGGGCAGCCTTGCCAATGCCCTCAGGTAGAATCCATGAATCGTGTTGAGAAGAACCATCTTGAGACAACGAATGTGCTGATACGAAAACATGGTGTTGGTGATTCTGCTGCCACTGCAGCCGGGACGAGAAGCTGCAATGTCCCAAGATTGGGCCAGGTCCACAACCACAACTGCAGGCGGCGGCGGCGGATCACCACAGGCAGCAGCTGCAGCAGCAGGGGATTTTTGGAGTAACCAGTCTCTGAATTGGTAGACGATGGTCTGACGACGGTGGAAACCCTGCAGCTCCGACATCTTGTTGAGAGCCTCGGGGAGACGCGTGGAGAGTGAGGCCCAAAGACGGAGGAGGCGGTGGGGATCGGGGTGGCCGGCCATCCGCGCCGCCAATGTCAGCGCCTCCTCGAAGGCTCTGACCGATGTGGGGGAGGCGATTGAGAAATTGACCATGGCGCGGTCCGCCACGACGAGGCGCGCGGCGACGAGGAGGTCGGCGTCGGCGCGGAGCAGGTAGCGGACGGCCTCCCAGGCGGCGAGGTAGGGGAAGAAGAGAGGAGGAAGCCGGTGAGGCCGTCGAGAGACCGGCGCCCCAGGTCCGGCAGCTGGTCCTCCAGCGAGTGCAAGGGGAAGGGACAGGTGGTGTCGGGGCTGAGGTCGGTGGTGGCAAGCGTGTTGGCGACAATGTTGGAGACGGGGTCGAGGAGGCCGATGCAGACGCCGGCGTCCACGAGGCGCGCCACCGTGACGAACCTGCCGTGCACGGCGCCGACACGGCCGCACGCATCAGCGTACAAAGCTTCCATCTTGGAGAGAAGCCGCGCCTTCTCCTCGTTTTGCTCCGCTCTCAGCGGCTTGTACTGGGTCTCCGGACGAACCACGCGCCGGACCACGCTGCCTTCCCCTACCCCGCCTCCGCCGCCGCTCAT
Organism: Leersia perrieri; assembly: GCA_000325765.3. Classification (NCBI taxonomy): domain Eukaryota; kingdom Viridiplantae; phylum Streptophyta; class Magnoliopsida; order Poales; family Poaceae; genus Leersia; species Leersia perrieri. The sequence continues at coordinate 730,769 of CM002477.1, forward strand.
GGCCTCCGCCGCCGCCGTTTCGCCCCCTTTGCTGCTATCGAACTCCCCTTCGGTCGATTTGGGGAAGGAAGAGGGGTACTTCGGACTATTTGCCTCACGGTTGGCTCTCAAATGGCACCCTCCTCTTAAAAAAAATAGTGTACTTGCAAAACGTAAAATAAGCTCTTCTCAATTTCAGTTCACATCACATATAAGTAAATTTAGAGAAAAAAATGATTTTATTGTCCTTCTTTTTCATCAGCTTTTTTTCACCTCTACGACGATGATGATAGGGATGCTACCATCCTGACTGATGTCATGGCAAGGAGCAATGGCATTTTTGTGAGGTAACGGTGAGTAGGCATCAACGTCCAATTGAGGTTGCAGTGAGGAAGAGAAGCTCAATCACATTGAGAACAAGCAATAGCTCGCTGTCGTATGTAGAAGTCGGCATCCTCAAAGGAGAGCCCTCGATCTCCTCGTAGCCGTCGGCATCGTTGCCTTCCACTTGTCCGAGTTCTCTAACGAGCACGTGCACATCCACGTTTGCAACGCCCTATCAGGTAAGCACGATAACGAGAAACCGACAAGGCTAATGAGATCAAGCAATCCGACCATGGAAGCCTTCAAGCGATCACGCGTGTCATGCTACCCATCCCCAAGGCCACCCTAGCCATCGGCGTCAACAATGGAAGAGGAGAAGAGATTAGAGGAAGAATATAAGGGCAAGACATTCATTTTTTTCTCGTGTATGGACCCAAACTATCCAAACTGTGGCACGTCACAAGAGTGGCAAAATAGGAAGAATCCAATGAGCTAACGGATAAAACATTTAAAGTTTTCTTTTTTGGAGAGTAGCATTTGAGGGCCTGTCATCCGGCAAAATAGCAAATAATACAAAGTCCCGACTCCCGAAGGAAGACGAGAGGATCAAGAATAAGGGCTGGAAACTTGAAGCTCAATAGGCCAGTCTAGATCTATGGCAGACAAGAATAAGTCCACTTGTGTCCTTTATACGTTGATGAGTTTTATTCATGTCCAGCCCAAAAATGGAAATGGTGCACCTTAATATTATCCCCAGCAGTGTTGAGGGAGGTTTCCGTTGACGTGGCATATGTATATGTGACTCGTTGAATATGTCATTGTCCTACGTGAATTTATAGGACCTGTTTGTCAAGTCTTTACACATTATAAAAAAAGAAAGACTAGGGAACATGCACCTGTTTGAACGGATCTATCCCCTTCGCCTTCCTCCTCCTGACTCCTCTGCTACCCACCTCCATCCTTGACGCAACCGTCTCCTCCGTGCCTCCCCTCTCATCCCTCCTCTCTCCTTCATCCTACTCCCCCATCCTCCGACCATGCAAAACCGTCCCCACCCCTCCTCCTCCTCCCTACATCCGCGCACTTGCGGGCTCTATATCTGATGGCAGCGATGAGATTGCAGTGTAGGATGATGTGGACAGTGGCGACTATGACAGGATACAACAATGATAGCCTTGGTAGGATCAGATGTGTCATCAACAGACTCTAGAAAGTCAAACCCTTTGCTGACAACCTTGGATATGGCGGCACTGCGGCAGCGTCCTGGCTGTGCAACCATAATGTGTAGCCGGTGAAGACTAGTGTGGCAAACAGAGGTGCTGGAGAGCAATTTGAATTCGAGTGTGGAGGATGATAAAGATCGTGACTGCGGCTAGCATTAGCCGACTTCTGGTGAGTTAGATGTTACTACTCCAGCGAGGTATCGGGTCTAGTATCTCAAATACCATGGCTGGTACCTGTAAGAACCGGATCTAATATCTTAGGTATCAAATTTGCTACCCCACGTCCTCTTTTTTTCCACGCTAATATTATACTGACATTAAAAAAATGGGTCTGTTGTATAGTCTCTCTATAAAAATTGAATCTGCTTGTGTCCTATTCATATATTCTTTGGTTTAACGTATGTCATGACGTCATCCCTATGTAATCAACACACTATTCCCGACTTCCCGTCAAATATCAGGGCCCTGTTTGGATGATTAGCCCAGGGTTAATTTTAAGGGCTAATGTTTAGCCTTTAATTGGTAGGCTAAACATTAGCCCTGGGGTATGTTTAGATCCATGGGCTAATTTACTTTAATAATCACTTCCCCTACTTAATATCCACTCATTCACGCACTAATTGGGCAGCGGAGGAGAACTGATCCGCTATGGCTTTAGGCGTCGACGCTAAGGCCGCGCGGCGACCGGTGCATGAGCGGAGGCCACGTGTCGTCGGCCGGAGATGCGGAGACTGCGCGGCGGAGGCCGCATGACCGATGGGCGGTGGTAGATTCCGCTTGGTCTTCAGGCAACGGCAATGGCGGAGGGAAGAAGAACCGTTCCGCTGCGTTTCGTGATTTCTGGTCCGATTTCGCCGGGAAGAATATAGTACCGAATTAATTTTTAGGTGGGGGTTCACAGCTAATTAGCTCCATTAGCAACCCTTGAAGGGGCTAATGATTTGGGGTGGGCTAATCCATATTATCCCTAAATTAGTCCATATATTTGGATCATTAAGGGCTAATTTGAGGCTAATTGGAAGGGCTAACTATTAGCCCCTAGATCCAAACAGGGCCTAGCTTTGCGCATCTGCATCTAATTTTCCATCATCTGGTCTTCCTACCTCGACAAGGCCCGCCTAGTAACGGACCAAACTTTGCCTGCCCTCGACCGAGTGTGAATGAATGGGAAAATGTATACTTTGACTCCCTCAACTATGTACCGAGTACGAATCATGCCCTCCAACCGTAAAACCGGGTATATCACATCCCTCAATTGCTTAAACCCGTGCAAATCAACTACCAGGGCAGTATTGGAGTGTGGTTTCGCTGACGTGGCGCTTACTAATAGGTGGGGCCCACATGTCATACTCAGCAGCAGAGCAAGTGATGGCAGCATTGCCTCCTCCAGGTCGGCACAGAGCCCGCGCATGAGGAGAGCAGCAGCGCGGCCGGACGCGTGCCGCCGCCTCCCCTTCCCCTGGTGGTGGAGCTAGCAGCAGAGCAAGCGGCGGTGGAGTGGAGGAAGAGGGGAAGAGGGGCGGGTCGGCGTGGCGGCGGCGCTTGCCGCCACGGACGGGGTCGCCATTGCCGCCGGTGAGTTGGGACTGGGTCACCATCGCCGCCGGTAAGTTGGGACTGGGTCACCATCGCCGCTGGTGAGTTGGGACGGGGTCGCCATCACCGCTGGTGAGTTGGGACTAGTGTGGTGGCGGCTTTGCGAGGGGGAGGGCGCGACGGCATAGGGCCAACGATGGTCGCGTCCGCCGCCAACGCCGACGCCACCCCACGGCCACGTTAGCAGCCGACGTGGCCGCCAATGCCGATGCTGCCCCATGCCCACGACCGCCGCCACAGCTCATGCTCGCAGCCCCGCGCTCGTGACCGCCGCAAGAGGCGTCTCCCCACGGCCGCGTCCGCTGCCGACGCAACCCCGCACCGGAGTTCCTCGGGCCGACGCAGCTCCGGTTCCGCCTCCACCCGCTGCAACAACAAGCTCATCGGCGCAAAATCGCTCTATGGCGGCGAAGACGACGACACCAACGACGGCGCGGGTCACGGCACGCACAAGTCTTCCTCCGCCGCCGGCAACTTCGTCGACGGCACCGCCGCGGGCATCGCACCCACCTGTCGCCCTCGCCGACATCGCGAACGCCACCACCGCCAAACGCCACCGCCGTTGAGTTGGGGCGAGAATGAGATAAGGGAGAAAGAGGGGAGGAAGAAGAAAGAGAGGATGACATGTGGGCCCCACCTATCAGTAAGCACCACGTCAGCGAAACCGCCCTCCAATATTGCTCTGGTAGTTGATTTGCACCGGTTTAAGCAATTGAGGAATGTGATATATCCGGTTTTACGGTTGGAGGGCATGATTCATACTCGGTCCATAGTTGAGGGAGTTAAAGTATACTTTTTCCAAATGAATGTCATGTGAAGGCGACAATTCATGTGTGAGCTTGCTTTTGAGCGGTCAAAGAAAGACAAGAAAAAGGAATTTTGGGCTGGTCCGTTGTGCGCCGCTACTGTTCATCGATTGAATAATACTGTTTATGTGGTTAATTCAGTTATAATTAGTTGTTGGTAGTGATGGTTTTCAACTTTAAGTGGAATATTCATGGATGCTGACAAGTGGGAATAAAATTCGGTACATGTAATGTAATTGCAACCATAAGGTTGTGCTTTTCAGATTTGGTCTTAATTTCATAAAGCAAGAAGATTAATGGAAAAATTGATAAATTAGAAACATGGTATGTAGCTAAATTGTTCAAAAGTAAATTGCATAACCAAATAAGGTAAGGTAGTGGGACATGAACAACACATAACACCATATTGTGTTTCCTATTATTTTTCTATTTCTCATGTCAGTATGTCACCGTGTACTGGAATGTCCAACTCCTCATCTGACCTTACTTTAAAGTAGTTTTTCAATATACCCAGCCCAATTTTGTGCACTTTTGTACATGCATGTAGTGTGAGTTCGAAATTTTGCAGAGATATTAACTTCCATTTAACAAATTTGTGGCAAAATTGACATGGATTTGACCCCCAAAAAGAAAAAAGAATGGCACCACTTTAACAAAATTTCGAAAACATTTTATCCATCCCAAACTGCATATACAACTGCTATAAATAAGCACACCGTCGTTCTCCTTCATCACATCCTAAAAAGGGAGTTAGTTAAGAAAAAGATCACGCTTCCTTAGAGAAAATAAAAGAAAAATAGAAGAACAAAAAGGCAGTTGGTTAAAATAAAATACCGTTGCTTTAGGCTAGATCAACAAAATAACATGCTTTAGGCTAGGTCCACCTCATTCAGTACATTTCTAATCAATGGTATCGGTCCGGTTGCACTATAAAAAAAACTTGCTATGTATTGTTGATAGAAAAGGCTTGCCCTCCCTTGAGTCAAAGTTCGTAGTGTTGTACTGCAGTGGTATGCAAGCGAGTGTGAGTATGCCCCTGCCCCTGCAATACAAACTGCAAAAGCCTGCCGCATGCATATTGCCTTTGACCACACAATATTCCCATCCCATGCATTTCGCCTTGCTTGCATTTCAGGTTGTCCGTGTGACAGTACTGTGATCCTCCCATCCCACTGAAATTTAACTTGGTTGCCAGTAGGTAGTAGTAGCTGGAGTTAGCACCCTCACCCTCTTCCCCCCTTCCATTCCCTTTGTAACTCTCCCCTGGCAATGGTATAGCCTCTTCTCTTGGTTGATACTAGCAGTAGCTGGAGTAGCATCTTGAGGCCGAGCTCTCTGCAGGTTAGCACTCTTCATCTATCCATGTATCCGTCTCGTCTCCAAAATACTACTATGAAGAAATTAATTAGTAATCTTCAAAACACTACTGTGAAGAAATTAGTAATGTAGTGTCTAGTGCAGTAATTGCATATGTTCTGAGTTCTGTCATGTTGTGTTCCTTATATAATCTACAAGTCAGTTAAATTGTTGCAGATAATATCCAGACTGCCATGTTTGTGTTCATTATATAAGAAACTACTACCTTAGTTGGATTTTTTTTAAATAAGAACTTGTTCTAAAATATTGCGTTTAGGCTATATATGATGATGTGCATATATAATTCATGGGGACTTTTGTCTTGGTTTACAACAAAGCTAGCTAGGAACAAAACCTACGCTTACAATCGAAACACATATAGTACAATCACATCTTTGGTACAGGGACATGGAAGGTTTAACCCTATTTAAGAGTTCATCGAGGAAACATCTGCCTACAAGCGATTTTGTCAAATAAATGTCACCGACATCAGTGTTCTTCACTTACTACTACATTAGCAGATATGGAACGACTCTTTTACACCTGTGAATGTTGTACAGTATATCATTCTCAAATATGGGAGTTATTTCGATATTATGCCAATGGTATTTTTCAAGATAAATTCGTTCCATATTCTAAATATCACACAGTTTATTTTGGAGCAATTTGCTCACAGTTTATACACAATTGCCACTTTTTTTTTCAATAGTAATATTAACACGATTTACTTTCAATTCTATATGTAAATATGAACTAATTAAGGACGAATAGTCGAGCATTAGCTGATTGTCGCAAGATCATTAGCAAATGAACATAGTTTTAACATAATGAACCAGTCTCACCGTGTGCCTATATATAAAGCTTTTCACGTGATGGACGGAGGCGGTCAACCACGTCAAAGGAGGACGAGACGAAGAGACTTGTCACGTGAAGGCCAAGGTGAAGCTGCTTAATTATACTCCGTATATCGTCTTTACCGGCCATTGCAATGACGGCTATGATGTGCTTTAGTACAGTGCAACCCAACTAAATAATTGTTGGGTAAATTACATCGTGCACCGGGTATCAGTTTGTACTGGGTTTTAGCATATACTTTTATTTTACACTGGGCTGCATCAAACACTTACGGATTTTTGGGGTAAAATTGTCCAAATGTGATTATAGTATATTTTTAGTGTGATTACATGATGATTATGTGACTTAGATATACATTATTATATATAGAAGTTATGTGTTTTTAATGGATTTTTAATACTTATTAAGTTACCTGGAAGGGATATAAGAATTACAATGTAATTAATGTATAGTTAAAACATAAATACTATAGCTACATTTGCAAGATTTTTAACCACACCCTTAATAGAAATGGGAAATCCCCCTTATTTGCTCTAAAAAATCATTACTAATTCTGACTTAGGTGTATTTATGTTCATCTGTTCATAATGTTAATTACTAGCTATATATATGAAACAGGTGAAGGAGAGGACAAGTATGTATACCGATCCTCAACAGGAGAGGACCCCTCGTCGGATGAGGATGGTGATCTGCCCTTGGTGGAAGATGGCAACGACGAGGACGATGGTGATGAGTCCTTGGTGGAAGATGGTGACGAGGACTACGATGGTGATGAAGATGACAGTGGTGACGACGATGATGAAGAGGAGGAAGAAACAGAGGATGAGTTTGTCGATTATTCATCTTCGTCATCTGAAGAGGAAGGTAATTATTATATTACACACTACTTTATACTCTCTTCATCTTTAAATATTTAACGCCATTAACTTTTTGACACATGTTTAACAATTCATCTTATTCAAAAACTTCTATGAAATATATAAAACTATATGCGTGCATAAAAGTTTATTGAACAATGAATCAAATGATAGAAAAAGAATTAATAATTTCATAATTTTTTAATAAGACAAACAGTCAAACAGGTATAAAAAGTCAACGGCGTCATATTTAGCTGCACTAATTTTTGATTAACTGTAATTAATTGACTGCCAGGTGTTGATAAGATTATAATCAACATCACAGACATAACGATTGAGGATGAAGAAACACGTGGCAGCAGCTCTTTCAATACAGACACCCCTAGGCCAAAGCCATCGAAACAAACCCAAACCGAGCCCTTGCCGTAACCGGATCACAGCCCAGTAATTGATATCGTGGATTGACAAAAATGACAGACTTTTAAGTAGTAGTACTAAATAAGTAGTGAGACTAGCTAAAGCAACTTAATAGATAAGTATGATGATTGTGTATGCAGTACCGCCGTGCAATGTAAGACCCGTTCTTTCCAACTTCATCGGATTATTTGTCATCAATTGCTTTTTTTTCCATTCGTCTAAAAAAATACGACTTCTAAAAATAATTTCTTTGCTATATTGCTGACATCACTTGTTATTGAGCTATTTCTTAGTTAAGCTTATTTACCAGATTAACTAATGTATTATTTCTATAGTTGAATAGTAAATAATTTATTGTTGTGATCACTTGTTTTGAAACCAGCACATTACCGATGTATATTCGTCAACTAGGAAGGAAGTAATGTGGCACTAGAAAAGGTAGATACATATTGTTATGATGTATGTAGAGGGCATCCATAATGTGCTAAAAAATGGATACTAAGAGATCCTATTACCTAGTTCAACATTGTGAGTGTAGATAATAAGATGGGTAGGAAGAATTACAACCTAGTGGTAAGAACTAAACAAACATTAAAATACATATTTTACTGGTCATCTCCCCTCCATTCTCTCTCATTTTTGTTACAATGTGGGTCCATCTTACTACTACCTAATATACATTTATAACAATTACTGCCTACTGTCAAAGAACCTCACCTTATTACCAACTTAGACAATATACATTGGTTAATATGCACCATAGTATTTATGTTCGAGGAAAGGAGAGAGTCAGTACTTTGAAAGAGAACTAAGATTTTTTTCACTACTAGGTTATAATGATGTGTTCTTGTAAGAGTTGCTTACCTCCACAATGCTACTTGTATAAAAATTTGTTTGTCTTACGACCTGCTTTTGGGACACATTATGGATGCTGAGATATTTGGGATTATGCCATCCAAAAAAAAATGATTCGGTCAAATGCCATCTGACAAAACTGATTTAGTAAAATGACATACTTGTGCTGAGTGTGTTTGGTAAAATGCCATTCTGAATGATATTGCCCCTACCTTATCTCTTCCTCCCCTATCCCATTGACCATGCTGGCATTGCCGGATACATTCCCTCTTCCCCTCCGCATCGATGGTCACCCTCCTCCTTGTCATCATCCTCGTTCATTGCCTCGTTTGTGCAATAATACACTTGTTGTCGTCACACCACCGCCTACGTAGCACCTACACCGATATTCTTCTCCTCCCCAGTCATAGCCACCACAACTGATGACAGCAGCCGCTGGAGCATGGAGGCGCAATAACCAGGGGGCAGCAGGGCGTCGCCCGCCCCGTGCCACCCCTTTTCCACCGCTCGCCACCCCCAATGCTCGCTAGAGACGGAGACGACGAAGGAACTGACTACCTCCTCCTTCGCTCCAACCCTGTCCGTGGCAAGGTCCCAGTCGTCCTCCAACACAGTTGGTGCCCGTGGGAGAATTCAAGCTGGGAGTTGCTGGAGAAGGCGGCGAGGCCAATGTTAGGGGCAAAAGGAGGACAAAAAGTTTTTTAGGGGATTTTTTAAGATGGTGAGGGCATTTTGTCCTAAATGGCATTACAACCAAGCCACCCACGTTAAGAGTGGCATTTCATTGAATCAACTTTGTGGGATGACATTCCATTGAAACGTGTTTTACGGGATGACATAATTCCAAATTCCTCATGAATGCCTAGATGATATAGGTCTGCTTAGTTCAAAAAAGTTTTTCCCAAAAGCATCGCATCAAATCTTTGGATACATATATTAAATATAGATGAAAAAGAAAACTAATTGTACAGTTGGCATGGAAATCGCGAGACAAATCTTTTGAGACTAATTAGTCCATGATTAGCCATAAGTGCTACAATAACCCACATGTGCTAATAACGATTTAATTAGGCTTAACAGATTTCTCTCACGGTTTTCTGACACCCTATGTAATTAGTTTTTTAATTAGTAGCCGAAATAGACTTTCGACATCCGATCAAACGTCTGATGTGACATCCCGATTCAAAAAATTTTGGAACTAAACAAGCCCATAGTTGGACATTGTACATGGAAGTGGTGGGATGGTACCATTGTTCTGTGCAGTGTCATTAATTTCTGGTTTTTAAATGTCTTTAGATGTGCAAGGCACAAAATTTCTGTAATGGTTGTTGCTTTTTCCCATAACTAGGAAGAATTCGCGGGCACGCGTATTAGGTTGTTCCGAAAGAGGTCTAACAGTTAAGTTCAAATTAAAATTATGGTGTTTCTTTCTCTTTTGCAATTTCTTTTATTTTATAAGAAATCTTGAAAAGGTTTTATTGGTAATGACATGAATTATACCATTGGCCTTCATATCTTGGTATGTGTCAAAGCAAAATATGACTTGAATGAAGAGAAATATAAAAATGAAAATGCAACTTTTATTACAGAAAACACTGTACGTACGATGTTTGTTGGCACTTTTTTTTTTATTATTTTTTTACAAACAAACGGTGTACTACCGTGCTGTCGACATGTACAAGAGCAATCAATTTTGTGTGAGACCGTAACAAAGCAAGTAAACCGATTCAATGCTAACTTGAAGATTAAGTGCTATATGAATTGTTCTACAAGTATAAAGAATTGCAAAAGTTATTTCCATAGGGACCAATGAGTCTGAGGCTATAAGAAGCTTCACCATAGCCCGCTGCACATTTGAGCCATCTACGAAAAACAATTTCTGGAGTGATATGAACCTGGCGCCGATGGAATTGGAGAGGAGAACGCAAGGGAGAGCGAAGGTGCGGAAGGCTGCGGATGGGATAACGGTGGCGAACTGCGTCACCCCTGGATGCCGTCGGGCTCACCCCGGCGGCGCACGCAAGGTTCTGACGAGTTGGGAAAATTCTATTCTGTTATTGCTTGAACAAAACTGATTACAAACCTCCCCTTTTATAAGTATAAGGGAATTCCTCTAATCTAGAACTCCAACAACTTAACCTCCTAGGACTCAATCTTATCAACTTAACCGGACACAACTTATCTGCTAACAACTCAATCTAATTAATTAAAGACTCGACATACTTAGGCAACAGGGTCTTCGGCGTGCGCGGCATGCGCGGTAGCAGAGTCCGAACTTGTCGCTGGCTGCCTCTTCCTCCTGCGCTCGTATACGGGTCCAACGAACGCGTCCGTATCATTGTCAACAAAAATCAGTTCTGTAGTAGTATAGTGAACATAATTGTTAAAGCAATTACATATATTACCATAAAATTATATACATACTCCCTCTGTTCTTAAATACAAGACGTATTTTAATTCTACACGGTCTATAATATATTACTTTGATCATTAGTTCATTCAATAAGAAATTATCAAAAAGTATAAAATTTACATCATATGAAAAACATTCAAATACAAATCTAATGATACCACATGCATAACACTTGATTAGTTTAACTATTAGTCAAAACTTTTTAAGTATTGACTTTATGGAATACAAGGACGCCTTATATTAAAGGACGGAGGGAGTATAACCTTTTAGAAATAATAATACCTATGTGCCCATATCATTGTGTGATAACATTTGATATACCTTGATGTTTTTTTGTTACATAATTGATACTCCCCCATCTCAAAAGAAACAAATTCTGGCTATGAATATGGGGTGCCGCAGCGATATGTGTAACATTTGGGACAAATGGAATATATTTAACTTGAAAAGGGGTTCCCCGTGCACCGAGCCGCACTGCAGTGACATGGGTGCCATGTAAAAGGAGGCGGTTGGAGTGTTGCATGCATGGTCTTGCACTAAGTATTTCGATGTATGGGATTGTAATCCTATATAACTATAAAGTTCATCTCCACTGAATATAGGCTCTGTTTGGTTGGAGGGACTAAGGGCATGTTTGGTTGCTACCCCGGGAGATATTTGCCTAGCCTGAAACAAGCTTGAGAGTAGCTGTAGGTTGTTTGGTTACTATCCTGAGAATCAGTTTTCTCTGCCTGGCCTGATACACTCCGGCTTGGGATTAGCCTGAGTTAGGCGACCCATTTCGGTTGCCTAAACTCCAGGCGCAGTGGTGACTCGCAAATCCGCTTCGTTAACAAGCACAGCAAGAAGCTACACAACCACCATTGCGCTCATGCCCACCCAAGCCGTCGCGCGGAGCCGTAGTAGCGGGCACTGCCGTGTGGAGCCGTCACAACTGCCGCTGTCACGCAGAGTCATAGCAGCCGCCGCTGCCACCCCGAGCTGCCGCCGCCGTCGAGCGGAGCCAATGCCACACGAAGCCTGTTCTGCTGCTATTTCTGATTCGTCTGACCCGTCATGGATGTTGCTTTCGAATGTAACTCTTGCTGGTGTTGATGCATCAATTTGGGGATCTATTTGCTTGTGTTCTTTCTTTCCGTCCCTGAATCTTCACGGATAGAATTTTCTTTTGAGGGAATTTGATGCTTGGAATGGGGATCTTTTCTGTTCTCTGTTCTAGATGGCTTTGATTCATATGTGTGATTTCTCTCCCGAAAGCTAGACTCTGGTTGTGCAGCGAAGAAGCTGTGCTAATAATTTTTTTTTTGCCGTCAACACATGAGTTAACAACAGTTTATCTAAATCCTAATTGCGGTTTTCTTCTCCCAGGCCAAGGTGGCCAATCAAAAAAGTTATGCCCCTTGCAGCCTGACCAGGCAATTTCAGCAACTTCACATGTGCCACTCAGGCATATAAATTTCTCATGCATTGAGCTCAGGACTCCGACCAAACATAACCTAAAGTTTTTATCCCCTCACTTTTCTCCCGCTGCCCCCCCTCCCCGGTGCGCACTCTCTCTCTCCCCACCGAGGGAAACCCTCGGTCGCCGCCGCCATGCTGAATCGGCCCCCGCCGCCACCATGCGCAATCAGCCGCCGCTGCGCGCACTTGCCCGTCGTCGGCACTCTGCCACGTGCAATCGCCGCCGTCGCTGCTCCGCCACGCACCCAAGCAATCGCCAACCGCCGCCGCTCTGCCACATGCCCGTGCAATCGCCCACCGCCGCTGCTCCGCCATGCGCTTGCTCCCGCCGCCTCCACCACACGCCATATCCAGGCGGCGCTTCCCCTCGGGAGCTCCCACTGCCACCAGCCATGGCCGAAGCCGACGATGACAATGTGGTTTTTTTTCTCCCAGTCGCCGACGCCACGCTTCTTCTCCTGGGCTTCATCGTCCTACGCCGTTGGATTGGGCACCGAGCTCCATACTCCGGGGAGGGGATCCGGCAGCCTGGATCTGAACTCTCAGGCCGACCCCTTCCCCCACCTCGAGTACTACTAGCAAGTCCTGCAGGCAGAGGGACTTGGACTCCCTCCGATTCAAGCTGGTGGCCACTCCGACGCCGGCATGGCGCGGTCCCCGAGAGGAAGGTGTGGAGGAAGAGGAGGTCGAGGCCGCGTCAGGTCTCTGACCATTGGCGTGGGATCCAGGAGGACGATGTGGGGATTCGTTCCCTCAGGCTCTGCATCCCGCGAGGGCGGCGTCGTTGGTCGGGGGAGCTCCTTGGGCATGGGGGAATTTGGAGGAGGTGGGGGCCGTCATCATGCGTCTGCCTCTGCCTCTAAGGGAAGTTCGGTTGACGATGACGACAACGAAGAAGAGGATGAGGATGAGATCAACTACGATGTACAACAGACAGTATATTTTCTAAACCCATCATTATTGACATTGTTCATGTGATGAATTTATGATGTGATTTATTTTTTAAATTCTTGAAATTATTCTTGACAATGTGTAGGTGATGAATGAAATTATTTAAATTGTTCTAGTGATGTTAAATTGTTCGTGTGATATTGATGTCAGAATATGAAGTTTTTTCACATTGTGTTATGGTTCTGTCACATTGTTGTAGTGTTTGCATTCTTTACATACTTAAATTGTTCATGTGATGTTCATGTCAGTGTATTAATTAAGTTTTTTTACTAGTAGAACTCTGACAAGGCATGTTGGACAGAAGCAAATACCTATAAGTTTTGTGTTATAGCATGTGATGAATTGAGGGCTGGACATTGTATTGATGGAGTTTGGACAACTAGGGGTTATCAGAATATGAAGTATGAAGGAGAAATATTTCCAAAGGGCATTTCTGAAACATACAACCAAACAAGTGAAGAATATACTTACCCAACTTAAGAAAAAAATTACCTTTTGCTTGGTTGTGGCTGAATGCTCAAACTAGTTTAGGTCGAGGACCAAATGGAGAAATATTTAGTACACATGAATGGTGGAAAAAAGCCATCAAGGTATGTAGCATTTTTTATTAGGAAGTTAATTGCCCTCTTTTAGTCCGTATAGGATACACTTTGTGTCCTAATTCAATTAATTACAGGGTAAACCAGAAAGAGCAAAATTTCGACATGACAACCCTGATTACTTGGACATGCTTATAGAGCTGTTCCAAGGTGTGGTTGTTGATGGATCAACAACTTATTTCCCTGGAGATGATGAAGAGGAAGAGGAAGAAGTAGGAGGGGAAGATGAAGGTGCAGCAGCAGCATTAGTAGGATGGGCGGAAGCAGCAGCTGAGAATGGGTTTGCGAATAGTCCCGTGAGCACCGGCAGCAAGAAAAGAGGTAGTAGCTTATGCAGTGGTTCAACAGCAACAAAGCAAAAGCCCAGTGGTGAAACTTATGAAGGGGCTGCTCCATTCTTTCAACATAGATAGTGAAAGATAAAATCAACTCATCACTACACTTGTCAACAAGCTTCCACAGGAGAAGAAATCAATTCGTGACAAAGAAGCCAAACTTTTGAATGAATGTCAGAAGTTGAAAATTGAGTGTGGTGCAACTGAGGAGAGCGTAGAATATTTTTGTGCTACACGGCTGTTCTTAGAACAAGCTAACCAAATGATGTTTAAGAACATGGGAAGTAATGAGGCTAGGTTTTTGTGGTTGAAGACATATTGTCAACAAAAAAATTGTACTAGTCATATTAGCTTCTCATCTTTGTCATCTTAGCTATTTATATTCATGTTATGTAATGGACCTCTTGTTATGTGTTGGACTTCATGTTATGTAATGGACCTATTTAGCTAATAATGGTATGTAATGGAGCTATTTCTATTGTTATTGCTTTCACTGAAAATTTGCTTTGCATGATGTTTGTTCTTCTTCATGCAGGAAAATGGTGATGAAGAGGAGAGTGAAGCAGTAGTAGCAAGCCTATTGGAAGTGGTGAGGTAGCAGCAAAAAAGGAAAAGAAGAATTCTTATGCTTGCCGGCATGATTTGTATGTATTACTTGGACACTTACTCACACAAAGGGCCTAGAAGGGTTTCACCTTTGTCTGGATATCAATGGGTAATGAGAACATTAGGCAACACTTCTTGTTACGACATGTTTAGAATGCACATATCAGTATTTGAGAGATTGCATATAGTGCTTGTGGATTCTTATGGTTTGAAGTCAACAAATAAAATGTCATGAATGGAGGCTTTAGCACTATTTTTGTAGATAGTAGGTCCCCCCCCCCAATCAGTTAGACAGGCCAAAGATCGATTATTTAGGTTACTAGAGACAATTAGTAGGAAGTTTAATGAAATACTAAAAGTGATCATGAAGCTTGTAAAAGATATCATTAGGCCAATTGATCCTCAGTTCACAACTGTCCATAAAAAGTTGCAATCATCTAGGTATACACCCTACTTGGATACATATTCAAGTTGTAGTGCCACAATCCACTGTTGTCCAACATAGGAATAGACACGAGGAAAGGAGTCATAATGTGATGTGCGTATGTGACTTTGATATGAGATTTACCTTTGTTCTTGCCGGATGGCCTGGATCAGTTTATGATATGAGGGTATTCAATGATACTCAAACCAGATTCGGGCACAAGTTTCCAAAGCCACCTCTTGGAAAATTTTACCTTGTCGACTCGAGATACCCAAATAGGCCAGATTATCTTGCACCATATAAGAGTTTAACTTATTATCTCCAAGAGTACAATGAAGGTACAATGCCTAGTGGTAAAAAAGAGCATTTCAATTACTCTCATTCGTTGTGTCGAAATGTCATTGAGAGGTCATTTGGTGCCTTGAAGAATAAGTGGAGAATTTTATTTCAATTACCAAGTTATCCACCAAAAAAACAAAGCAAAATAATTGTGGCTTGCATAGCACATCACAATTCCATTAGACAAAGTCAGTTAGATGACACAAAATTTGACCGGTGTGACCAAGATGAAAATTATGTTCCATTGGAAGGACATTCTCCTCCATCAATTGATGCAACCGACCTAAGTGATAGTCATAAGATGGATATATTTTGGGATTAGGTTGCAGATGGGCTATGGAGTTTGACACAAATGTACTACTAACAATTTTTGTACTCAATTTGTGGACTTTTAACTATTTATATGTTCTGTAATAAATGGATCATATGATGTATATGTGGACTTTTATGTGTTATGTGTTGTAATAAAGGGATCATGAGTTGAATTTGCTGTTGAATGTGATCGATGATGCATATGTGCTATGATATGTTCTGATAGGTGTTGACGGTCATTATTGCAACATTCTAACCGTCAATATAACTAAAATAATGAAGAGTTGGGTATGCTTGCAATGCATATTTATTTTAGAATAATCTATTTCCACTTGTACTTGGCAAATATTTACTTGTAGAGAAAATATATCAAAAAGGAGAAGAAATGGAGGAAACCTCACACCCAAGGAATGAGAGGGCCCACAGACCGAGTTACCGACCTAAGTAACCGTCATTGCACATGCCACCGACACCGGGACCCACCTGTCAGACAGCTGGAGAAGGCTGAAGTCGGTGAGAGGCAAGGGCGGTTCGGCCGAACCCACACCGCCGCCTCTGCTACCAACCTTCAACGTGGCACTTGCTGATTGGTTCCTGATGGCGGTTACCAGGGGCATGGTGGTAGAGTTGCCACCATTGGAGCTCTATAAGAAGATGCCTCACTCCACTCTTCAAGACACACCAAAGCAAGGAATCAAGCTCACTCTACTTGTAGTATTAGTCTAGTAGAAGTAGGAATAGAATAGTTCTAGTTCAAGGAACTTGGTTAGTATTCAACTTAGGCTAGTCCTGATAATATTAATCTGGAACTTAGATACTCTACTTCAATTGCAAGGCTGTAGAGTAGGGAGTGATGGCTTAGACGTGGTGTCTAGGCAGGATCTTAAAATTATTTGGACGATTATACTCTGGGTGTGTTTGCGGGCCGCCGATGGTGATCGCTCGGTACGGGTGTCTCCCCCGCAGTACAGTTTCCTACATATAAATTCCTGGGGTTAGATGCACCTCCGCATCTAACTTCGGTTGGATGGTTATGACAGTCTGTCGTAAGTAACTCGGCAGGCCAGGGTAACTTTGCGAAGCACCGGGAGGGCATAGCTAGGTCTAGGCTTAGTTATAGCTGCATTGTAAGGAGGGTACACCACACTGTTTTATGCTAGTTAGAAGATGTTAGAGTGTTGCATAAAGTACAGAAAATAGAACTATACTATGACTGCTCTTACTTAGACTAATTTATAAATCCTTCGCTTGTCTCACTCTACCCAAGAAATATCTCTTACCCCTGTCTTAGAACTATGACTTATAGATGTGTATGTATTTTATTAGAATGATTACACTTTACAAATCTTCCCTTGGGATAAAATAAATACGATACCTTGGAATACTCCCGGGTGAAATGCTATAATGATATATCCTTGCGCTTGCGGATTCATTTCTGCCAAACCATAGATTATCATTGATTATTTCAAGTTGCCGTCGTTGGAAACTTTGTTCCGAAGGATGAAAATAAGAAATACCAACAAGCATTTCTAGCGCCGTTGCCGGGGAAGATTTCGAAAAGTTAATCATTTCTAATATCTTATATGCACCGCTGTATGCGTTATCGTCCTTTACAGGCTAACCTTGGTTGCTTTCCTTTTTTTTAATGTGAAAGCAGGGTAGTGCGTGCCTAGTTTCAACTTGCCGGAAAACTTCCACGACAATCCAGAGAAGTTCGTTCGGAGCGTTCGGGCCAGGTCCATTCCGCCTCAGGGAACCGCTTCCGACAAGCAGTTACCAGCAACAGCCGCGCCTCCACGCTTCAAGATGGCTGAGAAGACACTTCGTGAGTACGCTGCTCCCTTCGCTGACAACGTACCCGTTGGGCCGCAAGTCAACGTTGGGGATGGCGACTTCGATCTGAAGACCAACATCATGATGGCGCAGGCTAGCCCGTTCTGCGGCAAGCCGAACGAGGATACCAGTGCACGTCTCCAGCAGTTCCTGGAGATCTGTAGCACGTACAAGGTGAAGGGAGTCATAGCTGATGCCATCCGACTCCGACTGTTTCCGTTTTCCCTCCTTGGGAAAGCAAAGCAGTGGTTCTACGCTAACCGTGCGACCGTCGACACCTTGAACAATTGCTCGATGGCTTTCCTGGCAAAGTTCTTCCCAATAGAGCGCACCAATGCCCTTCACGGAAGAATTTCAAGCTTCCAGAAGACAAGGGAAGAGTCCATCCCCGAGGCATGGGAACATCTGCAGGAGTATGTCGCTGCCTGTCCTCATCATGGGATGGACGACTGGCTAATCCTGTAGAGTTTCTACAATGGACTCACCCCCTCGTCTCGCGATCACCTGGACACGGCAGCTGGAGGAGCCTTCTTCTCCAAGACAGTTCGGCTGCCACCGAGCTGATCGAGAAGATGGTCTCCAACATGGGATGGAGCGATGAGCACCTCCAACCCCGTCAGCGAGGAACACACACCGTCAAGGTGACGGACATGCTCGCTGCCAAGCTCGACCTCCTCATGAAGAAATTCGAAGATCAAGAGAAGGGGAGAGCACCTGATGAGGACATCACTCTTCCCGATGCACACAATACATCTTCGTTGGATATTTAAGGTCCAATCACTAGAGCTCGCGCACGACAGTTAAATTTAGAGGTGAGCTCGTTCCTATGTTCTTATTTGTATGATTTGGAGAATAGATTGCTACCTAAAGATTATATTATGATTAGGAATCATGGAGAGGACATGGAGTTATTTGGAGGGATGCTTGGAGGCATGGAGGATCGTCAAGGGCGTCCAAGTCAAGATGGAGGCCCAAACCAATTCGACTTTGGCCACGGTTCGGAGTCTAGGACCAGTCTGCACTAACACGGGCACACCGGTCGCATACGTGCTCGGATTGAGGCGTTCTTTATATGGTTGGAAAGCTAAGAAGATAACCTTTCCAATGGTTCTGGTCCCACGTTCAAATTCCTTGTGAGTCAACGGGAATCGTCCGAACAAGTTGACATTACGAATCTGATCCGGTGATACGTCACCGTCTTTGGGCCTTTTGGGCGATGTATCGTGTCCGAGTCCAATAGGGACGCGTCTAGGGGGTCTTGCATGACCCCAACCTATATATATCAGTAGCCGTCGCCTAGGTTAGGGTTGGGTTTTGCTTAGATTATTTCTGTCAAGAACAGTTTCGCCGTTTGATCGGTTTGTAAGACCCCAACTCGTGAGCTTAATCATTCATCTGCAATTTTGGTTGCTATCTATCTCGTTCTTGTTTGTGTTCTTCGATTCGCAAACAGGGATTAGCCTTCTCGACGAGGCCATCTGTGTTCCGGCACGGGTGGTAACCAGAGGAGACGTGGTGCTGCGATTGCGGGGCTCAAGAAGCCGGATCTACGTGTGTTGCGACTCCGCCCTAATCGTTGATTATCCGAACCTTTCGAAAGATCGGGAATCCTAGTCCACATCAGCACCGGGCATGGTGAATGCCTTGGACTCGCACATGACGTGCGAAGCTTGCGGCGGCACGGGTCATTCTGGGAATGACTGTCCCGAGACTCGTGTTGAGGCAACGTACATGGGGAACAACTTCCGTCCCCAAGGAGGTCAAGGCTGGAACCAACCTCGACCACAGTACCAAGGAGGCAACAACGGGCAAGGTAATTTCTCTTCTAGTTATTTTGGTCCTAGCCCCTTAAGGGATGCCATCGCTGGGCAAGCTAAGGTTAATGAATCTATCTACAAAAAGCTTGTTGCTAATGATAAGTTCCTAGAAAACGTAAGTGTTAAGCTAGATGGTTTTGCTTCTGCTTTCCAAAACCAGCTTAGCTTTAACAAGATGCTAGAAACCCAGCTGGCGCAGTTAGTTGCTTTAGTCCCTGTTAATGAATCTAGGAAGATACTTGGGCAGCCGGCATCTTCGATAGAGAATGTCAAGGCTGTAATCACGAGGGGAGGTAAGTCCACTCGTGATCCGCCGCACCCTAACCATGCAGGAACCAGCAGCAACAGTAAGGAAGCAGCACCATCTACTCCTATTGAGGAGGCAGCAGAACCGCCAAAGACAGTGCCATAGGCCTTCTCCGACACCACACTACTGCCATTCCCTCAGCGGCACAGGAAACCATCCGCGGACGAGCAGTTCGCTCGTTTCATGGAGGTGATCCAGAAGATCCACATCAACGTGCCGCTGCTGGACGCCATGCAGGTGCCGACTTACTCTCGGTACCTGAAAGACATCCTCAACAACAAGAGACCACTGCCGACAGAGGCAGTGAAGCTGATGGAGGAATGCAACGATGCTATACTCCACCGGGTACCAGAGAAGAAGAAGGACCCGAGGTGCCCCACTATCACCTGTTCAATTGGGAACCAGCAGTTCAACCAAGCTCTGTGCGACCTTGGAGCCAGCGTCAGTGTGATGCCCAAGGCCGTCTTTGACAAGCTCAACTTCACCGAGCTAACGCCCACAACAATGCGTCTCCAGTTGGTAGACACGTCAGTCCGCTGCCCGGCAAGTATTGTCGAGGATGTGCCAGTGAAGATTCGGGAGCTCTTCATCCCGGTGGACTTTGTTGTGCTGGACATGGCCGAGAGGGATACGACGCTCATTCTTGGGCGTCCGTTCCTCAACACTACTGAAGCAACCATCGATGTTGGGGCTGGAGAGATTCAGCTCAAATCGATGGGAAGAAGGAGAAGTTTGAGTTCCGTCCAAGAGCTCCGGAGCAGTGCTCAATGGTTAAGATCAAGTATGAGCCGGAGACACAGAAAATCCAAGAGGTTGAGCTGCAACCCAGGAAAACGAACAGCCTCATTGCTTTCATGAGGAATTGCCTAGAAAAGGATGCTGAACTCCAGAGCCATGAGCGAAAGGAGGCATACCGGAGGAGGGAACTGGCTAAACACCGGAACAATCCTACTCCCCGGCACACTCAGCAGGCCCCGTCATCTTAGAAGGCACCGTCAGCACCACGCCATCAACCAAGAAAATCTGGCGGAGGAAGCATGCGCCCGCTCCATCACCTTCGGAGACGGGTGTACAAATCAAAAATTAAACGCTGGATGTACGGTCTTGCCGTCAGACCTGAACGACGCGGCCTTTGCCAACAGGTAAATTGGTATGTATCCCATGTTTATTTTCAGCATATTTAAATTCAAAATTCCAAAAAAAAGATTTGTTTTTTCAATTTTTGCATTAGGACAAAAATTATGGGGTAGTTTTTGCAAAATAAAATAAAATTTTAGAGCACTTGGGGCCATTGCACCAACTGGACCCACATTTTTGGCCGTTGGAACCCAACGGTCGAAAGTGGGCCCGGTTGGGCGCCACAGGGGTTCGGCCGAACCACCCATGGTTTGGCCGAACCATGGCAGCAACGGTTACCTGCCATTTTTGGCAAGCCAACGGCTAGTGGGGCCCACACCCCGATTCTAGCTGTTGCAACCTGTGCTATAAATTGGTGGGTCGGCTGAGGGGAGTTCCACACCATTTCCACTCATTTTCACTCCCTCTCAAGTTTCCACTTTTCTCTAAACCTTTATTTTTGCATTTTGCAAGGTTTGCTCCAAGGTTTTAGTCCATTTAATCTGCATTTAGCTGCATCCACGACGTTACTTTGGAGATATACACTCGGCGGGTAGAAATCTTGCTTAGCCTCACCCCGCCCGAGTGTTGTCAAAAATCATTTGTGCAGGATGAAGAGGAGCATCACTCGCTTGTTCTCGAAGGGATCCAGCTCCCGATCACACCCTCACCATGACGAGCCGAGTGCATCTCCGTTCGATGATACATCCATGGATGGGGAGGATGTGGTGCCGAAGCTGATGAACGACTTTGATCTCGCCCTCGTCAGAGAACGTGAGCGGCAGGCATATCAGATGCTGAGGAACCGGGAGTACACTCACACCAAGATATTTGACCCGGTTCTTCTCGAGAAAACAGGTATGGATGTTGAGTTCAATTTAATTTGGAGAACTTTAGGATGGAGGGAATTTGCGGAAGTAAACGAGCCTGGCTCTCGTTTACTTACTGTTCAGTTCCTCTGCACTTTGAGAGAAGATGAGGAGGGAATCACGTTTAGCTTCTTTGGCAAGGAGCACTCGCTTACTTGGTCGAACCTAAGCACCCTACTCCTTTTCCATGATAGGTGCAAGACTGACCTTCGCAAAGCTATTTCTGGCTTTGAGAAGGTGGCATTCTGGGAGAAAATCTCAGGTTCCCCCACCTCTAGGAAACCTAAAAACTATGACATCCATAATCCTACCCTTAGATTCATGCACAAATGGGTTTCCATCACCATGTTTCCACGTAAGGATTTAAGACCAGATAGAGAAGATGAAATAGCTATTCTTAATGCCATGGTCCATAAAATAAAAGTTGCTCCTGTGTGTAGTATGATTAGATAATGGTTAGAGAATATAAAGTTTACTGCTACAGTGGAGTGCACTTCATTGATTACTCGTATAGCAAACGGGCTGGGGGTAATGACGGGCAAGCGCATTGCCTTCCTTATCTCTCCCCGTTACTATATTGATGAATCATATTGGGTGCAAGGCTACACTCTCAAGCATGCAGCAGATAATACTCTTATTTTCTTTTTCCTCGGTTTCTTTAACGAAAACAAATTACGACAACCACACAAATATGGGAAACCCTGTATTTTTATTAATTCCAGATGAATGATTACAAATACAATATGGTCTCCCATAGGAGTTCGCCTTTTGCCTTCTACGAGTTTGCTTAATAGAGAGATATCCAACTAGGAGATTGCGTGTAGTTCGCTGATTCCCGGCGCCTAGCAAAGAGGCGGCCGGTTAATGACATCCATAGGATGAGCCTACGGAAAACCTCTGATTAAGCTGCACTGGGGTCCTTGTCTTCGAAGTTGATAAGTTCGAAGTAGGACTGGTACAGATTCAATAGGATAATTCAATGGGTTTGCACCGTCAAAACTCGATCACGATAAACCGCCACCACGTTTATGGTTGGAGGGAGTATTTAGATGAAAGGGATGACTTTCGCCTTATCGGTGCCCAGTCATGTATTTTTGCCTTCATCAAGCATAGACGTAATTTTACCTTCGCCTCGTCGGTGCCCGGCAATTGAATTGTCCGATCCTGTTCGTTTTGGACGTGCTACAGTTTAGTGATCAAATTTCATCGGCACTTCGCCATAGTGTAATAAGTTTGGCTATAGCCTCGTCGGCGTCTAGCCATGGTGTCGTCTGGCCTCGTCGGTCACGGACATATTGGTTTGTGATGTTAACTTCGGCCGTTTCAACACGTCGACACCCGGCCAAGATGTCGATGTCTTTTTGAATCTGCATCGCCCGTTCTGACGGCTTGTTTTCTCAAGGAGATAATGCTTGTTTACTTCATTCGACTGGTCGCGCCAGACATGAGTTTTGCCTATTGATCTCATCGACATCCGGCATCATGTCGACGGTACAGATGATGATATTTAGAGAACGAATTGCTCCCGTGAGTGACACGCATGAGGCAAATTAATTTCGACCGGACGCACCGGACATGAGTTAGGCCTTTTGATCTCATCGATACGAGGCCATGATATCGACGGCATAAACAGTGTCAATTCTCGTTTTCATGGACAAATTGGTTTACACGGCATAGGTGATTCATGCCCATCATAGCACATGCAAGAGCCATTGTTTTAATTGAATCATCAATACTCACCACAAAACACGGCGTCCATAGACAACACCATTGTTGATGACGAGCGCGACGCCGGTGAACGAAAACGCCTTTCTGTTGTTCCTCTTCCTTCAAGCGGCAACGGATGTATATGTGTATGAGAGAGGTGGTGTGCGCGTGTGTGCAACCTTCTGGTTTTTGCGTCTGTCTCCAGCCTTCGTGGCTTTGTGCGTCTGTTCTAAATGCCAGGCCGCTCATCCGAGCAGCACTGTGGCGTGCATGCGTTGCCACCGGCGTGTATGTATACGTGCTCTCTCCCGCCTCCACGAATGAGGAGATGATCTCCTTTTATAGCTGCCAGCCGTGAGCCTCTGCTTGGATCACAAGCATTTTACTATTTGGAAGCTAATCCAAACATCGTATCATTTACTTCCTTAAGTAAGCACCAAATCATTGATTAGCACAAAACAAATCTGTACTGTACGTACGTAGCAGCCGTGTGGGCGTAAAGAAAGAAAGGAATAAGGAGGACAGGCATGTACGCATATGTACATGCATACGTAGAGAAGATATTGTTTGAACCATGTGATCAAATTTATTTATTTCTAAATATTAATTTATAAGACTTCTATAATGCAAACACTCCATAAATAATTTTTCCATTTTAATCATCCTCTTCCATTATTTCCGATGGATTTACTGAATCAAATATATTTATTTTTAGGCGACGCGGGATATTGGCAACGCCCAGGCCCACGTGGCGTATAGTACTGCCGTACAAATTCATCCATCGTAATATGATATTTATTTATTTATTTGAATTTCCGGGGTACAAAAATTCATCAAACACGGTTATACGAATGAAATCCCGTTACCTAACCCGGGATATCATTTGTATAACTGTGGTGAACTAACCATACAGTTGCAGTCGATAAATTCTGCTGCGGGACCACCACGCAGGAACACACGACAAAGGGCAAGAGAAGGCTATGAAGAATCTTCATCCACTGCACCGACACGCACCAGTGAGGCATACTGGGCTTCTACTGGAGATGCGCCTGGTTGGACCCAGGCGTACTCACAGCCCAGTGCCGGTGGCTCGCCCTGGCCTAGCGCCAGTGATAGCCAATGGCACATGCCCGATGCGACCCACTCGGCCAGCTCAAGTGGCATGCCTCCATTTCTTCAATATGAAACGCTCCACCTCCTCTCGCGGGGATTTGGGGAGATCTTACAAGAAGGATAGATGCATTGGATATGCAGACGGAGGAGATGAACCGGCACCTTGCGGAACATGTGGCACAGACGCAAGAATGGCAACAGCATGCTGACGAGCAATTCTCCAACATCAACACGATGATGCAGCAGCAGCAGGCCGACTTGCAGGCTTACTTTCGCTTCCAGGGATTCAACCCATACCAGGGTTCCTGAGCGAAAAACAAGCTTGGGGGAGATGCCTCTTCCCCCACCGAGGTAACTTGTATCGTTACATTAGCATGTTTACTTTTTGCATTGCATCTAAAAATATAAAACAACATAAAAATTTGTAAAATAGAAAATACCAAAAAGATAGGTTAGATTTCTCTATGCTAGGTAAGACATCCTAATCTCTTCATGTTGAAATGATGAAAAGTTGCTCTGTTTATATATCTCTTATATATGAGTTCATAGTAGAATAATCTCTTAGACTTTAAGTAAGCAAACAATTTTTATGCCTAACTTGTGGTAAATGTTTTAGTAACTTGCCAATGCTAAGTCTAGGTTGTTATGAAATATGATATGGTAAATAGGGTTGCTAGAATCTTGCTCAACATTTAACTTGAATTCTGGATGATTTCTTTTTCAAAAATAAAATAAAAGGTTCCTAATGTGATATAAATACCCACCAAGGCCAAAAATGTTCTTCATGACAAACCATATACATTTTGGTTACTTGTACTTCCATTGAACTTTGTCAAACTCGATGACTTGTATAGATGTTTTTCATGCTCTATGATCAAGATCAAATACCACTCGCACGTGCTAGACTTCTACACCGGAAGGAAGCATCCATTCCATTCCACCATATTCCATGCCACCAAAAAGCTCCATAAAAATATCCATATACATATGCTCTTTCTCCAAAAAATATCCAAAGCCAAAAAGAGGAGGGTAGCCCATTGCCAAAAAATCAAGAGTGCAAACTCTTACAAAAATATCCCAAATAAAACAATGTGGCCAAAAATACCCCCTCGCAAAAAGGCTTCCAAAAAGGAGAAAGAGACATATCCCCCAAAAAGGAGCCAAATAAATTCCACATCCACTTCCACTTCATACTCCACACACTTTTCACGATCTTGATCTTGAGTATGATTTACTTTCTGCTTTAGTCATAGTTTTTGACTTAGTAATAAATGTGAATATAAGTATGCCTCATTTTGATCCCTATCGAGCTCCAGATATAAACCTTTAGATGTAGGAATCAAAAGAGACAATCTCTTGGTGAGGATTTATACATATTTGAGTGACCGAGAGATCACCTGGGAAACTTGTTTTCATTTTTCAAAATTTTTCCAAAAACTAGGGAATAAAAGTTGAACTAGAGCAAGTGAATAGCGCTCTACGAGCCATTCTATCTCTCAACCACTGAAGGCAAGGCAAAGGTATATGCTATATTCATGAACATAAGTACATAGACATAGAATATACTAGCTTGCTTAAGTTGTAGAGGATATTACACTATGCATCTGTAGATCTGAGATATATGACATTGTAGCAACTCCTGATCAACAACCATGTTTAAATTTTTGTTCTTTCCTTTACTCGGGACGAGCAAAGGTTTAAGCTTGGGGGGTTTTGTTGACGGTCATTATTGCAACATTCTAACCATCAATATAACTAAAATAATGAAGAGTTGGGTATACTTGCAATGCATATTTATTTCAGAATAATCTATTTCCACTTGTACTTGGCAAATATTTACTTGTAGAGAAAATATATCAAAAAGGAGAAGAAATGGAGGAAACCTC
>CM002477.1:762916-788648 GCA_000325765.3 Leersia perrieri
TATAATTGTTTTCAGTAATTATTTGCTGGAATCACATGCATGCATCGATGTTATGTGAAATTAATGAACAGGCTAGCTAGAGTAGTTACCCCATCATCTTGTAGAAAACATTGTTGGTTTAAAGCAGCTCTGACCTTTGCAGAGGTCTTGTTCTGCTCAGCCATGGAGCGCATTTTGCCGCGCAACACTGGCCAGAAGGATTTCTTGACGACTGGCTGAGGAGATGGCATCTGATCAGCCAGCAATACTCCGGCGAGGAACCGGACATCCTCCGGCGAGAGAACCCTGTCTGTGTTGTGCAGCAGCAGCGACATGGCCGCCGGCGATTCCTGCAGCTTGGCCTTGCAGGTGGCGAGGAACGCGGCTTGCGCCTCTGGTTCGGGGTGCCATGCCGCCATGGCCGCCGCCTCATAGGCTTCTTGCACGCCGGCATCACAGTCGCAGGAATCAGCAGCGATCTTGGATAGATCACCGGAGGCGGCCACTATGGACTGCACGATCTGGTGTTGGGACAGATGATGGTGCCGTGTCTGGAGGAAGGAGATGAGCCCATACATGGATCGGCTCTCGACGCGTGTGAGGATGCGCGGGCCGATCATGTCGAGCACCGGCGGCAAGGCGGCCGAGGGGAACGCGGCGTGGTACCATACGGTGTTGATGATGATGTTGGAGACGGGATCCATGGGTCCGTAGCAGTGGCCGGCCTTGACCATCACCTCGTGGTAGCGTGTGCGCAGCTCGCAGGGCGGCAGCCGCGCCAGAGCCCGCAGGTAGAAGACGCGGATCGCGTCGAGGTGCACCAGCATCAGAGACCAGGTGTTGTTGATGCACGGCGCATCGGAGACCTGCTCTCGCGAAGCCGCAAGGCGCCAGCTTTGCTCAAGCACAAGATTGTCCGACGACATCCATCGGCGGACGAGGCGTTCGGGGTGCGGGTGGCCGGCGACGTGCGCGGCGAGCCTGAGCGCCGGGCGGAACGCGTTGGTGGACGCGGCGGAGGCGATGGAGAACGCCGGCGCCATGCCGCGGGAGGAGACGACGAGGCGCGCGGCGACGAGGAGATCGGCGTCGGCGAGGAGCAGGTAGCGCACGGCATCCCAGGCGGCGAGGTAGGGGAAGAAATACAGCAAGAAGGCGACGAGGCCTTCCAGCGATCGCCGTGCAAGCTCCTCCTCCTCCACTGGCTCGTCGTCATCAGGGAGGTTGTTTGCTATGACAATGTTGGAGACGGGGTCGAGGAGGCCGACGCAGATTCCTCCAGCTCCAACACCGACGCCGGCGAGCCGATCGCGCGCCTGGGCGTAGAAAGATTGGATCTTGGACAGGAGGTGCGCCCGCTCCTCGTCTATCTCCTCTCTCAAGGGCCTGTACCGTGTCTCCGGACGAACCACGCGCCGACCTTTGCTATCGCTGCTCATGCCGCCTCCGATCAGATCTACTTGTTGCTACCGCACATCAATCGACTCACTCAATCTTTTATGGGTAGGTAGGTCTTCCTTCACCTATTTCAGATCGAATTCGAAAACAGGCAGGGTTACAACTTGTATTCCAATCCAATATCCGGTCTTTTCCCTTAAGGCCGAATCCGATGGGAACAGGCAAACACGTGGGCCTCAATGCAATGGTTGTTTCCTTTTTATCTTTTCAAATTACTACTGTCCTTTTTCCATTCCTCCTAAATGTATATGTACCAAGTCAATATATGCTCTCGTGCCAGTTCCCAATCCTGATCCCCGACGCGCCAAGTAGAAATATCTTCAGTCCTCCCTCTACATACTAGTCGAGTTTTTTTTTCTTCTTGTGAATTTAACCAACATATCCTGCTGGGCACTGAGTCATTACGGGCCAATCTCTGGTCTGCAGCCAACTTATGTGGAGTCGGCAGGCTTCGCCTCATCAACCTTCTTGGTAGGCACTTCAGTACCCATCTCAGCTTTCAGGTCGTTGACACTCTGCTCCAGCTCGTCCATCTTGGTTCCCATTTCATCTAGTGCAGTGCAGTTAAAGAAAACAGAGATTGCAGTACAGAGGTATGAATGCAGCAATGAACTAGTTTTCATAATTGATAATTGATAGCTTCAAGACAAAGATGCATTATGTCTGTTTATAAGATAGATGGTTGCATCATGTGGATTACTTTGAACAAGTATAGCATTATCTGAACAACTTGGGTCATTATAGACATGATATCTGACGCAGACATAATATCATGAAAATCTCATAAATTTGTTGCACAAAGATTACTCTTGCAACTAAGATTGTGTGGAAAACTGTCAGTGTTGCTTTGCTCTACAATTTACATTATATTACAATAAATCTTTTACCCTCAGAAATGTGGATTGGATTAGCCAAAGAGATGTGACCACATAATTGAATTGCGTATTAAGGAGTTCCAAGATGTTCACAATTAATGGACATAAAACTAGAACGGGTAAAGGAGAAAAAGAACAAAAAAATACCAGAGCTACTTAACTATGGGGTACTGTAAGTGTAACTGCCAAACCATGAAAAAAGCCTAGATCAATGGCAATGCTGTTTGTACAGTAAGCGATACTTGGCTGTTGCCTGTTGGCATATCCATGTTTAACATCAAATAGTCAAATAATACTACAAGTTTCCATCTACAAATCCAAACAGAAAGAAATGACATCATTTTACAATAAATAGCTTTGAAATCATCAGAATCTGAATTGCATACTAGCACCATAAATCATTTACTCTTAACAGCATAACAGAAGATAACCCTAAGTTAGCTATGCATTGCCCTAAGGTTATTTGTTCAACGCAATGATGTTAATGATCCATTTTCAGATTTCACTTTTTAAAAACCAAGAGAAGAATAGAATGAACATAATGGCATTGAAGCAGAAAGGATATTCTTTGACACAATGTTCTGGGACATGGACTCGAACCTTGATTGCTGACATTCATCATTATTTTAGTGAGTGAAAAATAACTCAAAATTCTTCAGTGCATTTGTTAATGGAAACATATACAAAGGAACTCACCATCTGGGTTAGGAGGTTTTGTACCTGAAAGAGAGATTATAATCGGTTAAAAATACTTTTATCATAAATAAAGGCCTATAAGCATGTTTCTCCAATACAAAACATGACTTATCAGCAGTAGAAAACCACTACATGGGTTGCTATCAAATTTCATCCATTAGGTTGATGTTAAGTGTTTCCATTATATTAATTCAAAGAGCAACAAGATGATATCAAAGGCAGCAAGATCAAAATTGGAGCCATTCGCTACAGACAGTGACAGCACAAGTAAACAAGAAAATGTAATGCATAAAGCATGCCCAATCTTCCTACAATATTTTGGGTCTATCCTCTCATATCGTGTGTTTGGCCATTTGTCATATTTGAAAATGGGTGAAAAGACCATTGATGTGAACGATGCTTTGTCTATAACGAGTGATGCAGATAACGTTTAAACTTACAAATGCTGTCATATCTGTTGGGTTTTGTGATGAGGGCTCTGAGTCCATATTGACCTGCAACAAGAGATACATTGAATGACTTATAGACTGTTGATATGCCACCAAAAAAACATACAAGTGAAAATAAATGAATGGTGCATTAACACCTAAGGGTTCAGTATGATATTTCTTTCCAGCATGTATTACATATGTCTATAATAGTTTTCTCTCAAAAACAAGCAGCACAGACATAAGCAAAAAGTTTACATTTGATTCTATTCATTCATGAGACACATGCGAGTATTATTTAATTAGCACACCTAGTATTAATGAAGAAACCACACTTTGTACAAGTATTGTATTTTGTTCATGACTGCATAAAGATTCCATTGACTCTACTTTTGTACATATATATACTATAATGGAGTAAAGGACTTAGAAAACAAATCAATTCATGACTGCATAAAGATTCCACCGACTCTACCTTTGTACACATATATACTATATAATGGAGTAAACGACTTAGAAAACAAATCAATCATTATGGACCATCCAGATTAACAATAAACTCTAAACTATTTATGAGGCGTTAAATACTAAGTTACTAACATAAGAAAATAAAAGGCTTGCTTCATCATCTCAAAACACCAGACCATCCAGATTACCTGTGAGGGAATAAATGATCAAAAATATATTAAGACATACGAAATACATAGTAAAGTGTCAAATCAAATAGTCATACTTACTTTCTCATAATTGTTTTGATCTTCTTCACATCATTTTCTCAATCATGTCTTCTGAATATTGTTCTTTCGTTGCCATCATTAATAAATAGTTGTAATCAGAAATTTCTAACTGGGGCTGATCTTCTAACCTTCGTACGACTCCTAAAAGAAGTGAGGTTAGTATCAAAATCAATAATTCAGTTTATAAACGAAGGGTTTCTTTTAAAAAAAGTACCTGTTTCACTGGGAAGAGACAACCTGACAACATTTTTTGTTAAATCAGTCTCCCTTAGTTTGCCAATACCACTAGTAACGATTTCACCTTGCTTATTCTTGCGAGGGCAGAACTTTTCACCCCAGGAACTCATGAAGTAGAAGAATCTTCTCCCTCTTTTCATTCCGGCACCAATGAGGACCACGGCATGTCCTAGTTGCTCTAGCCTTTTTCCATCAGGACCAAATTGAGGGGGAGCCTTATAGATCTGGCAATATCGCAGGTGGCTTCTTCTTTCTCCAGCAATATAGGTAGCTATCAATGGAATGCCCTCAGCTAAATTATGGCAAATACGCTCAAAGTCATCTCTTGGTATGGTAGACACATCACTTGCAATATATCGTTTACCTGACTATATATACAAAAGGAGAAGGTAAATATTAGCACCACAAAAGAGCATTAAATGAATCATACATGTCATATATGCTACCGGACACATTACAAGGAGAAGGTAAATATTAGCATCACAAAAGAGCATTAAATAAATCAAATGTGTCATATATGCTACCGGACACATTGATTTTGGACATAATTTGTTGCTATAGGCACCGCGAACATGCCTCATTTGACAACAATACACTTAAGCCATTACATTAGCAAGTTCAAGAGCTTAGAAAAGAATACTTAGAAACAGCCAAATGTGGATAAGGTTGCTCACACCCTCAATCACCAATTAATGGCCACCTTTGTCTTTCCTATCAGAATATGACCCTCTCTCATCCCCAAGCATATTGGTGCCCCCTGTTCACCACGGCCTTAGCCTTGCCGAGGTGGCTAACCTCATTAACTTCTCATGACAGCATGAGGAGGGGATGAATAGTGGACTGGCAGATAAGTCATGGTCCCATAGGACAGAGAAAAGCAAGACATATATGACTTCAGAAACTAACAGGGGCAAAATGGACATTTTGTGACGCACTTCTCTCTTCTCAACTATTTCGATATAAAATTTTATGGGCTATACTGTGTTGGACAAAAGGACCACACTTCATAGTATCCTAGAGCCAAATATCAATTTTTGTTTTGTTTCAGCAAAAGGTGTTTAATAACAAATTTTATAAATAGAACTCATATATTCATAGAAATATGAAAGTGGCATACCTCCAGTTTAATGGCCCCTTCTGATCTTAGAATAAGTCCTGTGTGAAGAACACGGTGTAGACCAAAGTCTCTTGTGAGGCAGTCAACAGAAAGAACCTCAGGAAACTTTTCATCAAACTTATTGTGAAGATCCATGGGATCAATACAATCAACTAGGTCTGGATCTGTTCCTTCAGCAACTTTTGAGACCCTCTCTATGATTTCTACAGCCTTAGCATACGAGTAAACAACACATTGGGCTACAAAACACAAGAAAGGACAATATATTGATTAGCTTGTGTAAGGTAAAAGGTTCATATATTGACCTTTACTTGAACAAACTGATTGAATTTCTACTTATGCAGATTGGACTCCTACTCAGCCAACCGATAAGTTGACCATTGTTCATCATCTAAGATGCAAATAATGACACTGAAGCTAATTTGAAAAAAAAAATAAAATGATTGCTAGGCCAATTTTCCAGAAAACAAGATATTAGTGGATGCATGAAAGTTGGCACCAATTCAAACCAAGAAGCGAGTCCATGTGTAAATCAAGGAGATATTGACAATCAGCTGATAGAAACTTCCATTCAAAACTAATAGTTAGCTCTTTATTCATAGATATTGAGTGTAAGTGTGTAACATGATCTAGCTAAAACTAAGAACTTGTTTTGAAATAAGAAACTCACATAATTCCCCTTGATCTTGAACTTCCCCAACCACTGTTTTCCCATTTGCTTTAATTTCGCCCAAACAAAACTTAAAGCTTCCGCAAAACTGCAAAGGAAAATAATCATAAAAATGTTCAGCAAAACAAGTAATAAATAAGTTGAAACCAAAAAGAAAAGAAAAAAAATACCATACCTCTTTGCCACAATCATTGTTGGTACAGCGGAACGATGGCAAGTTAAAGAACTGGTGTTTTGTGGGTCTATTTATTGTCCCACAGGCCCGACACTTCCATGCCTTAGCATCGTTAGAGCTTCGGAGACCTCTTTGCTTCGGCATGACTACAACTGTTTTATGTTATCATGATTAAGGAGGGTATGGGGGAGAGAGAGAGGAAGCTATTTACTTGCCTTCAAAACTAGAAAGTAAAAACTAACAGAACAACTTAGCATCTAGGGAGGCACTCAAGAAATTACTTCTATTAGATTTCAATATATATACAAAGAAAGGATAGTACTTGCATTACATTACATCATTTATGTCTCCATTACATGCTCCGTGTTAAAATCTAAAACACATGTCCACCTTGCTGATAGCCCAACACAAACATAAGTCAGAAATGGAAGGAGTGAAATATTGTATGCATGACATATATACTTACCTTGTCTTAGAAATGCAGTTTATCGAACTTCCTTCCTGGAATGCTGAAGAACCACAGAACACTTGAAGCTTCTAGAGATTGAAGAGACTTTCTTTCACTGCAAAGTTCATGTGAAATAGACAAATAATCATCTATAGGTATTAATCCACACATCTTGAAGAAAAATACCATAATTTCTATTCTCATTTATCCCCCTTTTTTTTTGCTTTCCCCAGTTAAAGAATGCCAGTTGACACCCCAAAATTATATAGACATGATTATAATAATATTTGTCAGCCTTACTGGAACTGAACATATAATCCATTTGCAAGTTTCATTTTATCTTGGACAGAACAAAATGTAAAGATCACCATCTAGCTAGTAGCAACAAGGAAAAAACAAAAGGCACAACTTCTTAGGAAGGTTACCACTCTAAAGGGTAAAGGCTGTCGCATTAGAAAAAAAATCAACTGTTTCATGTAGTTTATTTAGGGGTTCTGGGTTATAATGAAATAGTTCATGCATCCGTTATAAGGTGAAACAGTCTAACGTTAAATGTCTTAGTAATGTTTCACAAATCTCATTTAGTCTCAATCCTTAAGAGCCAAATATGTGCATTTTTGTCAACCTTATGAGGTATCAACTTATCAGGTGTGCCTAACTGCTTCAGTTCATGCTTAGTCTATTATGACACCAAATGATGTTTTCAGATTCTTATATAAAGCACTGAATTACTATGATAGGGGTTCTCAGTTTCATTGGGCTTCTTCCTTACAACCGTTGCTGATAAAATAACAGAGTTTTACTACTGTAAAGGCCAAAAAGGTAGCTCAGCCTTCCTAGTATGGTTGTCAAGTCGTAAATCCAATTAAGAGCTTATGCCACCACATTCATGTCAGCCTTTCTTGATGTGTCCAACAACCATTCTGTGTTTTCATGTTTGATTAAATGAGATATGCCAGGATATGAGACCTGGCACTACACAAACCTGACTAGCAATTGAAACCTCCACACGCATAACTGTTGGACCACAGAAAGAACAATAATACTAACAGAAGTTTAGTTTCAAAGTTTTCCCTATGTCTATAGAAAGAACAATAATACTAACAGAAGTTTAGTTTCAACGTTTTCCCTATGTCTATAGAAAGAACAATAATACTAACAGAAGTTTAGTTTCAAAGTTTTCCCTATGTCTATGGAAGAGGGGTATGTCTCTTTAGGAATATGTCAAGATCATGTGCAGTGGAAAGTAATAATACCAGTAAGCAGCAAGTAACAAATATACTAGAAGATGGATTAAAGCCAGGATGCAATACCTGGTACCTCTCACATGGGCAGGAATGCTGTTCCAAGCTTTGTCCTGAAAAAAGGATGTGAAGAAAGGAAAATATTATGTAGAGAAAATAATTTCACAGCAAGGATATCATCTGCTCAAGTACAGAGCTTCAAATAATAGTCCCATCCAATAAACACGACTAAATTGTGTGGAGCGAGTCAGCCATTTTTTATAAGCAAACATCTCCAGGACAATACTTCAGTTAACCACTTAGACAACAGGCACTTGGATGGTACAAAAGTCATACCAACAAGTTTCAGTTCAAAATTAATTGATTTAGTATTTTTAATTATACTAGTTTAATTACATGATCTATTGAGAACATATCACACACAAATATAAAATCAAATCCCTAAGGTAGTGCTATCTAGTCACCAATCGCCAGAAATGAATCAGATAAAAAAACATCAAACTGGCAACAAGCATTATCACGAGATGCTGCGTAGACCTAATCGAATTACAAATCGGCTCTCGAATAAACAGGATTGATACAAATCCAAGCCATACACAGAGAAATAATCCAAACTCATTAAAATCCCCTGCAGGGTACGTCTCCCACGAGACATTAGAATCCCCTCCAATCGAAACATGCACCCGAAGAATCACCGAGATAACGCATCCACCCGAATAGCCTACTCGCACGGGAATCGCCGCCTCACGCCTAGCGGCGGCGCTGCAGGCAGAAGAGCAGAGACGGATGGGAGTCCTTACCGCGCGGAGGCTTGCCGTAGTAGGCGGTCGGGTTGGGTGGTGCACCGTCGGCGAGTAAGCCCTGCCTCGCCTCGCCTCGCGTCGCGGCGGCGGCGGCGGCAGCGGCCATGCAGGTGGTGACGAGGCGGCCGATGCAGCGGTGTTCGAACCATTTTGCGTTGCGGCCCTTTAGGTTTAAGATTATTTGGATGTTCATATTGTCATTGTCACTGATTGGAATTTGGGCCTGGTCTACTAACATCCTAACTATGAAAATGAGGATTCTACATCTAAAATATATAAAAAAAAAACAGCTCAAATAATCCCATGGTGATTTTGTTGGTGGTTTCTTTAAGGGTTAATTAGATCCGTGCCATTACAACTTCGCTAAATTAGAAAAATGTCATTACTATTCACTAAATCGGGTGAAAGCACTGCTATTTTTCTAAATTGGATACATGCCACTGCCGTCTACTTTTTCTTCCACACCCTTTCTTTCTGTTTTCTTCCATCTTCTTCCTTCTTAGCCGTCTGCTCCCTCCCTTCCCTAGGGAGTCGCCGGAGCCGGCCACCGAAAACCGCAGCGGAGAGGACGATAACAGCGGCGACTACCCCCTACATCCTTGTCGTCGTCTTCTCAGGCCGCTAGGTCGGCGGCGAGGACGCCGACAGCGTCGGCTACCCCCACCATCCCGTGGTAGTGTCAGTCTGCGTGTCCAGGTTGCGCTTCTTGGCTGTCCAGACAAACAGGTGATCTAAACCTGTTGGGCTATGGCTTTAGAATCTATAGTACTTCCTCCTTGTCTGAATGTTTGACGCTATTGATTTTTTTATATATGTTTGACCACCCCTATTATTAAAAAATTTATGTGATTATTATTTCTTTTTCTATCATTTGATTTATTGTTAAATATATTTTAATGCTTATCTACAGTTTTACTTATTTCACAAAAAATTTTAATAAGACGAACAATCAAACGTGTATTAAAAAGTCAACGATGTAAAATATTTAGGAAAGGATGGAGTATTTGCTTGGTACTCCCTCCGTCCCAAAATATAGCATGTTTTAGGATTCAAATTTGTCCCAAAATATAGCAACCTAGGACACTAAAAAATGCCTTTTACCACTAAACTACCCACATTGCCCCTATTATTTCTTGTATTTATTATAGCTAGTGAGTAATCCGGGTCTATACCTCACCCATCCCAAAAAGACAAACAACTCTTTTTACCATCCTTTTAATACCCGTGTAAAATCTAAAACTTGCTATATTATGGGACGGAGGTAATACTACGTGTTGCCTTGCCGCTGCCGTTATATGCAGTGGTGGTGTATTTCTTTCCCTTCCCTTCAGTTGGTCCACCGGCAGCCGCATGCAGCGAAGCGAGACAGCTGGAGGCCCAGCGGCTAGCAGGATCCCAATGCGCAACTCCATGACCGTGAGCGACCTACTGCTAATTGGTGGCCCCGTTTTCGGGGATCTCGTCTACGAAATCAGCACGAGTGAGGCCACTGGTGGCGGAGATTTAGCCGGATGATCGAACAGAGAGAGCAGGTGCAGCAGCGTGCCATCCCTGCATTCCTGCCGAGCTGGACGCGGTCCACCTGACGTTGGCCGCAACCAATTTGCAATTGCTAGGTTTTAGGGGAGGAAAAAATTGAGACACGGAGCGACGATTTTGGGGGAGCGACATGGGCCGGCCTCAGGGGCCGATGAGATCCCGTTTAATTTCTCGCGTAGTACGTGACCATCAACCGTGTACACCATGGTTGACTGCTTCCCCCCCCCCCTCGACTCTTTACCAACGGACGTTTGGCCGGACATCATCCTGCTGCTCATCCCGTTGACACCCAAATTTGGCTACAAGGGATTAGAAACAAATTTGGAAGCCAATTTGGAATAGGCCCGGGAATTTCCCGAGAGGCTGGTCAGACCGGACTTGCTGGTCGGTCAGACCGGCGCGATATAGAGAGGATTGCTCACGAAACCAGCAGGGCCGGCCTGACCGCAGGTTATAGGGCGGTCAGACCGGCCGTGTCGGACTCCGAGATGAAATAGAAGTTTCGGTTTTCTTCTCGTCCAAGTTTGGGAATTTTGAGTCCTAGTTGATTACCAATACACCTAAGGACGTGGGAAACCTTGGGAATAGACAAGACCAACCCCTTTATAAGGGACAAGGCCGGTTCACTTGACTCTCGCACAACACAAACCCTAAGTCAATTAGAATCATAGTTTTTCTCTCTTAACTCATAATTTTGCCCCTAGTTTAGCCCTAGTTCGTCCATCTTTGTCGGTTTGCGCCGTAAACCGTCGCTGCGAGAGTGCGAAATCCTTTGTAGGTTTGTCCCGTAAACCTTCCGCGCCGCCGGCGAGACGGGCTTTTACCTTAAATCTAGCTAAATCGGCTCCGCTAGCCGGTTTGCTTGGATCTTCTAAACCCATCTTCTTTGTTCAAGGTGGTTCGTGACTCCGTTTATCAAGACACCGCAAGGCGTTGAGTGGCTCATCGTGGTGATCCGTAAAAGGCGTCAACACATCCTACAAGTATGGCTTTCGCAAAACGCCTTGATTTTTGATGGTCGGGACATCGATGCCACCCGTACCTTGCGTGAAGCAATCCAGAACATGGAAATTAACATGGAAGTACCGCTACAAGAGGAAGCGACCGACTGTGGAAGCTTGGGTGAACTATTTGAAAGAAAAAATATATAGAGAGAGATTAGTCTCCGTAACGCAGCAATTACCTTATTATTTAATTTATTTTACACTTCCTACGGCTGACACATATTTTTCACATACGTCGACTCTTCCCATATCACCGACCCGTCCGGTTTCTATGTTGGAGATGATAACTAATCCCTCCGTCCTATAATATAAGAACTTTTGCCTTTTTGGTTTGTCTCAAAATATAAGAACTTTTAGCTTTGGAAATATAAATTTGTGGCCCACATATATATGTGATTAACATGTGTTCTTTTCATATTAAGCTGTATTTTCCATGCATAAACCTTTTCGGTTGATAAGGCAGTGGATCCTATATATTTATAAGGGGTATTATAGACATTTGAATAGATCCTTATTGTTTTCTAAAACGGCAATAGTTCTTATATTATGGGACAGAGGGAGTACGTGTTTTTGATGTGACTAGCTGCCCGAGTACTAGCTGCCACTTGCCGTTCTTCAAATGGGAAGGTAAGTTTTCCCGCGCAGCGTCGCGTTGATAGCGGCGACGCCGGGGCGCGTGTGTGGCTACACATCCAAACCGGGAAACACAAATCATCAAACATATGAATTGTTTAATGAGTAAATTGCACTTTACACCGGGTAAAGTGACACTGTTTTCGCTTTGCACCGGGTTTCTCCAATACTTTCAGTTTGCACCGGGTGATGGGAACTTAATTTTCACTTAACACCAACTCTCAGGATTCGGACTGAACCGGACGCACCGGAAGTCATCCACGCTGTCAAATTTCTCCACGCACGATGCCGCAGTCCACCACGCTGGCAGAGTTCGTTGCGACGCCGCGATTGAGATGCGTATGTGATGATTAGTTGGTGATTTTGATCAATTAGTTCCGGAAAAATTGGAGTAGTTCACATGTGTATGTGATGATTTGTATATGGATTAGCTTAGTATGTTAGGTGCAGTGTTCAATTTTGTGATTGAGATCAATTAGTTCTGGAATAGTTCATGTGGTGGTATTTACTAATATGTGGCATAACTGAATTGATGCATGATGTTCAAAGTATTTGTGTATGGAGTAGTGCTGTACTGCTGTAGTGATCATTGTGCTGGTATTACTGATATGTGGCATAACTGAATTGAGGATGTTCACCTCGTCACCAAGCTGGCGAGCAAGAACACTAAGCTTGACGATGAGCGCAGCTACCTGAAAAAAAAATTCACCCATTACCAATCTCCACAAGAGTAGATCGACATAAACAACATCAATATTACCCCATAATGCAATCTCCCCAACTTTTGTGCACTACATATTGGCTAAACCAATTACAAATCTGCACAACCACTGATTTCATACAACCCATTACCAAACTCACCATCCAATAGTACTACAAATTTTGCACCATATTCATTTAATACAACATTGCAATCGAGGCACTAAACCACTGATTTTTCACTCACCATCCTCTCAAGATTGCGCGAGAAGGAATAACTTGCCTCTGGGGAAGATGGTCCCAGTGGAGGCGGCGCCGGAGATGGTGGAGCGGTCACAATCACCGGCCCGACGCCGCGGACCGGCAATGGAGTACCATCGATGACCACAAGAGGTGGTGGGGTGTGGCGGCACGATCTCCACGGAGTTTGACCCCCCCCTCCCCCCGATGAGCTGCGACCGCCGGAGCTCTCAGATCCAGATGTATTCCCCGTCGATGCAGCTCCAGATGGAGACCGAGCTGGCTCCGATGAGGTCGGATTGCTCGCCGGAGCTGTCGGGCTTGTCGGCGGGCCCAACGCGGAGAGCAAACCCCTCACCTCCCCAAGCCTACTCGAGCTTTCTTCCCGCAGTTCCGGACCCGATATGCTGCTGGATGAGAGTAGCTCCAGCTTTGGCAAAACAAACCCACTGCGCAGCTCAATCTTCGCCGACGACGAGCCGCTCACCGGACTGGAAGGAGCGGCGGAAATGGCGAGGAGAGGACTAGGAGCGGGGCGGAAATGGCGAGAAGGCGGACGCACTCGGGCAAAGGACAAACGTTATTTTATATTTGCCCCTAGGAGTGGGGGTATTTAGACTATTTCAGTATACAAACAATCCACTCGGCTGGGGTCACCCATTGTGGGCTTCGTTGACTCAAATGCATTATGGCACTTGTGGCCTAGCTGTAGCTTTGGGCCGAAAGATGCATTGAGTACTGGGCCGGCGGAAGCCTCCATTGTGAATGCCCTTAGCGCATCGTTCTGGCCTGGGCAGTCTAATCCTCTCCTCTGTCTCGTTGTCGCTCTCTGCCGTCCGCGCGCCGCCGCCGTCCTCCAGCTGCGCCGCGCCGCCAGCCTCCAGCCGAGCCTGCTCCAGGGGTGGGTGTGGGCCGCCGGACTAATCTCCACCGCATGCATCGGTGGCCGGGCGATGGTCGCAACAATCGATTTCCTCTCGTCGTCCAGCCAAGCCATCAACACACAACAATAATGGAATTGAATCATAGCGGCTTGGGTTTTCCCATCCTGTCACCGGGCGGTCGATCCCGTTTGCCTCGTCGCCGGCCGGGGACGAATAAGATAAGGACAGCCTCCCTCCTCTATTAGGCTGGTCCTGCCTCAGGACTCTGGATCCGAGAGGGATTTCGATTTCGATTTGGGCTCCCTTTGGATTTCTTATATAGACTTTCTTCTTTCCTCGCCACTATCGACGCATAACCTCTATCTGTAACCGCCGGAACTGACATTTGATTTCCTGGTAATATACTTCGTCTTTCACTTCCCCTGCCCGATCCCTTTTTTCCTTCTTCTAGTAGTATTAATACCTTGATGGAACTCTTCTTCTTCTTCTTTTCACAACATGACAGTTAACCTGTCTGGGCTTAGCACAAACAAAAAAGAATTAAGTCTTTATTTTGATGTAATATATATTGTTTATATGTATGCATATGAATATCTTTATTTGCCTTACAAATACCAGTCAAATCGAATAGCTTCTCTCGATTTTTTTTTAAATTGATGCTCTTGCCCTTACCCTCTGTAAACTTGGCAAGTTTATCCTCACTTCATTCCTGAATTACAATTGGTGTTCCTTTGTGCATGGGATAAAGTTCAAAATTTAAACCTGGGGTCTTTGCAGGCTGGCCCAACTTTACTTGCACTAGAAATTCAGAAGTTCTAACTTCTACCGGCCAAAACAATTTAGTTTTAGTTGGTGCCATTTTCAGATTGACCTTTGTTTTCCACGTTATTATCTCGTAAGCTAATTGCACCTAGTATGCATTTGCTTTTCCTATTCTTTGTCTTTGCAACAAAACTAAGTCCAATTCCTTGTCGGTTGCAGCATTGTAATGGGGAACATTCTTGATCTTTTGCAACCAAGGAATGCACTGGTGCATTCCCATCCAAACGAAACACACCATGGTGGAATAACAGATGATCAAGTCGAAGCATTCTATGAAAAAGGAATAACAGATGTTCGCTCTCAGCTATGGAGCACTATTTCTCGCAGAGCAATGTCAGAACTCATCCGTCGTAAACGAGTCTATGGAAAGGGAATATCAAATTATCAATGTCAGCTCTTTTGCATCCTGATTTTCAGAACTATCTCAGAATGCATCTGCTATAAAGCAATCTATGAAAAGGGAATAACTGATGTCCCCTTTCAGCTATGGAGCATTCTGTTTTGCAGAGCGATATCCGAACACATCTGCCGTAAACTAAATTATCAGAACGGGATATCGGATCGTCACTTTCGACTCTGTACCTTTCTGATTTGTGGAGTCATGTCCGACTACATCAATTGCAAACCAGCCTACAAATTTAGACTGGGAAATAATGATCCATTCGAATACCTTCCAGAGGTACTTTAAATCCAGCTCTCCATATTACCTTGTAATTGTGGAATGCACATCACATCCTCACTTGGGTATGTTGTTTTTGCAACTTTTTGCAGGACGTGCTATGCATAATCTTACCAAAGTTGCAGCTGAAAGAGCTGGTAAGAGCTAGTGCAGTATCAAGGAAATGAAGGTGCTTGTGGACAGTTTGTCCTAAACTGAATTTCGATAGCATCGCTATGTTTGGTATGGAAAATTCTGGGAAAGAACTCTTTATCAAAAACTTCATCGACAATGTTAATGCAATCTTGGCACAGTTCCATGGCAGAGTGGTTGAAGAACTTTCTATCAGATGCGAGTTTGCCACCATACTGGTTGACCATCTTGATAGCTGGGTTAGTTTTGCTGTAATGTCACGGACAAAGTTCCTAACTTTGGATTTAACACGAGTTATCCAAGGTCGTTCTGATAGGTACATATTTCCATTCAAACATCTAGACAGAGGAAGTACTACCCTCCTACAAGAACTTCAGCTTAGCTTTGTATCTATCCGGCCACCAACTCACTTCAGTGGTTTCCCAAATCTACGAAAGCTTTGCCTAAAATTGTTGGATGACAGTGTAAAGGATCTCCAAGATATGCTATCCAACTGCTATAAGCTTGAGTGGTTGACTATTGACAGATGCCATCTGTCTGATGGGACTTAAGGTTAACAGCCCACTAC
The DNA here is from genome assembly GCA_000325765.3 of Leersia perrieri. Taxonomy (NCBI): domain Eukaryota; kingdom Viridiplantae; phylum Streptophyta; class Magnoliopsida; order Poales; family Poaceae; genus Leersia; species Leersia perrieri. The sequence continues at coordinate 778,984 of CM002477.1, forward strand.
CTTGTCTGATTTACCTGGGTGTTGCATATTGTCAGGTAACAGAAATAACATTTAACGCCGTGAAACTGACAACTTTTATATACAAGGGACGGCCGGTGCCTATTGATCTCATTCAATCTTCAGAACTAGAAATTGCAGAAATATTTTTTGGTAATAATGATACTCTTGTGCCCACTAGTACTTTACTTCGTAATGTGCTGACAAATGCTCAGAAACTGTCCTTTGCAGCTTCTTGCATACAACCAGAGGTACGGTTGTTGGTCATCTTTAAGATATGGTTTATTAGTTCTCTCATTTATCATCATGACCTTTAGTTGTCGATCTCTCAGGTGCCTTTCTTGACGGATAATGCATGCAAGTTTTCTCAGCTGAAGCATATGGGATTGGTGTTGCTATATTTCGATGATCTTCACAGCCTATCTTTAGTCTCTTTTCTGAGGTCTGCACCTTTTATTGAAAAGTTAGATCTGCGTGTAAGTACTCCTACTGTTTCTTCTTTCTAGTATTCAACTCATGTTTATTTTTCTTTTTATTATTTATATTACTACCTTTAACGCACCACAGATCATGCACCTTATCATACTTACAAGCAAGAAATTGTTTAAAGATAGATTGTGATAAGCTAATTGTTATACTGGATATAAAATATATGTCCACCTTTATTTTTTTAAGTATCTAAAGGTTTAAACTGAGGAATAGAAATGGACTTGAATACATTTAGCTGTATATCTGCTTTAAAAGGCACCATCTTGTGCAGTTTTATGCACCTTTTGATGAAAGGAACAATGATTATAACCTTTTGATATATATGTACTTTTATTGTTCAAAATTGCAGTTTAGTGCCTCTTCTCCTCCCCCTGCGGTACAAGAGCCTGTTAAGAGGCTTCCAGAATGCCCATTCAATTATTTGAAGAGGCTGTATATTGATGGATATAAAGGTTCCAATGGCCAGGTTGAATTTCTCGTCCACATGGTGGAAAATGCCTCTGCATTGGAGATTTTAACCCTAAAGCAAATAGTACAAGATGCATTATTCGATTATGATATATACCGAGCTGCCAGAAAATATCTGGACGGCAAGATTTCACCCAAGTGTGCTATAAGATGCTTGCAATGACAATTTCCCATGATATTTAATAGACATGCTTGGTGATCTTTGTACATTTGTATGTTCTGCATATTTACAACATCCGTTACAAATTACTTCACATTCTAGATTTGTCATAAGTCAAACATCTCCTAACAGAGTAACTTTTTAATCTTGAAGGTGCAACTTTCACCATGGTTTTTTATAAGATAAGTTCATAGATATTTCATAGTAACTTTTTACGAGAGAACTTTTAGACAAGTCTACGTGTGCCCATTTTTATGTTTTCAACTGTGTTTGAAGATTTATTGATGATAAATATTACAAAATTTGATTGGAAGAACCGTAGTGGCGGTGGCATAGATCCATCCGAGGAACCTCATACCAAACCAACGCTTTTGAGTCATCCCATGCCTCTGTATTGCATCACCTGGTTTTTGAGACCGTAAACCACGTACGAAATCTCTGGATCTGCAGTATGTACACACCTTATAGTTGGTATGCAGTTCTGACGTCCTACTGCTTACAATCAAGGTTCTAAATAGTATATTGCGGGATCGTTATGAATCGGGTCAGCGTTGTGGATTGCGGACGCTACATTCCAATAGCTAAATAAAAAATAACACTAAATTCTATGTATATCATTAGTTTGAGTGACATGAATTTATTTCTTGAAATCATATATCGTAGATTAATGTTTAATTTACTCAAAACTTATCATTTACCTAATATTTACTCATAGTGAGAAGTTAAAAAAAAATCTTTTAATATCATGTACCAAATAGCGGCCGTAATTTTGTACATTGCGGCCGCAAAGTTTCCTCCGTAATTTTTTAAGCGCAACACCGTTCCCGGGCCGCTAGGTCGGCGGCGAGGACGGCGACAGCGGCGGCTACCCCCCACCATCCCGTGGTAGTGTCAGTCTGCGTGTCCGGGTTGCGCTGCTTGGCTGTCTAGACAAACAGCTGATCTAAACATGTTGGGCTATGGCTTTAGAATCTGTAGTACTCCGTCCTTTCCTAAATGTTTAACGCTATTGACTTTTTTATACGTTTAACTGTTCCTCTTATTCAAAAAATTTACGCGATTATTATTTCTTTTTCTATTTGATTTATTATTAAATATATTTTTATGCTTACCTACAGTTTTACCTATTTCACAAAAGTTTTTAATAAGATGAATAATTAAACGTGTATTAAAAAGTCAATGGTGTCAAATATTTAGCAAAGGAGGAAGTATTTGCTTGGTACCTACATGTTGCCTTGCCGCCTTCCGTTGTATGGCTTTTGCAAAACGCCTTGATTTTCGATGGCCGGGACATCGATGCCACCAGTACCTTGCGTGAAGCAATCCAGAACATGGGAACATGGAAGTACCGCTACAAGAGGAAGCGGCCGGCTGTGGTCTGTGGAAGCTTGGGTGAACTAGTAAAAACATATATATAGAGAGATTAGTCTCCATAACGCAGCGATTTACCTCATTTTTTTGAATATTTTTCTACCCTTCCTACGGCTGACACGTATTTTCCACATACGTCGACTCTTCCCGTATCACCGGCCCGCCGGTTTCTGTGCTGGAGATGATAACTATGCGTTTTTTATGTGAGTAGCTGCCCGAGTACTAACTGCCACTTGCCGTTCTTCAAAAGGGAATCATGGATGGTAAGTTTTTCCGCGTGGCGTTGGCGCGCAACGTGTGTGGCTACACATCCAAGCCGGGAAACACAAATCATCAAACATATGAATTGTTTAATCTGTGTTAGCATGACGTCAAGCCTACACCGTACAATTCTGCATGTACGAGTTATACAGCCTCTTGTATTCGATCTCATCTTCTTCTACAATTCGAACTCAACTTCTTAATTTTCCCTTTTCTTCCATAGCTTCTTGGTTCACCTGAGAGTGCACTGCGTGTATATTTTAACACTATGGTGTGCCCTGCATCTCCGAATGTCTTGCCACAAACTAAGCCCCTCGCACCACTATAATATCTTCTAGACCTGGCATTTTCATGGTGATGTAGTGGATTACTGCTTTGAATGTGTTGATGGTCGATCTTCCCAGTATAGCATGGTATGGTACATCAACTATATCGAACACTATAGTTTTGGTTCTTTGGTTACTTCCTTTCCCAATGGTATTTTTCACCCTGCCGTAACCGGTTGGCCACCGAATCCAAACAGAGGCAAGTTTGACTTTGTGAACCGATCAAATGGGATTTGCATCTTCTTAAACGGCTTTTTGATTCAATTCCAATTGTTGATCCTCCCGTTATCACGTTAATTACCCTCCTTTGCAGAGGTGACTCTATAGCCTCTATCTTTATCTACCCTATAATACACAAACATGTTTTACTCATAACGCATGCCTCCCTTAACCATAGAAGGGCCGAGATTTATGTGCATCAGATCGGATGGCTTAGATCCATCCACGCCCACTGCCTCCCTCCTCCTTCCCCCCACGCCCCGACCCACTCCCTCCTGTCACTCCCACGCGCATGCGCCCCCCAAATCCTTAATCACACCACACTCCTCTCCCCACCGCCGCCCTCTAGTCTCTCTTTCTCTCAGTCGTAGCCGCTTGCGAATCCTCGCCTTGATAATCCGGCAAGTTCACTGGTCGGCCTGCTCCCTCCCCTCGGAGATTTGCTACTGTCGGCTCAACACGATGCACCCAATGAGAGGAACCACCGGCCGAACTCACCTCCACTGATCCATTGCTGCCACCCCACCCGAGGAGGCACCTCCTCATGGATCCCATCCATCGATTTCACGCCGCTGGTTGTACAACTTGCCTGACCGCGACAATGGTTTTTTTTAGGGAATGTGCAGGAGCTATGCAATTTCGTTAGAAGAAAAGAAATTGATCTAGTTTATACGAAAAACCTTCTCAACTACATGATTAATTAAAGGAACTAGTAAAATTAAACCTCGACACAAACAAGGCGAGCTATCTCCGAAGACTCCGACACACCAAACCTAAGAGCAGTGGTGTAGTGACCTGAGTTTTTCCGTCTTAAAAACTATTTTAATTAAAAACATATTTTCAAAATTTTGGTTTTTTGAGTGTATAATTATCATTAAGTGCCAATTAGGTCTAGCCCCCTTGTCTCCCCGTTACCAAAAATCCCAATCCGAAAATTCCTTCCAAAAACCGAACTCCTGGACTTCTAAATTCCTTCCTTCTCCAAATACTGCAAATACCTCTGTTTATGTTCCAAGACCCTAAACCAATTCTCCATCCAACTCAAGTCCCAACCACCAATTTACTTCCTTCTCATATACCCATTTCCATAAATATTAAAGTATTTCTCTGATTCTTGGGCCACCACCATCCTTTTTTTCTCACTGCCAGGCTGCCCCTTTCCTCTTTCTTTTCCTCCCTTTCCCCGGCCGAGGCAGCCCAACTGCCCCCGCCGCGGCCCACGGCCCATCTCCCATTTCCCTACCGTGTTCGCCACTCGTCTTCCCGACGCGCCCTCGCCTGTCATTCAGCCACCCAGTGACAGCTAGGGCCCACACGTGAATGGATCGAGCGATCATTCGCGCGCGACCGCAACGCGCGGTCGTCGGCTCTGATGCGCCGCCGCTGCCATAAACGCCTCCAATTCGACCGTGGCCGCGTTGTCGTCTTCTCCAACCGCCACGCCACCTTCACAGTGCCGTCGACCCGTCCCATCTCGCCGGTGCTACGCGACGCACGCACTCCGCGACGCGCCACACACCACGCGTCGCCGCCTTTCCTCTCCGCCCGCCGTCCCGGCTTTCGCCCTCTCCACATCGTTCCAGTCGCATTGAAGCCTCTGTGGCGCTTTAATGGCGCCGTCCTCGCCGGCCGACAGCCGCTGCTCCCCGTCAGCCCAATCCGTCCCCTCTGTAGCCGCTCCGCGACATGCCGTGCCGACGTGACCCGGCGCCCAGAACCTGCCGTGCGGTGACAACGGGACTCCACGCATCGACGCCACCATTGACTGTGCCCCAGGCCCCCGTCCCACGGCAAACTCCCTCGTCGGCCACCATCGCGAGGAGCTTTGAAGACCCCTGCAGAAAAATCTCAACCGCCCCGCCCCTCCCCCGATCTGTGAGACGCCACCCGAGTCGTCGTCGTTACCCTCGTCCCATCAATCCGTCATCGCGGCCCTCATCAATGGCCTGCGCCGCCATTAATTTGCCTGTGCCGGCTGACGACGATGAGTCCTGTCCGACGCCAGGTTGCCGGTGTTCACCCGTTCCCCTCCCGAGCCGGCGCTAGCTATAAATACCCCCTCCCCTTTCCCCGCCACACCCACATCACACCACCCGCACGCCGCCTCCTTGCTTGCTCCCATGTTGTAGCCGCCGCCCTGGTGCGCCGCTGCCTGCCGTCGTTTTGCCGAAGGGAGGAAGAAGAGAGAAGAAGAAGGGGAAAGGATAGGGATGACCAGCGAGCCCCGCATGTCAGCTCCCTCCTCTCTTCCCCGGGCGCCTCTCTCTCCTTTGCTGGGCCGGGCCACGAGTTTGCCGGGCCTAGGTCCACCACTTTCCTCCATCCACCAAAAATACAAGTCCATTTTCCATCCTTACTTTGACCGGCAAACTTGGCCCATCCCTTTCAACAAAATAAAGTTTAGTTCTAGTCCCTCATTCTCCGACACTTGAGCCCACCTCCCCCTAGAAATATAAGTCCACTTTTCACCCTCCTTTTTCCCACCGCCAAGAACTGTCCCCCCTCCTCACATACACGTTCAGTCTTGTTCCCTCTACCCGGCCCTTGAAGAGATATAGTTCCTCCCCTTTTTCTGCCTACCCCACCAATTCATTTGCCATCCATGCGCCCTCCCCTTCGCCGCCACCACTGTTTTCTTGTCTCTGCCACCATAACAAAGAAAGAGACGACGAAGAAAAAGAAGAAGAATGGGAAGAATCCGTATACCCATTTTCCCCCTCTCCCTCCGTTTATCCCCTCTACCTAGGCCAATCCACTCAAACCGAACCCCGACCATGAGAGAACCAAGAAGAAAAGCCCAGACACAAAGACCGTCTCTGGTTCCCCCTTACCCATTCCATAACCCGAAGAATAAAATTCAGTTTGTCTCCCCATCTCCCACGACCATATACGTATATCTATAATATCACCAAACTCCCAAAAATCCTATCTTTTGCTCCGTAAGTCCGATTGACCCTATTCAACTCCTGAAAATTCCTCCAAACTCGAGATCTACCCTATGGCACTACTACTTATATTTATAAATATTTTATTTTGTAGACTCCGATAGGATTTCTGTGTATGCTCGCGAGTGTACATTCGTCCCAGAATTTTTCTACTGAAGCCATAAATCAAGAGGGTGTGAAGACCCTTGATCAGATGGATTTCTCTGATCGACTACATATCGGATTTATCTGTTTTTCTCCGAAGCTTGAAGACCGGCAACTCATCTATCAGGTAAGCCACCCTTTGATCATATTGCTCCTAGTCTTTAAATAAAATGTTCGCAACTCGCATTAGGATGTGCACGATTATACCACCTGGCCTCGATTAGTAAGATCGATGGACCTACCCAGTAGTTGCATTACTTTCCGTAGGAATTGAATAGTTACGATAAATCCTTGTTGATACACATCTAAATTGATGATGTGGGGGTATTCATACTCTCGGGTATGAGTATCCGTCTCAAACCCTCTGTTTATCACCATATTACCTTCTTGGAATAAATGTTGATGGAGGGTCGTTTTTGAGAAAATGCTTTGCGAAGTAAAAACTTTGTTTGGAGAAAAACCTGCGATACAAACCTGCACCGGTGTGGTTGGGGTTTGCGGTCGCGATTAAGGCCCGATTCCTTTGGGAATTCCATCCGAGCATCTTATCATACGACCACGCGGAAACATGGGAATGCCCCTGAATGAGTACTCGGTTAGTTCTTGCGGGTCTTGTATGTCGATGTTTTTGAGGCATGCCGGGGGGTAAGGTGCTGTGCATGTGGGAATCGCTGGGATCTTGCCGTTGAGGAAGATACGGGTTTTCGGGATCGCCGGTATCAGCCTTCGAGAGGGGACACGGGATCCATGGGTATCCCCGGGTGTTCTCTGAGTGGATGACGGCTGCGTGAATAGCCTGATACTGGTCGCTTGGTTAGTCGACCCAGCCATGCGACATAAGAACGTCAGGACTTAGCCTTGGAAAGGCCTTGTCACGAACTTTCGATTCATGGCCCGTTTCGGTGTTAGCTTCGAGTCACGTGGGTAAGGCGTACAGCCTCTACAGAGTGTTAAACCTGTTCGAACAACCGTGCTCATGGTTAGGAGCAAATGTGCGGTGATTCTTTTAGCGTAGTTTTTGTTTTACCAATGTTTTGAGAAAAATCCCTTTGGGATGGAAAAGCGTGTGACACAAGTTGTTGGAGTGCGATTGAGAGGCCTTTGTGGCCGAATGTAGGATCCGCGGGATCCGGGAGTCGAGGCATCAGGGATGCTCGATGTTGAGGATGCAATATGGTTTGAGTTAATGCGATTTCGGAAAAATTGATGAGACATGATTTGAGCTTCGTGACAAATCATGGTCGTGGATGTGTTGCAATACCCGTTATCTTTACCTTTACTGTTGTTGATTATTGAAAATGAGTAAAATCCTGACACTTGTAGTAATTTGGAAAAATCAGTTTTTTTTACACTTATCCTAGCCGTTCTTTGAAGCCTGCATTTTATTACACTGTTCCCGTGGTTTGCGAGTATGAAAGTACTCACCCCTCTCTTGTTGTTGTTTTTCCCTCCCTTGCTGCTAGATCAGGTTGAAGTTGTAAACGCCGAGGAGTTTTGTTCCTAAACCCAAACCACTGCCTGTGGTATGGTGTTTTGGCTACGCTTAAGTCCGCTGCTGCTCTTGCTCTTGGTTCGAAGGATTGCTACCCCAGGGATTATCCGGAGTCGCAACGTAAATGTATTACCTATTTATTATAATTGTTTTGATTTCATCTTGTTACCGTTGGTACCAGCAACGGAATCCTGGAACTGGTACACGTTACGCGGTTCCGTAGGGAACAGTTCGTTGTTCCTCTACGGCATGCCCTCCTTCGGGTTACCTGTTACGGTGGCCGAGGGGCGGGTCATGACAAGTGGTCAAGAAGCACGCCAACAGAATGGCGACGTTGTTTGATCTGGAAATCTAGGTTGCAAAACATGCCTTTTTTACCAGTATTGTAAAAAGAGGTTGCTCAAAGGACAAAATAAGGATGAGACTAGGGATCGGTAATGCAGTCAGGATCGATGATGCAGTCGTAGTCGGATCCCTTAATTCTACAGGGAAAGAAATGAAAATGCTCTCACCCGGTCGTCTGATAGGAGGAAAAAAATCAGACGCCGGTCATACAACACATGCATGCTGTCAGACGGCTCATGCCTGGTACTCCTGCAGTCCCGTGGTACATCAGGTCTTCTTTACTTGCATGCATGTCAGTTCTCACTCAGATCATCCATCTCTCTCCATGGAAAGAGTTCCTCTAACTTTGAGAAGTTTGCAGATGTATTATTGATAAGTGGGCCCATGCAGTAAGTGGCTCACATGTCAGTGTCATAACTGTAAACTTCTCAAAGTTAGAGGATCCACTTCGATCCACTTGAAAAGAGTTCCGCTAACTTTAGGAAATTTACAGTTGTGTCATTGATGCACTGTGCCACTGTGCATGCATACATTCATTAGCAAACTTTTAAAATATCTCCCCATAAAATTGATTTGATTACACGTGTATTTATTATATTTAAATTCTTATAACAAGATTTCACATTATTACATTCAATAAAAAACTACTGTATGTTTCAATAATTGGTATTTGATATTTGACAAGCAAATGATTTAACTGGGATTAAATTTGTTGCACTTCTGTAGTTTCATGTTTTAATGGATCTATATTTTTTTCATGTTACACACTTTGCTATTTTTAGGTTTTCAACCAATAATCTTGATGTTTCACTTGTTTATTTGTAAATGTTGCATGTAATGTTCTTTTATGTTTCACTAAGTATTTTGTATTGTTTCGTAAGTTACAACTCGATGTTTCGGTAAGTATCTATATGTTCATGTTTCAGTAAGTATTTGAAAATGCATTATATGTTTCATATGATTAATTTTTATGTTTCACTTCTTGAGAGTCCATGTTTCACGCAATGGCTATCGATTTTACATGGCAATATACTTGTTTCATCAATTTAAAACATTTTGTAGGAGTAGTGAAACTTTTTCATGTGAGATCTTATTTAAAAATATAATGATATAATTAAATAGGTAATTTGGTAGTGGAAAATTTGGTAAAAGCATCAAGTCTTACTACTATGGCCATGTTCAGTTCCCAAAAATTTTCACCCAAAAACATCACGTTAAATCTTTGGACACATGTATGAAGCATTAAATATAGATAAAAAATAAAACTAACTACACCGTTAGGCAGGGCCGGCCTTGGGCCAGTGCGGACGGTGCGATCGCACTGGGCCTCCAAAAATTAGGGGCCTCCAAAATATGTATACCAAGTAGAAGATCGATCGTCGCAGTCGCACATCGTCGATTCAGTTCGCGAGACGCGGTCACGCGGAGCGGAGACGGCGCATCCGCAC
>CM002477.1:788748-823837 GCA_000325765.3 Leersia perrieri
AGCTGAAAGAAGCTTCTCAAAGTTGAAGTTATTGAAAAATTATTTGAGGTCAGTGATGTCTCAGGAAAGGCTAAATGGTTTTGCTACTTTATGCATTGAGAAGAGGCTACTGGATGAGATTGATATTGACACCATCATCACTGATTTTGCATCTAGAACTGTTAGAAGAAATTGTTTTAAATGATCTAGAGATATTTCTTTTTTTATTTTAAACTTATTAGTGTGAAATTCGTTAATGACGATGAGTTTTTAAATATTATCTTGTATTTCTATGGTAAATGGGGGCCTTCATTTTTTGTTCCGCACCGGGCCACCAAAAAGTCAAGGCCGGCCCTGCCGTTAGGCTGTAAACGATGAGACGAATCTTTTAAGCCTAATTAGGTCATGATGGCTTAATTAGGCTTAAAAAACTCGTCTCGTGGTTTTCAGGCTAGCCATGAAATTAGTTTTTTTCATTTGTATCTGAAACCCTTCCGACATCCGGTCAAACGTTTGATATGATGTTTTCGCTAAAAAAATTTCACCAACTAAAGAAGCCCTATGTCAATCTAGAACGAGTAGGATTACAGCTACAAGCCTAGTACAACAACACCACTGTCCACGTCAGTATCATGGTCGCAAATCTGGGAGTGGGAGCAAGAAAAGAAATTAAGAGCAAGACGATGAGCGGCAAAGTCGGCAGCCTCCGCCGCGTGGTTACGCCGGAGCGTCGATACATGCCGACGGAACAAGAGCAAGACGATGAAAGAACGCTCCTCCTCTCCAAGATGCAATCTTTCTACGCCCAGGCGCGCGATCGCCTCGTCGACGTCGGCGGTGGAACTGGAGGAATCTGCATCGGCCTCCTCGACCCCGTCTCCAACATCACAGCCAACGCCCTCCTCCTCCTCGATGTACCGGTGGCGAGCGTGGACGACGCCGATGAGCTTGCGCGGCGATCGCTGGACGGCCTCGTCGCGTTCATGCTCTACTTCTTCCCCTACCTCGCCGACTGGGATGCCGTCCGCCACCTTCTCCTCGCCGACGCCGACCTCCTCGTCACCATGCGCCTCATCGTCGCGACACGCGGCATGACGCCGGCGTTCTCCATCACCTCCGCCGCGTCGTCGAGCGCGTTCCGCCCGGCGCTCAGGCTCGCCGCACACGTCGCCGGCCACCGGCAGCCCGAACGCCTCGTCCGTTTCTGGATGTCGCTCTCGTCGCCGTCACGTCTTCACCAGGCAGCCAACATGCTCAAAAACCTCGACAACATCCAAACATTCCTCGCCGCCGCCGATGACGACGACGACCAACCGGCGCCGGACCTGGAGCAAAGCTGGTGTCTTGCGGCGACGCGACAACCAGCTGGTATTAATATTATTAGCGCCTTACCAGTGAATACCTGGTCGCTGATGGTGGTGTTCCTCGACACGATCCGCGGCTTCTACCTGCGGGCTTTGGCGCGGCTGCCATCCGGCGAGCGGCGCACACGCTACCACGAGGTGATGGTCAAGGCCAGCCACTGCTACGGACCCATGGATCCCGTCTCCAACATCATCATCAACACCGTATGGTACCACGCCGCGTTCCCCTCGGCCGCCGGGCCGCCGGTGCTCGGCATGATCGGCCCGCGCATCCTCACACGCATTGAGAGCCGATCCATGTATGGGCTCATCTCCTTCCTGCAGACACGGCACCATCACCTCTCCCAACACCAGATCTTGCAGTGTCTCGTTGCCTCCTGCGGCGACCTGTCTGAAGCTGATCACAACCTCACCGACGCAATGGAGACAGACGACGACGACAAGGCGAAGCAGCAAGAGGCCTATGAGGCGGCTGCCATGGCGGCATGGCATCCGAACCCAGAGGCGCAAGCGGCGTTCCTCTTCACCTGCAAGGACAAGCTGCAGGAATCACCGGCGGCTATGTCGCTGCTGCTGCACAACATCGACAGGGTTCTCTCGCCGGACGATGTCCGCTTCCTCGCCGGAGTATTGCTGGCCGATCAGAAGCCATGTCCTCAGCCAGTCTGCAAGAAAAACTCCTGGCCCGTGTCCGACGGGAAGACGCGGTCCATGATCCAGCAGAGGAGGATCTCTGGGATGGTCAAAGCTGCCTTGAACCAAGGACACTTTCTACAGGATGGGGTTCGTTACTTAATTGCCTCCTTGTTCTAACTTCATAAAACTTTATACAGTTTACTAATCAGTTATTGTTGTTTTGGACTTGTGGTTTGAATTTGTAGGAGCCCATGTACAAGCTTCATGTGATTTGTGGTGCCAACGACTCGGTATGTGGCCCGGACTATTGCTCCAAGGAAGAAGATTGCCTTTCCTTTGCACCTTGCGAGTACAGGTACACACATGTCAACTTCTTGGCCACTCCAACCTCCTCCTCCTCATCTCCTCCGGTGCTGTTTTTCGCTGAGTTTGACAACAAAAGTGCCGAGGGTGAACCACCTGTCTTGTGTTGCAAGCTGAATATGCCACTGCCATCCGCTGGTATGCACTTCAATATTTTTGCATACATAATTTTTAATTTGTACGTGTTTTATGTTTCACTTGATCATATATATAGTAGCTACGTACTCCTACAAATCAAATGAATAGTTCATTAAAGTTTTCATTGTATGTCTTATGCTATAAATTGCTGCAATTTCATGGGACAATAACCTGGTGTTATGACAACTTCTAAACATTTTGTTTTTATGACAGGGTTGGCACTCTAGATATTCTCATGTCTGTTTGCCTTCTCTTGGTTTTTTTCCTCAGCGTATCAAATTATTTAGACTTCAAACTTAGGATAGTGTCCACCGATTGTTTTAAAAACTTAATTTTTGTAAAGGTTAAAAACTTAATTATTTACATTCATTTGAGACAATGGGTACCACATCATTTGAGGTGTGAAAATACATTTTCGTGATATAAACAAAACAATGGTGACTTGGAAGAGTGAATGTTTTTGAGAGTTTTATGCTGTAATTAAAGTTTGTTTTCGGACTGTCTCAAGAGCTTAATTAGGGTCCTGCAATAACTTTTTCTTTTTGTTACAAATTACATAAGTGAATTGAAGCTGCAACAATGTTTTTACTTGAAAAATATATATACAGTAATTGATATTTTTCTCTCCTTTATTGTCAACAGAAAATGTCCGATGCCTGTATTGTGAGGTTGAAGGAGCAAAGGTTCTGCATCCAGCGTTGGAAAAATTTCATGGTGGGAATAGAGAAGTCGAGGAGGTTATTCGTGAAAAACACTCTCTTAAAAATGATGAAATTATCAGCCTTAATAAATATGCTCTCAGTCGCTTATGTGCACATGACGAGGATTTCGTGTACGTCGATGTTGTAGGATCTAAATGCCCTGCTTTTGAAGATGACTACTGAGACATTAGAGTTTATTGGCACTTAAGTCTTAATGTTTTAATGGGTCTAACCGGTCTGTGAGTGATGTGTCCTGGGTTTCTCGTTCTTTTAATTTTTGAAAGAAATGGTTTCATCGTCCTCACAAACATGCTCAGCGAACAACTAATTAACATATTTCCTAATCACAGAATTAAATGACCAAAAATACAAAAAAAAATTAAAAATGTTCTATTAGGTAAACCTTGATTTTTCAATTAATTGTGATAAAAGTTGCACTGAAATCCGATTTACAACGAGTAAGTTATAGCCATTCTAAAATTTTAATTTGAGTTAATCCAACTTAATTCGGAAAGCCTATTATACGGCTATTTCCACTTTACTGATGGAATATTTTTTTTAAGAAATCATGAGTTACATTGACAGGTGGGTATATGTTTATTTAGATTAAATTATTTTTACATCGAGAAAAGTCAGATGTACACGACAGTGGTGCCAAGGTCAGTGTGGCCTTGAGCCATAAGTCGGCACATGTAGGCATTAATATTTTGTGAAACACATTTTAGAGCCTATGGGGTCGATATGTCAGTGAGACAAAAATTACAGTATGTTTTAATCTATGTTACCCTGGTACGGTTCGCAAGCTTCGTATCCGTATCGGATGATATTGGGATACACTGATACGTATCTCGTGTATCCAATAATTTATTGATTTTCAAATAATAAAAATAATTCCAGATACTACTCAGATACGTCTGGATACTCCCTCAATATGTTTCAACCCTACATTGTCGGCATACAAACCTTGAGCCCATACTATAGATGGCCAAATGGCATGCCCAGCTCGACACCATCCTGCAGTAGAACGTATAATAGGCTCATGGGATTCAGATGTTGGCAAAGGAGCTTAAGAACAATAAATGCGAGTTGCCTGAAAAGTTTGTGATGGGTGACATTATTGCCAAATTGCCACATTCTTGGACTGACTTTGCTAATTCTCTAAAACACTAGACACAATAGTTTACTATCACTGATATGATTGCTTCTTTCAGTGTTAAAGAAAAGGCAAGAGCAAAGGAAAATGGAGTCAAAAGAGTTGAGGGATATTCGAGCGTCAACTTGGTATAGAAGAAGAACCCTCAAACTCGCATAAAAGGAAAGTCCATGCCTAATGTCGAACCAAAAGTTTCAACCACTTTTAAGAAAAAAGGAATGGTAACAGTTCGGAGACCCTGGCCATTGGGTCATGGATTGTCCTGAGCGCAAAGATAAGCAGAAAAAGGTTGTCAACATGGTTATCAGTCAGACAGGAGGAATATCTGGGTACGATAATTTTTTATCTACAATTATTTCTATGTTTCAATCACCAAAAGGGTGGGTAATATCCATGTGTTTGCTGATATATTCCTGTTTTCTTCTTAGGCCGGGAGGGGGTTCCTCTCCTTGTTGATGGGAAATGGTTCATATGTCATTGTTCATGGTGTTGGTACGGTCAATGTAAAGTTTACTTTGAAAAATACCATGCAGCCGAAGAACATGCAACATGTCTCCATCATCAAGAAGAACCTTTTTAGTCACTCTCTTCTCTTTTATGTAGAGATGGTTTTAAATTTGTGTTTAAGAAATAAATATGTAATTTCTAAATTTGGAACATATGTTAGTAAAGGTTATGATACCGGAGTTTTGTTCTGTTTTTTCTTAAATGATGCTTGTAATAATGTGGTGAATCATGTGAGTAATGGCGATGTGTCAAGTGTTTGGCATTCTAGACTGTGTCATGTTAATTTTTTATGTATGACGCGCTCAGCTAACATGAGTTTAATTCCAAAATTCACTTTGCTAAAAGGTTCTAATTGAGATAGATTTATTTATATGGTTATTTGAAAATATTTTATAGTCTATTTATGATGTTAATTCCTTTTCTTGATTTGTTTAACAGAACATGTTCAGTGCTTGTATTGTGAGGCTCAAGAAGCCAAGATTGTGCATCCCTGTTTACAGAAGTTCCATGGAGAGGAGATAATTCAAGGAAAACGTTCTTTCACGAACACCCATCTCATCTGCAAGAGTGAATTTTTTGTTCAGAGGTTGGGCGGGAACGAAGAGGACTTCATGTACGTTTATACGAGGCTGATCATTTGATGTCCTTCTGTCCTTCAATCACTTCTTTGATGAAAGAATTTAACATGTAGGATTGTTGACATGTGAATGTTTATATCTGCGTTGGTATCAAGAATAAAAAATGTATAACATAATTATGTCACGTAGATAATGTTTCAAACACGATTAAGCTAGTACCAGTAAAAAATGAGTAAATTTCATAAAACTATAGGTAGTTTGGTTAAATTATCGTAAAACTACAGAGATTTAGTGCGAATTTTATCGTAAAACTACATATCTAAGACATCATATCATAAAGTTGCAAGTTTAGTGATGAAATTAACAAAAAAAAAACTATACATACTTTTATATTTTAAAGTTTAGATTCATAGCACAATTGTTTTTTGGTACAAAGATGTATTTCTTTTGATAATTTGATGTTAAATCTCTCTAGTTTTGTGATACAATGTCTTAAATATGTAGTTTTGTGATAAACATTCTTAAATCTGTAGTTTTGTGATAGTTTAGCCAAAGTACATGTAGTTTTGTGAAATTTACTCTTAAAAAATCTATGTAAATAGCAATTGATTATCTCATGCCATTTTTGTGCAATATGCATGTCTACCGCATCTATGTAAATTGCTTAGGCAGTACAAGAACATACCTGAAGGTGGGTGTGAGTAGCTAGGTATTATAATTTGAAAGCTGAGAATGCTATTGTTTGGATGTGCCGTTGTACCGATAGCGGTGCACGCGAGGCGTCACGCCGTGCCTTTGGTATACTTGGTAGTGCTCTTTTTTTTTTGTTGCATGAGGTATAATTTAATTTGCCTCTTTTTTTTTTGGTTTTGGTGTACTTGTCGTGCACCCGTGAATCGTGTCAGTGGGGTGAAGTTGGACCAACGGGATACAACTCCCTTGCATGTAGATATGTCCGCGCGGCGTGACGTCGCACGGCGCCGGTGAGCATACTTTTTCTTTGCAGAAGAAACAAATATACCAAAACATAGTAGCATTGACGTCAACGAAAAAAAAGTAAACATTCCAAAATCCGAACATAAGTTATTTGAAATCATGGAATTGTAGGCCTAAAATATTAGCACTCCCTTCCAAATATAAAGAATTTGGTGAATGAATCTGAACATACATTTGTCTATATTATTTCCAAAATCTCTTATATTTTAGGATATATGCGGAATATTTATTTTCATGCACCATTCCTAATTAACTTTTGCATGCATAAAAATAAGTATAGAATTAATGATTTTTCTAACGTTTATTTGTTGGGAGTCTAAATCTTTTTTATAAATATTTTAATGTTAGATAAACCAAATGGAAAAAATAAGAACAATTCAGGGTGTTTGTGATGGAATATAGGACGTGTGTTCTTGTGTGGCTGCTTGCATGTTTGTAGTACACGCAAAATAAAGCATAAGATGTTGTACATACAGTGAAGTTACATGTGTTCATGGTTGGTCTACTCCAAATGATTGAGACATCCGGTTTAATCAATCAATTAAGAAAATACGTGAGCTGTTATTATCGTCCTTTCGGAGAATGCCAAGAAGATTGCTTCTCCTAAAAGTAGTGGTATGCTAGTTTTTTTCTAATATTTATGACATTGTCTAAAGATGTGTCCCATTCGATTCTAGGTTGTTATATTTTATGACTGATGGAGTAATTTGCTGCTAACATATTATTCTTTTCTTGTCTTTGGGTACAATAACTGTTCTCCAATAAGTAGGAAGAAAAATTATTTTGTATTATTAAATACAATCAAAATAAAAACTATATATATGCATTTTAAAATTGAAAGAATTAAATTAGGCACTATGTATATAAATTTGCGAACATTATAGATTCTTTTAAATAAGTTAGGGTATAAATTGAATTGTTGGTAAAGTTGAGTGTTTGATTCAAAAAATTAAGAAGGGGCTCCATGCAAAAGGAAGGATATATTTCAAAATTTATGCGTAAGGACGAAAAACAGAATTTTCTCTTCTTCGTATTGTATTATCAAAAACTATAAGGGGTTATCTATAAAAGTTTTAGTTGTTACTTCTTTGGTGGAAGGATCTATCTAATATTTCTAAAAAGTCAAAGGGCCTTGCTGTAAAAATAAAAAGGCTGAAAGCGACGCGTGAGTTCCTCTCAGTGCCTGAAATGCTCGGGAAACAGTTAGTTCTTTATATACAAAATAGAATAGAGTTATCTACGAATGGATGGGCCAAATGGGCCGTATGAGGGGAGGAAGAGGTATGCTAAA
Organism: Leersia perrieri; assembly: GCA_000325765.3. NCBI lineage: Eukaryota > Viridiplantae > Streptophyta > Magnoliopsida > Poales > Poaceae > Leersia > Leersia perrieri. The sequence goes on from CM002477.1 coordinate 796,455, forward strand.
TGGCTCAAAATCAGCTTTACATATTTACAGGGTCAGGCATGCATCATGCATGGAATGTACGAGCAAAATATAATACCCGGTTGCGCCCACGAGTATCTCGGATGTGAAAAGATTATAAAGTTTGAGGTTATAAATAATTATTACGTCTATTTGTAGTTTGAGGTTGATTTCCGTCCGTCGTAAGACTATATATATATATTTTTTTTCTTACGACGGACTGAAATCAACCTTAAACTACAAATAGACATAATAATTATTTATAATAAAACATTCTGAGTGATGAATCTCATAGTGGAAAAGAATTCGAGGAGATGATCCGTATAATAAAACATTCTCTTACGAACGATCAGATTCTGAGTCGTAATTTATCATGTCCAGAGCCTGGGCGAACATGATGATCAAAGGTGTCAGAAAACAGAGATGGAGAAGTGGCTCTAGCTATTCCCATATGAAATGATAAAGAAATCACATGACATGCCCATAGGCAAGAACATACGATTTGATATAGAGTGATGTGTATTTCACTTTCACAACTAGCTTTAGCATATACCTACTGAGGATTCTCTCTAAGCCAACTGATAGATAGGTTGGTAACCACTGAAACCTTCATCTATGTGCCCATTCATGTCGCTTCTTCTTTTATATTAGTAGTCCATAGGAATGACTGACGTCAGGATGCACTATATATGAATATACATACTGCCAATATAGGAGTAGTGTATATAAATATAACAAAGCACGCAGGTTTGAGCATATGAGCTGCAGTAATCCTACAAAACTGTGTGTCTGATCAACCATTCAGTCCTAAGCACCGGCTGCATGATATACTCTCTTTTCTCAGTCTTAAGAACTCTACTTAAGCAGCTCTGAACCAGACTGCAAGAACAGATACCGAAGTAATTACAAATCAATCACAGGCCCCTCAGTTTAGTAATCAGTGACTATTCAGTGGTCTGTAATGGCTGCGTGTTCAGCTTCCATCGTGACGGCCATGGCTGTTGCTCTCCTTTTCCTGGCTGCCATGGCCAGCTCAGAGCTGACACATCTCGAGCACCCGGTGGTCGACGGCGAGCCGCTACGCCTCCTCGTCGTCGGCGATTGGGGCCGGAAGGGCGGCTACAACCAGTCAAGGGTGGCACAACAGGTCAGTGCCCTTTCTCTGCATCATCAATTCAACATGAACAACAATCAAGAAGTTCAGAGAATTTCATTGTTGTGGGGAATTTAGATGGGGAAGGTTGCGGAGGAGGTGGACATCGATTTCGTCGTTTCGACCGGCGACAACTTCTTGGAGGATGGCCTCGCCAGCGTTGATGACATGGGGTTCCATGAATCCTTCATGGATGTCTACACAGCGAAGAGCTTGCAGAAGCCATGGTACCTTGGTAAATCACCATCTACTTAATTAATTTCCATTATATAGTAGAACATATGGATTATATTATAAATAATCTCAATGGGTTTAGATATCTACTAACTAAAGATTGTGGATTGTTTTCAGTTCTGGGAAACCATGACTACAGAGGAGATGTTCTAGCACAGATTGATCCAGCTCTGAGGAAGATTGACAGCAGGTTCATCTGCATGAGATCCTTCATTCTCAGTGCAGGTCAATAAATATTAAAAAAAACCCACAACTAACCTTGTTTCTTTTCAATTTTCATAACATGCAGCAATGATTTTTTTTGTTTTTGTTTTTACAACAATATTCAGGAAGGAACAGTATTAATAGGGACCATCCAGCAAAATTTACAGTCTGATTAACCTTTTTCTTTGTCAGGAATCGTCGATTTCTTCTTTGTCGACACGACTCCATTTCAGATTAAGTACTGGACTGATCCTGGAGAAGACCACTATGACTGGAGGGGTGTCGCACCTCGAGATGCGTACATAACCAATCTCCTCAAGGTCAGTTCCTCTCATCAAAATCGACTGCAAAAAGAACTCATCATTGCATAAGTAACACTCTGCAATCAGATTACTCATGGCTGTCTGTGTCATCTAGGATGTTGATGCTGCAATGAAGAAATCAACTGCAAGATGGAAAATAGCAGTAGGGCATCATACCATGAGGAGTGTGAGTGCCCATGGAGACACTCAAGAGCTCCTTGAGCTTCTCCTTCCTGTCCTCAAGGTAACGCTGATAAAAGTGTACTGCTATCTTCTTCCAATAGGTTACGCATAAGAACATACACTGAAATTAAAGTTGATTTCAGGAAAACGACGTCGATTTCTACATCAATGGTCATGATCACTGCCTGGAGCACATCAGCAGCAGAGACAGGTGAGCACCTAAACCTTGCGACACAGTAGAACGAGGGGTTCCAGAATCTTATGATCCTCCTATCTTTTCAGTCCAATTCAGTACTTCACCAGTGGAGGCGGATCAAAGGCATGGAGAGGCATTTTTCGACAGAATGATGACAAGCTCGAGTTCTTCTATGATGGGCAAGGGTTTCTGTCTCTTGAATTGAATGAGAAGGAAGCTCACATCATCTTCTACGACGTTTTTGGTCATGCCTTGTACAATTGGAGCCTCAGCAAAGCTAACTTGCACAAGGTTCAGTCCTCTGCTCGTGTTGCTGAAGAATGAGAGAAGCTGGAGCCTGCAGTATACTTTCCCACACAACTGAGTAGTGAGTACAAATCAACAACTTATTCTGCCTAGCTGCTATGGATTAGCAAATTATCTAGTGCAAGAGAAAGTAAGGACTATGGAATGACGCAGGTGTTATTGTACGAAGACAAAGTCCTTCACTATAACTAGGCTTCACATCTGAGATGAAGGAGCTTCAGGCATCAGCTACCACAGAAATGAATTATGCCGATTAATAATCTTGTCTTCATATCTAAAGCTTTAATGTCACGTATTACCATTTACCTTAGGAGGCACATGCACACAGTAACTTTAGTACAAACATTATAGCTGTATACTGGATCCGCGACTGCTATTGTCGGATGACAACTGATAAGCACATCCCACAATAGGATGCAATTTCAGATTCAAAATGAAACAAAGATGGCATATAGCGCAATTTACAAAATTTCTTTTGATTTCTCCTCAAATTGCACTCCATGAGCAAATGGGAGGCACATAACATAAAAAAAACTGATGCTTAAGCTCTGATTAAAATAGCATCACAGTTGGCCCCACTGCTCTAATGACGCCATAGAGAAGATAAAATAGCGTGGTGAGTATAGTTATGCTTTGAGTAGATAATAGCTCTAATGACGTCATTCAGAACTAACTGTTTGTTCTTGGACTTTTACCAAGAGCATCAAGTCGCCGTGCAACATTTCCAAGAACATAGCACTCACTCTAGAATTTAACCTGTGTTTGGGAGCTCCTGTAATATCTTTGCTGTCTATTTTAAGGTAAGAAAGATCTTGTACCCAGGCTACTTTGAGACAATATTCCGCTCCTCCATACCTCCAGTTGCCTTGTCATCTGAACTACCATTGCACTTTGGCTTAGGGTCAGCCGTATCATCTTTCCTTGTCGGTTTGGAAGAAACACTACCATTAGCCTTATGCAAGCGAGCACTTACACCAGATGAAGAAGCAGATGATTCTTGTGGGAAAAATGGCTTAGCATCAGCATGTTTTACTCCCAACTTCTGAGCTGGAGGTGGATTGCCTGATCCATGAGGAAGGAAGACCCCTGTACCCTGAAAAGGTAAACGAGGTGAAGCAGGCCTTGGAGCTGCTTCTGCCATCCATGTAACTGTAGTGCTGGGCAATGTGACACCTGTTGCAAATGGAACAGCTTTAGGCGTGACAGGCGCTGGTGCAACGAAAACTGTCTGGATGCCGTTGGATGGAATATGATGAAGTCCAAGGGTTGAAACTGCAGGTACTCTATTGCTTGGACTGTAGAGAAGCTGTTTAGGACTCGAGGGATGAATTGCTATGTTCCCTGGCCTCAATGGTGCACCCCAAGACATCGGAGGAGGTGTCAATGGGGGACTGATAAGCAAGCTGCTTTCTGATTGAACATGCTTCCTTGACACAGACTTCCCAAAACTTAATAAGACACGCTGCTTACTTGTAGCAGGGAGTGCTCGCTTCGCTATGTCAGCGCTTTTTCCCTCAGAAACTAGAACAGACCTGGAATCAATAGAAAATGATCATCAGTTTGGAATATTTAGCTTACAATTATATATATTGTCCTTGAGCCATCGAGGTAAATGCACATGGTTATTCATATTGGTGGATGGCAACAAACAAACTAGATATGATTTCATGATTAATGCAAACTAGAAACAACAACAAAGCAAGCAACATATCTGCATTATCGTGAAGTTTTGACTGTCATACTTTAATTTACTATTAACATGGAAATCCACTTCAGACTAGAATGAGTTAGATTTGTTCAGTGTAAACTAACCAGCGAACTAATAGCCATTAAACTGGAATAGATTGCAAAACATGACTGGTAGACACTAGACAGGTACAACAAGTAAACCAATGATGAGATATTCATTCAATTAAAGAAAGATGGATAGTTTAGTATGCTTACCCTGTTGTGAGCGAGAGCTTCAGAGGACCAACATGATCCCCTCGGCTATCTCCTGAAATAACATGGCCAAAGACCATGTCACAGTCAGTCAGGCAGAGTGTAAAAATGGGTCTGCCGTACCAAGGAGGATGATGATGGGGGTGAGAATAATCCCCCTGAAAAGAGTCGATCAGTATCAACATCAACATCAACTTCGGAATGAATCAAGTTCTAGTGTACTTCAGTAAGAGAAACTCACTTCACCAAAGAAATCAATAACACAGTAATCTGGACTGGAAGGAACAACTTTTTGATGAACCAAGCGATCAAACAGATCTTTAAGCACAACAGGAATAGGATCCACCTTTACATCTGCATTCCAAACCAAAAGGCAGATAAGTCATAAAAACTTAGGACTACAATGAATTACTGAGAAGCTGCTTTAATGCACCTCTTAAATGTTCGTCTTCAGGAGGGCCTACTGTGATGGGAAGACCAAGTTGAATAATCTCTCTCCCATGACCCTTCATTGGCCTTTTGGCAACTACAAATGTTTGTCCTGCTTTTTATCACAAAATCATATAAAATAGCACATTTGCAAAGCATGTACTGTGAAGGTCACAAAGAGCAGTTATCTATTCACACCAACTCAAACTATTGGGGGCAATCATCACAAAGCAGCAAACAATCTATTGTCTTTTGTTTTTGATACCAGTGCAACATACAAATAATGGGAATGTTCTTCCAAAGTGTCAACAGACAGTAAAGGAACTTATAATCGTCATATGTGACTGGAGAAACGGTTGCATAATAAGTGCATACATACCCAAAATCATTATATGTATAACAAAGAGAAATCGGAACAGTGTAAATAATTTGGTAAAACCCGACAATACAAAAGGAAAACAGTGACCATGCATCGCCAACTCAACAACCATATATAGCAAAGGAATCAACAATGCCATACCTTCAAGTCCTGCTTCACGCCTCATATTCTTAGCTTCATTCGCAAAACAAACAATCTTTCCTATCTCAGTTACATCTACAAGCCCTTTATACAACTTAAGCCCCTCTAGAACATTCACCTAAAAAGAAGAAGAAACGATGATTTCAATGTATGTAACAAGACAATAAAGTAAACATGATGTACTGTACTTCAGAGGAGAACATGGAATTATATCCATAGAAGTGACATACCATCCTGCCATCAATTACTTCATTGACCGCAAAGCCAGTTGGGACTGGAACCACATTACTGTTTACATGAACTCCTATTTGGACGCCAAACAAGACATAAACCCGGAAAATATATTAGAGGTGATTCGATTATAGAGGCAATTTGTTGTATTACAGAGAATACCCAGTACTGCTTTAAGAAAAAGGGAGCACCTTTGCAGACTACTTAAATTTGGCTACACTACAAACAGCAATGTTTCAAAACTAGAGCTACAACGCTCAAAACTACAAAATGCACCATATATTCACTGAAAGAATTGTATCACAGCTTGGTGAGGTATAGGCAGTAATGGGAAAAAAGAAAGGGAAATAAACATGCCACCATATTGCTATTGTGGCTTAAATATCATATAGAATTTAGAACAAGAAGAAAGTAGAAATCATAAATTAATTGGATGGACACAGCAATGCAGTTAGCAATTACAAACAGTGACAATCAGGTGATATTGTTCTAGGGATGGTTCATTCAGGTATATTAAAAGGAAGCCAAGTCACATGAAAATAGATAAGAGCTCTTGAGATCTTGCGGACAGGTTAGCACAAGCCATAGATTGGCATATACCTTTCTGAGGTTGGGCTTGTGTAGAATGTGAAATATGAGAATCCAACTGAGAATTTTGAGATGGTTGAGCCAATTTCTCTACTTCCTTCACAGTGACAGCCCCTGCGTGCAAGAAAATCAATAGATGAGAATGAGATTGATAAAAAGCAAGGGCACCAATAGTAAAGTGTAAAACATCCCAAAAGTGGCTAACGTAAACAACATTAGGGTCAGATTTTACTTTTAATTATCATTCCATAACACCTAATGTAACTTGACTCTGTCAGTCTAAGAGAAGAATCATCATAGATAGAGAAGCCCTTTTTGTGCCATCAACCTTTTTGCACTTCCCCAGATTATGCTAACTAAAATAATAATAATAATAAAGGTACTGTACTATTTAATAATGTAAAAAGCGAAATCTATTCGTAAAGAAGATGGGAATGACAGAAAGGCAGTTGTAGATACCACTACCACTCGCAGCAGAATCTCCCTCGGCACCGGCGCTACAGCTGGAGGTGGCGTTGGCGCCGTGGCGGCGCGGGGGAGGAAGAGGAGGATGCGGCTCCCCGCGTTGTCGCGCGGCGGAGGCGTGCTGAAGCGCGATGGCGACCTCGGAGACGGGGAAGTAGTGCTGGAGATGGACGACGGGGGACCAGTGGTGGCGGCGGCGCTGGATGGCGGCTGCGACGGGGTCGAACTCTGCGGCGGCGGCGGTTTCGCGGATGTGGGCGAGGAGGAGGTCGATGATGGCGTTGGCCGCCGCGAACTCGCCGCGGAGCCACGCGACGAAGCCGCCGTCCACCACCGGCTGCGGCTGCGGCGCCGCCTGCAGCAGCCACCCTGGTCCCGGTCCCGGCGCGGCCATCGTCGTCGTCGGTGTCCGGTTCAGATCGCGGCAGCCATGGCGAGCAATGGCGAGGAGTTTGGGTGCTAGGGTTTGGGGATTTGGCGGCGGCTGAGACGAGACGAGACGAGCGCAATGAAGGCGGCGTCGGCGGCGGCGAGGCGGATGGATCTCAACGACTAGCCAGAGCGGGTGAAGTGAGGAGGTTAGGTAGCTAATGAGCCGCTGACCGGTGGGGTCATGAACGGTCTGACGTGCGTCTGCCTGTGGGTGTATTTTGGAAGCCCATGAAACTAGTGAGTGAACTGCAATCCCGATCTGGCCCATTGATTATGGGCCACGTCCCGTTATGGCCCAACTAGGATCTGCTCCGAGTGGCCTCGTCTCCATCTGCAGTAGCAGCAGGGTAAAATGCGTGCTCTCCCCCATCCGATGCTACTACTACCTCCTAAATCTGTAACAGTGCCCAATACATACTCCCAAAACATATTTTGGAAATTTAATCTAAAATTTGGTGCTCCAACAGAGTCTAAAATCTAGTCCTAATTTTACCCCACTCCCAATACTAACCCAAAAATAAGCTACTCCCTCCGTCCCCCAATATAAAGGATTTTGACTTTTGCGTTGGAACTTTGACCATTCGTCTTATTTAAAAATTTATTGTAAATATTAAAAATTATAAATTGTGATTAAAGTACTTTTAATAATAAAACAAATCACAAATAAAAATAAATAATATTTTTGAATTTTTTAAATAAGATGAATGATCAAAGTTACAACCCAAAAGTCAAAATCCCTTAAATTGAGGGACGGAGGTATTATATTTGGAGCTCTTTTTTGTTCTCCCAGTCACTCTGCATGTACGAATTGAAGACACTATTAGAGTAAAGGTAGATTTTTGTGTCCAATATATTTTATGATACTCCCAATTCAAAGTTTTTGGAAATTAAATTTTAGTACTCTCTTGGAGATGCTCTTAAGTCCTAATACCAGCAGCTGGTCCCTTCTCAACCTTGGATTGGATTGATAAAAGTTTCGGTATGCATTTACCTTAAAATTTGAGTTCACATCGACAAACACCGTATATGTAATATATGTAATAGTCAAAGTAAAAACTTATCACTTGCAATTTAATATGTATTACAAGTCCACAACATTATCTTATCAACCTTCAGAAAAATCTAATATATCTGTCATGGCAACGCCATAATATTAAAGTATCGTACATATGTGAAAGTCTAGTCCAATGTCTTATTTCTTTTTTTTTTATGCTCTCATGTTTAATCAAAATTTTCAATTTAAAAAATTCCTCTAGATTCAATATACTGTAAAGTTTTTTTTTTGTTTTTGCAAAAATGTGCTCTTAACACCATAGTATTATTAGGAATTTTTATGATTCCATATTTGAACTTGAACAGGTTATATTGAATATCAATGGGTTATAGATTCACAACCATGTTGTAGTGGGATATCGGTTCGAATTGTGAACCCTAACTTGATTGACTACTTTCTCTATTTGTCAAGTGATAACGATTTATAATCTTTTTCTCGGTCAAAAAAATGATTTATAATCTTTTTACTCGGCATATCCATATTCCCTACGCCTGCTGCATGGGCAGGCAGAGGTGAGACCACACACAGAGAAAACAGCAGATCGAGCAGGTAACGGCTACTAGTAGTATTGATCGAATCGATTCCATTTTCCATTCGAATCCAGGGAGCGACGGCTGCGGCCATCCGGGCCCACCGACAGCGACTAAAGCAACAGTGCCACCACTGGTACTAACAAGAGGGCCTAGTTTGTTGTTTGTTGTGGCCCTGCCTGCTGTGCTGCCACAATTCTGTGCTGTGCTGTGTATATACCCCACGCTCACGAGGCACACAGTAATTTTTTCACAACAGCCTGCGTTCTTAAAAAAAAAAAATTTCATCTAAAAACATCACATCAAATCTTCAAACTCATGTATCGAGCACTAAATATAGGTAAAAATAAAACCAATTACACAGTTGGATTGTAAACGACGAGACGAATCTTTTGAGCCTAATTATGTCATGGTTACGCATAAGTGCTACAGTAACCCGGATGTGCTAATGACAGATTAATTAGGCTTAAAAGATTCGTCTCAAGGTTTACAGGCTGACCGTGAAATTATTTTTTTTATTCGTGACAAAAAACATCTCCCGACATCTAATCAAACGTTTGATGTGACGTTAATTTTTTTTTGAACTAAACAAGGCCTAAACTGTCCATAGTCCACACACTCTCAAACGCTCCCTCGCATTATATTATAAGACGTTTAAAATTTAATCAAGTTTACGATTTTTTTCTTAAATAATGGATATGTATAGAATAAACCATTTATTTTTGTCATCGAAATGCGGCGCCAATTCAGACAGCATAACTTTGTTTCAGACTTTCAAATCCTTTGCCACAACTTCAGATCACGCATGATGCATCCGTTACTTCAGATGATCATCGTATCCTACAACGGGGGACAATTTCTCATTGCAATTGTAAGATCAAACATGCTTAACTGGAATACAAAGTTAACATCGACATGCTGCAGTTAATCAAAATGAAAGGTTAATCATATTAGTACAATGGACTCTAGTAAATGTGCCTAATATTAGCTCTAGCCAGATACAGCATAGCCTAGCTGCATGCGTTTAGAGGGTACCAAAAATGAACAATCCAATCGGTGTTTAATGGCAGGTCCCTCCACAAATACTGCTACTGCGTATGCATTTCATATCATGGGCACCATCCATGCATTATTGTCACCAAACGTTCTACAAAATCAGCAGACTACAATCAACTAGCCTAAAAGGAATTCTCTAAAATGGTAATCTTAATCAATACAATAACCTAACCATCTACTCAATATTCTACCATCACCAAAATGCAAAATCAAACTAAGTTGCCTACCAGTTAATGCACAACACCACCCACATAAACTTAGCAAATCATCACATATGCCACAAAATTTAGGGAGGTGAGCACACACTGAGCCAATTGTGATGATCAGAATGCTGCCACATGAACACAATGTAGCTAAGATCAGAATGCTGAATCTGCCGGACCACGACGGTGGCGCCTAACGCGCCGACGGCGGTCCATGGACCTGGCCTCACCCGTCGGGAGGAATAGCTCGGCCTCGGAGCCGATATTGCACTCTGAAAGAGGCGTAGGGTATCGAAGACGGTCGTAGCAATAGCCATAAGTCATGTACTTCATTCTGTACCTCTCCATCGCCGATCGCTGCTTGCCAGACATGGCCATGGCATTGTGGATTTTGGCATTGTCCGGGGTGCATGTCGGTGCACGGGTCAAGGTGTCGATGGCGCAGCCATTGAGCATGAGTTCTGAAAACTCCGCGATGAATGGGGCGTACTTGTAGTTCACCTTGTAGCGACCACCGGATGTAGCCCAGCTGGAGCCGTCCCAGATGGTGGCGTACAATGACATTGGCTTGGAAGGAAACTGAACACCCAAGGATTTGGTCCTCTGAACCTCCCGGATTGGGGTTTCATCAATATAAAATCTGCAGAGACAAAGAACAAGATGATAATATAACCAGCAAGAATAAGTGGGCGAGGAGGGAAACTAGGAGTGCTTAGAAGAGGGGGAAAATAGGAACATATTAGAATATGTGAAATATATGCCTGGAAATCCCAGTTTAGCGTACAAGCATATACCGTAAGTTAGAATAATATAGTACAAGACAATATCCAGTATTATTGCTGGTGGATGTAACTTATATGGCATTAAATAATTCGTTAGTCAAATACATAGTCACCTACTTTGGCGTCTTCGAAAAGATCTGTACCGCATAGGGTTATACCATTATGACCATGGGAAATTTCAAACAGGTACTTCAAGACAGCTTTCCTGAACTGTACTGCTGATATCATAAGTACTAACCAACAATGTCCTGAAGTTAGGTGCTGGACTGTACAAAGTTCACTAGCATGACAAGAAGTAATTGCGCCAAGTTGTACATTTTGAAATCCCAAGATATTTCCGGGTACAAATTATCCTAACCCACGCCCATGCATATGAGAGCAGTTCTTTCTCTATGTTTCAAGAAAGGGAATGAATATAAGCCATTTTAGATGCATGGACCTGAACATGTGAAAGCACATGATGAAAGCGGTTGTGTGGTGGTAGACTGGTAGTGGTGACAACTTTTACAGTTTCTCTTCTAGGTACATGACTCCAAAAGGTTTGCCTGTGACTGATCATAATAGCTTTCTATCATTGTCAACAAAGCAGGTTTGCAATGAATGATAGAACAAGAATCTTGGTGGAACGATCAGGTGGAGAATAGGTCATGCAAAAGACAAAGGGTGGAATGCTCAAATAAATACAGGAAGTAATTTTGTTTAGAATGAAATGTGGTGCCAAAAGGATGCAAGTCAACGTGACGAAACAAAGCAAAATTTGGGTCTGAATATATGATTCACAACAGTTGAGGCCTGACAAACTGATAGTATTCAAGCCATGTGCATTGGGATATTATATGGTTGAATCATATATTCAAACGAAAGATGCATTGAAAACCTTTTACTTTCCAGTGCATAATTACTTGACAATCCTTTGTGGGAATGCCATTTAACTCAATTTGGGTCCTCCGTAGATACATTATTAAAGTGGAAATAACCCAAAGGCACGCACAAGCTGTAAAGAATCGAAAATCACTCCTCTCAATCATGAAGGAGGATAAAGCAGAGGGGACAAGGAAAAAGGTACTTGAAGGTAATAATGGTAATTATTGATTGTTTCAGTACATTACATGAGTAAAAGAACAAGAAGATAAAACAACAGATATAACAATGCCATCTTCATGAGTACATATACCATCTAAACATCAAGTATGAATATAACTACAAACTCATCTTAATTATCTGGTTATGGAAATGGTATACACAGTAACACATTGCAAGCAGAAGTGAGGTAGAAGTAGAACATATGTAAGCCACTGATATCTTAAGATCTTCATCCGATTAATAGCGGTCATTTGAAAATTAAAATATATTTAAGAAGAGCAATTACTGAATCATGAGAAAGCTTTGCTGCAAGCGCATGTTATTTCTGTGGTCCCCTACTTGCTACATCTTGAATAAAATGCCTTCCTTGAAATGGTTCTCACTTTTACTAAATTCAGGTTCTTAGGTAATAAAAAAATACATCTTGCATTTCTAACAGTTTTTAACCTTCTTTGAATTAATCAGACTCTTATAGATTGTTCATCACATTACAGACTCCTATAGATTGATCATCACATTACAAAATCACAAAATTAAGACAACTAGTAATAGTAGGATTCATGATTGAAAAATCACGATATCTTCATCAAGGCAAGACATAAAGGATGTGAAGGGAGAATCCACTAAACAACTTTATCATATTAAATAATCATGCATGAAAGTGATTAAAGTGAAGGAGGGAGAGGGTGTTCTTACACAATCCGGTCATGGCTCCAAAGAATGGCATAACGATGGAAGTCCTCTGTTGGATCAAACCACAGGCCATATCTCTCCTCCCTGCCAACTGATGTGCTTCCATTGCCATAAACATTGGTCTGCACCCTCCATTCCCTCCCCTTAATGTTCCCTAGGAACTCAAAATCCAGCTCGTCATGCGTCTTCTCATACACATCGCCATTTGACATCTAAGTAATACACAACAACATTAGTATTATGAAGATGAAATTTTCAGGGATAAGGTTCAAGAAATGCAGAGTATGTTTCTAAAACAGAAACAGCAAACACAATATGAGTTATGCACAACAATGCACATCTTAATCAAACAGTATGCAAGTTCTTTCATTTATCATGTAGTAGCTTGTTTTGTGAGATTTATCCTGTAGTAGCTTGCTTTGTGAGATTCTCAGAAATATAACAGATATAATGCACCACTGAGTTGTGCATTTGATAGAATAGGTCTGCAGCTCTGCATGTCCTCACACAGAAAGCCAAAATAATGCAGTACATTTGCCAAAGTTTTTTTTTTAACCAAGCAGATGAACGGATTGCAGATTTTGTTCTGGGTTACTCTTTTTTCCTTTCCTAATACATAAGAAATCGGAAAGAAATGCACTGTCCCTGATGGATATCTACAACAACATGCAAGAGTTGAAAAAAAGTTTAAAAGAGTAAACAAAGAGCAGCTTACATAGAAGGCGACGACGACACCGGCGGCGTAATCGGCCGGAAGCTTGATGCTGGCGCTGAAGAACCCATGCAGATACGCATCCTGCGACGCGAATCCAGCACCTGAAGAAGCAAACAAATATAAGGCAAAGCCCAAGAACTCAATCGAAAAGAAGAGCAAGATTCACCATTAGGAGGGTTGAGAGGAGGAAAGAACGGAGCAGCAAACCTGTGCGCTCATCGAGGGAGATGCGGACTCGCTTGCCGTGGCCATGAAGGGCGAGATTGGAGTCGCCGAACAGCTGCGTGTACCCCTCCCTGAAGGACACCGCCGGCGGCCTCGGCAGCCTCGCCGCCTCCTCTTCTTCCTCCTCGCTGACGCCCGCCGCGGACACCTGCACAAGGGGAGACAGCAGCAGCAGGAGCAGCACCAAGCAACGACTGGCCATGGCTTGCTTCTTGATCTGCTCTGCCTCTTGCATTCCAATGCTCTGTTTTGCTTCTTGCTTCTTTCTTGGTGTGTGTGCAGCTGGAGGTGGTTTAATAGAGAGAGAAAGGTGTTTATCTTTTCTGCATTTGTTGGTGGTGTGAATGCAGCAGCAGCATTGCAGCCATTGGTGACCTCTTTTATGGGCACTCTGCTACTCTTGCACCCCCTTCTCTCTAAAACAGGTTGCAGTTGCATGAGAGAGAGAAGGAGAGAGATTTTGCAGTGGATTGTGTGCAGTGGTGGCAGAGTATGTCTATTAAAGAAATTAGATATACTCCATGGGATTTTGTTTATTTGGCAGTGGTATCAAAAGATTATACATTTATTATTTATACAGAATTGAGTATCTCACACATTACCTGTCCATTTGTCTCTAGCAATGCATGACACTTGCTGCCAATGCCATGGGCTCTCTCATGTGAGTGAAGTTTTTACTGATAGTTTTTACTGTGCTGATTAACCAATCAGTATGGAAGAGTATTTCTGTGATATGGCTTAGGCCGAGTTCTTTCCTACCTAATTGAGATTTTTACTACTCGGATTATCACTGCACACTTCCTAAGTCATTAAACAATACACTTTCTAAAAGAATTACAGAGAAGTTTATTTAAATATCACATTAATCGATTTTTCAAGTTTAGAATAGTTAAAATTTTATTAATCATATACTAATGGCTTGTCTCATTTTACATGCCACAAATAATCTCCTCCTGTCCTCACTTAGAATTTCTTTGGCCAATAATTATTTAGTGCTATTCTGGGGAGTTTGATCTGGCTGAGGATATATGACCACTATCAGTTGGGGATGCATGCCTGGCATTTGTTAAGCAATTAATGTACGGGGATTCTGTTATAAAAGTCTACCAAATTTGGCAAGGAGGACCCTGCAACAGGATACGCCAAAGATATCTCAAAGCATAGATGTTTAAAGGCAATTTTTTTTATAGACCAGATTACTCATAAGAATCAGGCCGTCTGCAGCAAAAGGAATTTTGAGTTCAATTTAGAGGGGAAAATCCTCGGTGTAGAATTTGGGTTTATCACAAGACTTCTTCAAAGTGATACTCGATTCGCTGGAAGAATTAGGCATTGTGTTCTTTTTTTAATCAATAAAATCTTTCGTTTCCTTGGAAAAAAAAAGATGAACTCGAGGGGGGATTTAGTAGGAATTTTGTGTTCCATCGTACTCCGCATTGAATTCCCGCGTTATCTGGTAAGGAACCATGGTAATTGTAGTTGAAACTAAGTCTCTTTACTCATGTAAAAGCCACATCATCGTAGTTGTCGATGTGTGTGCTCGACACGCGGGGATCCGGGGACCCCCTTTCGGTTCGGCACAAGAGTGCGGAATGCCAAGGCCTGAGTTGAGGGGAAGAAAAAGGTGGGCAGGAAAAAAAATCCTACTACGCTCACAAGACACGACGATTTATACAGGTTCGGACCGTCAGGGAAGCGTAATACCCTACTCCTGTTCTTGCACTATGTGGTGAATGAAGAATTACCAGGAGGAGTTCTCTCCCGGGTGGTGCTAGAGCTGGTGACTGAAGCAAGATAAGGATTTCTATGGTCCAACCCCTTCTACAATGGACTTGTGCCTCCTTTTATAGTTCAAGGGACACCACAGTAGTCCTGGGTTTTCCAACCCCTCTGCTAACGCTGTGGAGTGGTTCGTGCTTTGTCTTGTCAGGGGTCATATCCCTCTTCTGTTCATGTCGCCACGTCGCAATAGCTGGTGAAGAAAAACGGGCGGCGTGGCCTCCATGCTGATGAAGCGTGCGACCATCCTACCTAACCTCTCATGGGGCCTACTTGTCAGCGGGCCACCTAATAGTGCTAGGGATGCCATCATACGCTCGATCCTTTCTGCCTCTCTCCCACGCGGCCGTCCGTCTCATTAAATGCGAAGGTGATCCCGCGTGAGGGGGGCATGCGCTGCTGATTGCGCGGTTAGCCCACGGTCACAAGATAGAGACTTTTCCCACCCTCTCCCGTGCAAAAAGGTGATGATGATGACGCTCTGACAGGCACGCCTCACTTCACATTAAATACGACAGGGCAGCGTTTGTGCACTGTTCTCGCATTGTGTGGGGCGGTTGACAACCGGGTTGGCCCCTTTGACGAGAGGGGTGCGGGGTGGCGCGGTCAGGGTCCGGGTGTTTCTGAACCCCTTACCTAGAGGGATGACAGCTTCTGGGTAGCCCCGGGCCTGACCCCCTCGGGGTGGCCACGTGGCCGCCTGCGGCCTGAACCTTCCAAGGTGACTTGGGCATTTGACTTCGGGTGGTACCTTCGCAAATACGTCCTTCCAACCACGTGTCGTATCCTCAGCATACCCCCGGGCCCATATCGCCGACAGTAGTCATTTGTGAAATTTGGATGATTGATCTATTTTGCCGTGTACACTGTTATAGACTGTAGGCCGGAATGTCATCATTATATATCTTTAAAAAAGGTGATTGATTTATGGAGTGGGACTGTGGGTTTTAGATAATAGTCATTTCTTTGAGTAAATCAATTTCAATCATTTTTAGCAGTTGGATAGTTGTTTACACGGGCATGTAGGTATTGAAATCCAAAAGGACCTCTTCCATCAAATGTTTAGCATTTCATTATGCTATTTTTTTCTATTTACCTTTTGTTTTTGGCAGGCCCTCTTTAGTTCCCACACAAAAATTTTACATCATGTCACATCAATGTTTCAACACATATATGTAGTATTAAATATAAACTAAAAATAACTAATTACACATATTACGACTAATTTACGAGACAAATCTTGTAAGCCTAATTGTTTATGATTTGACAATGTGGTGTAGCGGTAAACATTTGCTAATGACGGATTAATTAGGCTCAGTAAATTCGTCTCGCGGTTTACTGATGGATTTTGTAATTAGTTTTTTATTAGTGTCCGAACCTCATGCTGAGACACCTATATAATACTCGATGTATCGTGCCAAAACTTTACCCCACTGAATCCCACGCACGATCGGGATTGTCTAACACCGCCTTAGTGAAATTTACCTCGGAGTAAATTTCAGATGATTTACACACCTGCAATAATAAATTATGCATGACACCCAACGTGTAGCCTTGAATGTGTATTTATTGCCAAGACCCTTTTCCATGGCCATTCCAATCCAAGGCCACCATGGAGAGGCATGCATAGGATAGGATTGCAGATTGCTATAACTCCAGTAATGATCCAACAACCTTCCTTCAAAGATGACGATCATGTGAGGACGGCGATTTTAGTTGCTGAAATATTAGGTGGTGCACTAGTCCTTATCTCATGTGTTCATGGTACAAATCGAAGTGCGAATAGGATGTGATATGTCTGCATTCACGTGGCTGTACTACTGCAGTTTGGGACGTATACTTGTTCATGGGTGAATCCCACACACGATCGGGATTCTCTAACGTCCCTAACATGGTGATTAACGTATGGGCCTCATCGTTTATGGACCCATGTATTAGCCTGTATGTTCTTCTAACCGTAAGTCACTCAAATTCAATCCATGCTAGAATAAATGTGTTGATGGCTAACAACATTCATAAGAAAATGGTCGCTCCGGTGGTCTCTAGCTACTACCAATACAAATAATCTTAATCATCCATATTAAAATATTCTTCCACGTTTCTACTATCATTAATTAGGGTGATGGTAGAATCAATCCAACCCTTTAAAATTATAAAAGTTCTATAATTTAGATTGATTTATATTGACAATAGAGACTACCGGAGTGAACCTCTCACAAGAAATGACTCAAAACAGCATGCATGTTGGATCGTATAAAAATATTATATATATATGGACATCTATTCCCTTACGTTTTTTGGATGTTATATCCATTTTGTAGTTGTCATGAAAAACTAAAGATTTTTGTTGGATAATGTCTCAAATACTAGTATTATCTAATTAATAGTATATGTCTATAGATATTGGTCACCTTGTACACGTAACCCAGTGCCGGTCTCTCATGGTTTTTTCCCTTTCATGTAAAATTTTTCGCGCTTGTTTCCGTTAGTTGTAACCAATTTAGACAGCTTCTTAATTCATGAATTTTTCAATCAGAACTTGCTCATTATTGTCTGAAATTGTAGTGTTATGTAATGTGGCGCCAGTGAATTATGTTTTTCTTATCATTCTAAGTAAAGTTTTTTATGCAGGTTAATTACTTTGCATGACAGTATCACAGAAGCAAGGCCAAGAAAGTATATTTCACTTGTACGTACGATGATGGCAAACTAGTGTTCAAAGCTACTCCGAACTCTCTTTCTGTAACCCATGGTATTAGGTTATCAATTTCAGAGTGAGTATGTTTTGTTTAGAGCAATGTATAACAGAACTCAATGTTGTCACGTAGAATTGAGTGATGAGATGGACGGAGCGGTTGTGTATAGGATGGAGGAGAAAAAGTAAGGATGAGCCACCTCTTGCAATTGCAAGAGGCAGACTCTACATAAAATTCAAAATAAGTGTGAGAGTAATAGAATCACTAGGATGTTTTGCTAGATGTAACTTGTGGTATATGTCACCTTTTGATTTATAGGCATATGACATCAAACTTACTCTAACTTGAGGTTCATAAACGATTCAAAATTAGGCTGTGTGTGGATTTGGGTGATTTTTTTGCACACAAAACGAGATACGTCATTAGCGCGTAATCAATTGATTATTAACTATTAAAAAATTGAAAAGGATTTATCTCATTTACTAGTTTGAAAAGTGTGCTCACGAAAAACAATAAAAAATTTCAGCTCCTATGTGCTGATAAGAACATGGCCCATTGGTCTAGCCGAGCCCAATCCGACACATCATCATCCCTATTGAAAACCAGCGTGTCAACTCCTCATGGTTGGGCCAATTTCCTCTAATTTTAAGGCCTTATTTAGTTCACCGAAAGAAAATTTTTCGGTGTTACGTCAGACGTTTGACCGAATGTTGGAATGGGTTTTCAGATATGAATGAAAAAACTAATTTCATAACTCGTTTGGAAACTGCAAAACAAATTTATTAAGCGTAATTAATCCGTCATTAGCACATGTGGGTTATTGTAGCACATATGGCTAATCATAAACTAATTAGGCTTAAAAGATTTGTTTTGCGGTTTTTATCAAAAACTGTACAATTAGTTTTTTAATCTATATTTAATGCTCCATACATATATCAAAAGATTCAATGTGGCATTTTTGGGCAAAACTTTTTAAACTAAACAGTCCAGAAGGCCTTACTCATACTCCTACTTTGTTGTGCCTAGTTTATATAGCTGGATGGCACCTGTCTCCCTTGAAGGGGAAAAGGCTGACGTGGCTGTGACCTGAGACTGCCAGTCACTAGAGTACGAGTACGTAGCTGCTGGGTCTCTGTGGAGCCGATACACGAGGTACATCCTCACTGCTGGGTCCCTGTGTGTGTGTTTTTTTTTTTGAGTGGGTCCCTGTGTGTTGGGTGCAGTGTATTCCTTTCCATCGGCCATGAGCATTAACAGAAAAAATATACTATATCTTTTCTATGATAAGTTGTTAGTAGACTAGATTCATAAGTTAAAAATAGATATAATCCAAAAAGAAGATAGTATAAAAATAGTACCTATCGCACATTAGAGCTATTTGTCTACGGTTGTCTCAAAATGACAAAACCAGCGGTGGCGAGACTAGGCTGATCTTATGTTTGATTCAACGGGTTCTGAAAGGTTCTACGTTATAAATAAAAAAATTGGGCATCACTAATTTAAAACATGGAAAAAATTCCAAATCCTACATAAAAAATTGTTATACAAGTAAAGTTATGTTTCTTTTAGATGACGGGAAGATTTCAACACGAAATAAAATTATACATAGCTTCTGTATCTATGAAGGATGCACTCTGTCGGTGATATGGGCCCGGGGTACCACGTGACAGTAATATAAAACGCCTTGGGTCTACCAAAGCAAAGTGATAAAAGAATTAGACCCGGAAGAGTGGCCCGGGTGAAACCCTAGGCCCCCTCTGGGAGGAAGCAGACTACCCCGGGGGAGCACCCGGGGATCTGTAGATAACCCGCACCAATTCGCCCCTTAGAAAACTCGCGGAAGGGAGTGGCGCTGCGCTCCCAACGGCCGCATTCATGAGGGCTGGCACGGCCTCACCGCATTAATGGCGATGTGAAACAGCGCTGCCAGCCCTATCATCATTCCTTTCCCTCTGACCGAGAGGAGGAGGCGTGGGTGGCCGCGGCAGTCGTGGGTGACCGTGCGGTCGCCTGCGACAGGACGCCCCCTCTGCCCCGTCTCCATCGCATTTAATACGACGAAGGGCAGCGTGGAGGAGGGCAAGGGTTTTTTCATCCCCTACAGTTAACCAGCCCTACGGCCTACCGGCTCCGGCAGGGAAAACAAGTGACAAGACCCCACGACGCCTGTAGCGCTTGCCCTACCAAATCCACTCCTTATCCCGGATTACACGGCGGGTAGGGGAAGTGCGTGCTGACGTGTCTGCGATGTCGGCACAGAGTAATCTACTCCTGATGTCAAGGAAGAGAGGGAAAGCTGTTGTGGTGTTCCCTTGAGTATAAAAGGAGACCCAGGCTCACAGTAGAGGGGAATAAGCGATACTTAGAGGAAAAAACACCCACACTTGTAAGCAAGAACATTCCTCCCACAATAGTAGACACACAACAGGAGTAGGGTATTACGCATCCTACGGCCCGAACCTGTATAAACCCTTGTCTCCATTNAGTGCGTCACGGGATGCATGGCTGCCTTGAGCCGTTTCATTTCCAAGCTGGGCGAGCGGGCGCTACCCCTATTTAAACTGCTGAAACGCACATGCCCTTTTACGTGGACGGATGAAGCGGAGAAAGCCTTGGGTGAGCTCAAGCGCTACCTCTCCTCGCCCCCCTGTTTTAGTGGCCCCGGAGCCGGGAGAACCCCTCCTCCTATACCTGTCGGCGACGCCGCAAGTCATAAGTGCAGTGTTAGTGGTCGAACGTGACGCGGGGCCCCGTCCCGCACCACCCCCACCAACCTCACCTCCCGAGGCAAGTGATGCTACATGCGCAGTAGCAGGCGCAACCCCGAGCCCGGAGTAGGCCTTCGGGCCCCCGGACCACGAGGCAGCCACCGGCACACCCATCCGGTAGGCCTTCGGGCCCCCTCCCACTCGTGCGGCCTTACAGGCCCTGGGGACAGCGACGGCCCGGTGGCCCCCGGACCAGTGGAAACTAACCTCGAGGAAAACCATCCCAATGCAACTGCGCCCGAAGTCCCGAAGGGAACAACTAGAGCCCGCCCCAAGGTGCAGAGGCCGGTTTACTTCGTCAGTGAGGCTTTGCGGGACGCGAAGACACGTTACCTCCAGGCGCAGAAACTGCTCTATGCAGTATTGGTGGCTTCTCGGAAGTTACGCCACTACTTCCAAGCACACAGGGTAACTGTTGTCACCTCGTACCCCCTCGGACAAATCCTACGCAACCGAGAGTGTACGGGACGTGTGGTCAAGTGGGCAATAGAGCTATCGGAGTTTGATCTCCACTTCGAGGCTCGCCATGCGATCAAGAGTCAAGCTCTGGCCGACTTCGTGGCCGAGTGGACTCCCCTGGCTGATGACAACCAACCCCCGGGTGACCCAGTTCCGGGGCCCGGAGAACAGGCGGACCGCGGCCAGTGGACCATGCATTGGGTAATGAATTTTGACGGCTCCCTGACTTTGCAGGGGGCTGGCGCGGGCGTCGCTCTAACCTCACCGACGGGCGACGTCCTCAAATATGTGGTCCGCCTCGATTTTCGGGCGACCAAGAAATATGGCCGAGTACGAGGGGCTCCTTGCAGGGATACAGGCAGCGGCAGGCATGGGTATCCGCCGCCTGCTAGTCCTCGACGACTCACAGCTTGTCGTGAATCAAGTATCCAAGGAGTACCAATGCTCTGACCCACAAATGGAGGCATACGTGAAGGTTGTCCGTCGGATGGAACGCCACTTCGACGGACTAGAGCTCCGCCATGTGCCCAGACGAGAAAATACCCTGGCCGACGAGCTCTCTAGGCTCATGTCGGCCCGGTCCCCGGCTCCCCCGGGGACTTTTGAAGAAATTCTCACCCGGCCGTCCGCGTGCGTTGACCCGTCTACTACCCAGGAATCTCGGGGCCCCACCGCGCTGGACCCGGTAAGTTCACCACACCCCACCGCGGGTACACCACCCGTGCCCCGACAGGTGGCCTGGATGAAAGAGATCCACGCCTACCTACGGGATGAAGCATTACCCGAAGAACGCGAAGAAAGCGAGCACATAGCTCACATCTCCAAAAGGTATGTGTTGGTGGAAGGGCCCTCTACCGACGCGGCGCCAACGGAGTTCTTATGAAGTGCGTCACACGGGAACAAGGTCTCGCGCTCCTCGCCGAGATATATGAGGGCGAATGCGCCGCGCATTCGGCCTCCCGAACCATGGTCGGAAAAGCTTTTCGCCAAGGATTCTACTGGCCCACCGCGCTTGAGGACGCCGCTGACCTCGCGCGGTGGTGCTGGGCGTGCCAGTTCCACGCCAAACAGACGCACCTACCGGCCCAGGCGCTGCAAACTATTCCGCTCTCCTGGCCTTTCGCGGTCTGGGGTCTGGACATCCTGGGCCCCTTCAAACAGGCGCGCGTGGGATGCAAATACCTCTACGTCGCCATCGACAAGTTCACCAAGTGGCTCGAAGCCTACCCGGTGCCTATCATCAACAAGCATTCCGCGGTGCGTTTTATGCGTGGAATAACAACGAGGTTCGGGGTCCCCAACCGCATAAACACCGACAACGGGACCTAGTTCACCAACGAGCTCTTCGGCGACTATTGCGACGACATGGGCATCAAGCTTTGCTTTGCCTCCCCCGCCCACCCACAGAGTAATGGCCAAGTCGAGCGCGCCAACGCCGAGATCTTAAAAGGCCTCAAGACCAAGACTTACAACGCCCTAAAAAAGTACGGCGACTCCTGGACCGACGAGCTACCGGCGGTTCTATGGTCCAACCGAACCACTCCGAGCCGTGCAACAGGGGAGACGCCGTTCTTCATGGTGTACGGGGCCGAGGCGGTCCTCCCATCCGAGCTCACCCTGGGCTCCCCGCGCACGACAATGTTCACCCAAGTCAACCAAGAGGAGCTCCGGCGCGACGACCTCGATTACATCGAAGAAAGGCGGCGCCGCGCGGCCCTCCGCGCGGCCCATTACCAGTAGAACTTTCACCGCTACCATCAGCGCAACATCAACCCCTGAGGTCTGCAAATCAACGACCTCGTCTTGCGCCGTGTCCAAACGCGGGCCGGACTAAGCAAGCTGTCCCCCATGTGGGAGGGCCCATTCAAAGTGGTCGGGGTGCCACGCCCTGGCACCGCCCGCCTAGCCACGGAGGACGGCGTTCCGCTACCGAACCCGTGGAACATAGAACACCTACGCAAGTTCTACCCGTAAGATGCAGGGCCGCATGTATCAAGGGCAAGCTTTGGCCAACCCGCAGCCACCATGTGTGCGCAAAGTTGGCCGGGGGCTCCCAACATATATAATATGTGCCCCTTTTGCTGTCATTGTCCTTCGGCAAGCTCATTTCTATTTCATATGTTTAAAATCTTATTACTTTCGCGACGCGATTACTGCACCGCCCTTTTTCCTCTCATTTCCAAAAACCGCACTACTTCGGTCGAGTTGCCTGCCTGTGTTGTCCGTGTGTCGTCTTCGCTACCCGAACCCATGGCCCAAGGGCGCTAAGGGCCAGAATGGCGCTACGGGTGAGGTCCCGGGGCAAGCGATGCCGGGGGCTCGGACGGGCGTCCGGTCACGCTATTCCCGAGCCCTCGTCAAAACGCCCCCGATGGCTTCCCCGTCCCCATTCAAACTCAAAGACCCAAAGGGGAACACCGTCTCGGTGTGGAGTGCACGGCCCGGGCCCAGGCCAACTCCCAGAAGCCACGATGGAAGGAAGGGGAGAAAGGAAAGTGCGCATGGTCGCAATTCAATCTATATTATGCCTAACTCCGAAATTTTGTGCACGCAGAAGATGGGAGCATGCGCACGAAAGACCACTACAACACCGAAACAGGCAAGTCGTATAATACACTAAGTGCACGAAATTAAAAAGTTTGTATATACAATGGCAGGAAAACAAGATACAAAGCCCTCAAGGGGCCAACGCGACCTCGACGTCCTCCTCCTCCTCCTCGGCCTCGCTGTGGTCGGAGTCGTAGGCGAGCTGGATCCTCGCCTCCGTCCCCTCGAAGCCGGCCACGATTGCCTGCACCGCATCTTGCACCTAAGCGCGGGCATGCTCCTCCGTCCCCGCGGGGAAGTCCTCGGTGGGGACGTAGGGGTCGAAGCCAGGATCGCGGGCCCGGTAGCTCGCGAGGATCAAGCTCGCCACGTTGGTCGATGACTCCTTGGTGACCTCATCCACGCTCGCTAGCACCGTCAGCAGGTCTTGGGCGAGCGTTTCGAGGCGCGCCGAGATCCCTGCGATCCCAGGGCGACAAAAGGGATCGGGAAGGAGCCTGAGTCCAACCTCCCGAACTGCCTCGCCCAAATGATCGACGACAGCGACGAGGGCGGCTGGCCCCTGCGCGAGCTCATGCTCCAAGGACTCGATGCGGACGTCACGGTCGCGGAGGGCCGGGTCTGAGGACGGCTCAGCTTCGGTGGCTCCTTCCTCCCGGGCGGCGACGGCTCGTTCGCGTGCCTCCATGGCTGCCTCGCGTTCGGCGAGATCGAGCTCTCGTGGGGCGAAGTTCTCGTCCCACTCCAGGGCCTCTTTCTCCCGCGTCGCTAGGTCCTTGGCGAGCTCGTTAAGGCGCGCCTTGCGGTCAGCCAAGTCGCTTTCCTGCTACTAGAGGGTGGCCTCGCGCTGGGCGGTGGCGGTCTCGCATGCTCGGAGCTTGTCATCACGAGCGTTGATCCGTCGGTTGATCTCCTCCAGCTCGCCCAACCGCTCCTTGGCCGCCTCGACCGAAGATGCCACCTCCTTGAGCCAGTCGGATCACAGCTGCCGGTAGAGCGCGATCCCGACTTCCGCATCGAGGCGCTCCTCCATCAGCTCCGTCTTAGCAGCTATGATCCCCGCCTCCTGCCGGGCCAATCGATCTCGGGCGCATTGGCGGATGAGCGACTCCTTCTGCGCCGTCTGTAGAAGGCCAGCACGCCTCTCCTCCAGCCTCTCCTCCCGCTGCGCCAACTCCGCTTCCCAGCCCGCCAAGTTGCGGGCCTCCACCCTCCAGCCCTTGAGGGCCTCTTGGCTAGCCGCCTCCATGGCTTCCGCCATGATGGCGCAAACCCTCTCCATCGCCCTTGCCAAGGGCCCATCCTCAGGTTCTGCGTCCCGGCGTTGCACGGGCACAGGCCTGTCACGTGAAAGGGGGGTTCCCCCCATCGCGTGTTGCCGCATTAGCGACGACTCCCGGGGTTGCTCGGGATGCGCCGCAGCTGTGCTTGCCCTCGCCCCGTCTTCCCCCACCGCAGGGTGCTACGCTGGCGATGGCTCCCGGGGCTATTCCGGATGCGCCGCCACCGCACCTGCATTCGCCCTATCTCCCCCAGCCGACGGCGCCGTGGTCGCGGCCTCCTCAAATGCCCCGGGGGCGCGAGCCGTCTGGAGCACCCTGGGGGCGGTAGTGCGCATACTCCCGGCTGGAGAAAGAAAACGAATCAAAGAAAAATGAGTGGTGGAAGTTGAGGAACCAATTGACGGATGCAAACAACGGCAAAGCAGAGTATAAGGGCTAAGCAGGGACAATCCCAGGTCACTCACCTCCGGCTCGCATTGAAGCGCCACTTCGGTGCCGTAGAGCCACCGCCNGCCATCTTCACCACCCCTCTTCTTCAGCAGCGGGTGCCAGGCCTTCGTGCCAAGCCTCCGTAAGGTGAGCTGGCCGCCCAAGTTCAGGCTAGCCCTTACCGAGAGATACGACGGCTCCGTCGACACCCCAGAGTTCCTCCAGATTGACACCACCATCCTGGAAGCTGCTGGAGGAGACGACCGTGCCATGGCGAATTACTTTCCCATGGCGCTAAAGGGACAGGCACGGGCTGGGTTAATGAACCTCTCGGCCAACTCTGTGCATTCCTGGGAGGATTTGTGCCGGCAGTTCACTTCGAACTTCCAAGGCATGTACCCCCGCCTAGGAACGGAGGCCAACCTGCACATGGTGTGGCGGGGAGAAACTGAATCCCTCTGCAAATACATCCAGCATTTCTGCCAAGTGCGGAACACTATCCTGTCCATCGAGGAGCACGCTGTCATCACCTCCTTCAGGAGTGGCGTTTGCCACGACACCGTGTTGGAGAAGATGGCATCGAAGAACCCGCGGACCACCAGCCACCTTTTTGAGCTGGCGGACAAGGTGGCCTGCAAGGAAGAGGCTAGGATCTGGAACCCTAGAAATCCAGTCCCGGTCACCTCTGAGGAGCCCTCGTCGGAGTCCCACGAGGCCCGACGAGAGAGGCGCCGAAAGAGAAAGCCCTCCCGCGGCGGAGACGAGGGCCACGTCCTTGCCACCGACGATGCGGAGAGGCCCCAGCGAAAGGGGAAAACAACGGGTAACCGCAAAAGGACTCCGGGCCCCTCGAGTGCAGGTCGCTCAGGGTCCAAATGGTGCTCCATACACAACACCTCCCATCACGACCTCACCGAATGCCTATCGGTGAAAAACCTGGCCAAGCGAGTCCAGGGTTACAGGGAGAAGGAGCGGGAGAAGAAGGGCAATGAGGGCCGTCGCGAGGGCAAGGCCCCGACGCCCCCACTGAAAATCGGCGAGAGGAGGCCCGTGGCAAGGCCCCCACCGAAGACGATGACGATGACCTCCTGGGTTACCAGAGCCCGGAGCACGTCCTAGCCACGGTAGACGGGGGCACGTGCGCCTACGATTCCCGCCGCAGCTTCAAGACCATGAGGCGCGAGCTCCTGGCAGCCGTGCCGTCGCACGAGGCGGCACGACAATCGCGCTGGTCGGAGGTGACCATAACCTTCGATCAGACCGACCACCCAACGAGTGTCATCGGCGATGGCCGTATGGCTCTGGTGGCCTCCCCCACCATCTGCAACGTCAAGGTGGGCCGCGTCCTCGTGATGGGGGTGCAGGTCTCAACATCTTGTCCTTGGAGGTCTTCAACAAAATCAAGCCACCGGGGACGCAGCTCAAGCCGTCGTCACCCATCGTGGGAGTGATGCCGGGGAGGGTGATGCCACTCGGGCAAGTTCCCCTCCCTGTTACCTTTGGCAGCCGCTCCAACTTCTGCACTGAGCGGATCGACTTTGATGTGGCGGATCTGAACCTGCCCTACAACGTCGTGCTCGGCAGGCCGGCGCTGGTCAAGTTCATGGCGGCCGCCCACTACGCCTACCGCCAGCTGTAGATGCCGGGCCCGAATGGCCCCATCACCATCCACGCAGACGTCAAGACCGCGTTGGCCTGCGCAGAGATGCGCACTAAGGCCCTCGACGAGGCCGAAGAAGATGGACCCGGGGGCTCCACACCCGACGCATCGGGCTCCCGGGCCCCAAGAAGGGGATCACCTCGGCTGACGAGGTGCCCATCAAGGTCATCCAATTGGGTGACGATCCGTCCAAGACCGCCAAGATCGGCGGGTCCTTGGACCCCAAATAGGAAGACGCGC
>CM002477.1:823937-846426 GCA_000325765.3 Leersia perrieri
CCGCTCCATTACACCATCGAACTCGCGCCCGATGCGCAGCCGCTCAACCCAGTTCTCTTGGGCGACCAGCGGCCCCGTCGGGAGCCCCAGGCGCGGATGATCGCCGACGACGGTGTAAAACCAATCCACCCGCCAGTCCTCCCAACGACTGCGGGCGTAGATGGCGATGAAGCGACACCCCTTGTCGGAGCGCGGCGCGACGGCCACCGGTCCAATCGCCGGTGCAGGGATAGGCTAGGACAAGAAGAAGAACTGCCTGAAGAGAGTTACCATCGGCATCACGCCGATGAACATCTCGCAGGTGTAGGCGAAGATGGCAAGGTAGAAGATGGCGTTCAGAGTAAGGTGGAGCAGCTGGATGTTGTAGAAGTCCAGCACCTCCAAGAGGAAGGAAGATGCGGGTGGCACCAGCCAGCACAGCGCGTACGAGCGGAAGAACACCATCCGCCCTAGGACCGTCGATGCCACCACCGCGTCATGGCTGCGGTGGACTCCCGCCGGCAACAGCCGGTTGACGGCATCGACCTCCTCCTGCTTACGGATCTTGGATTTGGGGAGCACGCTTCCTGGCATCAACGGCGAGTCGCGAGCCATGGTCACCGATGACGATTGGAAACGAAGGCGGAAGCGAGAGGACTTGGAGAGAACGCTCGCGGGGAGAACGAAGGAAAGTGGAGAGAGTTTTTCCCTCGGTCTGCCTCGGCGCCTGATAAAGGCGGCGCGTGTCCTCGTCTTCGGTTGCCGCACGATCGAGGTGCCTCCTCGATCCCCGCGCGCGCGGCCCGCAGTCAGCAAGCGCACGCCTGCGTGATTCAAGGAGCGGGCCCACCATCCACGCGCCGTTCCAATTTTCTTGGGAGGGCCGCACCGTCGCAGGCGGCGTTCGGCCTCCCAAGACGATGGAAACGGACGAAGCACGTGGCGGTAGCTGTGGCCCGTCATCTTCCCACCAACAAGGGGGCCCGGGCCCCATCAGCCAAGTGTCGTGGCGTTAACCCCGCCCTGCCCGGAGGCAGTTCCCGATCAACGTCGGGGGCTACTATCGGTGATATGGGCCGGGGGTACCACGTGGCAGTAATATAAAGCGCCTTGGGTCTACCAAAGCAAAGTGATAAAAGTATTAGACCCGGGGGGAGTGGCCCGTTGAAACCCGGGGCCCCCTCCGGGAGGAAGCAGACTACCCCGGGGGAGCACCCGGGGGGTCTGTATCCGCACCAATCCACCCTTTAGAAAACTCTCCGAAGGGAGCGGCGCTGCGCTCCGAACGGCCGCATTCATGAGGGCTGGCACGGCCTCACCGCATTAATGGCGATGTGAAACGGCGCTGCCAGCCCCCATCATCATTTCTGTCCCTCTGATCGAGGGGAGGAGGCGTGGGCGGCCGCGGCAGTCGTGGGTGACCGTGCGGTTGCCTGCGACAGGACGCCCCCTCTGCCCCATCTCCATCGCATTTAATGCGACGAAGGGTAGCGTGCAGGAGGAGGGCGAGGGTTTTTTCATCCCCCAGTTAACCTGCCCTAGGGCCTACCGACTCCGGCAGGGGAAACAAGCGATAAGACCCTACGACGCCTGCAGCGCCTGCCCTACAAAATCCACTCCTGATCCCGGATTACACGGCGGGTAGGGGAAGTGCGTGCTGGCGTGTCTGCGATGTCGGCACAGAGTAATCTACTCCTGACGTCCAAGGAAGAGAGAGACAGAGAGGGAAAGCCGTTGTGGTTTTCCCTTTAGTACAAAAGAGACTCAGGCTCACAGTAGAGGGGGGATAAGCGATACTTAGAGGAAAAAACACCCACGCTTGTAAGCAAGAACATTCCTCCCATAATAGTAGACACACAACAGGAGTAGGGTATTACGCATCCTGCGGCCCGAACCTATATAAACCCTTGTCTCCATTCCCATACGGGATTAGGCTTTTCTTATTCCTCACGCAATCACAGTGCTCGGATCCACCCGTACCCCTGGGCCGGACAAAAAAGGGTTCCACGAATCCCCGGTGGAGGAGTTTACGCTCCGACACACTCAGTCAAAAAAATATAAAAAAAACTATACAACTAAAAAAGTCAAGTTATTTTTTGGCTGCTCAAACAATTACAATGAGTAAATTTTAAACAGCGGCTTCAATAAGGATTCAACAAATGTTGACCTATATCATATATATGAAGTTAGGCATAGCTCTTCGTATGCAAATAACATTTCAACAAGGAACAACAAATTAACGATTAAGATACGTGGGGAGAATATACAATTACTATATATATTTGTGACCCTAGGTGGTAACATGCATGTCACAGTCTCACAGAGGATGTACCCTACCATTTTCCCAACCAACAGTCACAACCTGCGAAATATTCCAAGCAGAACCAGCCTTGTGACATGCGACAATAGTACCTTGCAACTTGCCAATAATGTAGATTGTAGAAGCCACTTTTCCGAATTCTATCACTCGCACAATAATATTACGCTCGAGCTGTGGTCGCTATCTGTTCCCAGCAAAAACCCATTTTAGGATTACTCCCTCCGATCATAATATCTGACATCAGGTTTGCCTAAAAATATGACCATATGTGTGTGTTATACTTACCTTAATAATCTCTTCTTCCTATAAAGTTCATACCCACTGCAAGTCATTGATTACTATAAAGCAGCCATCAAGTGAAGCCACGTACGTCATCAAGATCATGTGAACCTTTGAATCAACATATATAATTGATATGAGCCATTAGATGGAACATCCTCTCCGGTGTTTGATGCAAATCAGGCCCATATCGTGTCGTGGCCCACGCCACCACCCGAGGTTCCCACTCCCCCCGTCCCTGCCTTATCGATATTCATTGTACGATGCGAAGCGACGTTCTGCTTGTCAATGGCAGTCCCTCCTATCCCTCATCGACTCATTGTCTCCTCTTCTTTGTAAGTTGGTAACGCATGTCTTCAATTTCCTTAATTACTTCATAATTCATAGTTACGATATAAATCAGCTAGATAGCTCCAACCAGCATACGGGTCATGTCTTCGAGCGATCAGTTTCGTGCCTAAGATTTCTTCCATGGTATCTCCAGCATGCAAGATCGATGAATTCATGCAGTGACTGTTCTCTGTTGTTTTCATATTTTTGTCAGTTCAGATTATTAATTCTCTCTTTTTTTGTACAGTACCACTGATCAATTTGAATATTTTTGTTTCTAAAGGAAGCAGATCTGTGTCTTATCGACTGACAGGTACTCATGGGCTTTCATGGCAATTGTGTGAGATGGAGATGCAGTTTTTTTTTTTTTTTGAAAAGTCGTGATCGATATATATATGTAGTGTTCTGATGAGCGTTAACTTTTGAGGAAAATTGTAACTCTGCGTTCGGCAACATGGAGGGCAGGGTTTTTTGTTCCCTTAATCTAAGATTCCAAGGCAAGACAAGTTCCCCCATCTCTCTCATAATTTGGTAGTCTCAGTTTCTCATAGATTTTACGCTGTAAAATTCAACTGAGTTAATGATCCTGTAAAATTCCGTCAAAACATTTGCGTTAACAATTAGCCAGATGCAAGAATTTTTTTGGAAGATGTGCAATGGTAAATTTGTATCGTTTATCATAATATTTTCATGAACAATCATTGTCTTGGATGGAGTAATGTTTATATTCTTCTGGACAGAGCATGTCATTCATGTTAAACCAAGGATAATACTGTAATGCATTAATATATATATTCTAATAAATAACAATTACCAGCATCATAGCAAACTTTTAAGTACGATATATAGTCTTCCCTCTGTATGATCACTGCTTATTATACTGACTTGCATATTTCAAAGCCCGCAGCAAGGCGTGGGACATCAACTAGTTGTTGTTGTATTCCTTTACAAACATCATATTCCGTGCGCTGCCTTTGCTGCCACCGCCGTTGTCTCCTCTGTGCGTGACTAGTGATGACGATGATGACGTCTCCTCCCCCTCCTCCTCCGAGTAGACACTGCATCGTCCACCCACACGTCGTCGCCCCCTCCTTCTGCGTGTGGCTACGGCAATGCTAGATCTGTGCATGGCTACGACGGCCACACCAGATCCACAGAACACTCTTTCGTTGTCGCCTGTGCCGCACCTCCGTCACGCCCCTCTTGTCGACGGGTGATACCCGTAGACTGGATAAATAGGATATTGGGGTACGTTGGTGTAAGAATCTATACAAAACGATATTACACAAACACAGCGACAAGTATTATACTGGTTCATCCCCTAGTCGGGTAATACCCTAATCCAGTTTATATGAAATCGATCTCGTGAAATCAGAGTACAAAGTAGTATACGAGTCTTGAGGATGTCGACGAGATTGAAATCTAAAGAGTCGACTAATTATCTCGATGACGTGGCTTCGATTGCTCCGGCTTCGTGGATTTTGGTGGATATGTTGGTGGTATGATTTGATCCCTGAACCCCTCCGGGGATTCGCCCTTTATACCATAGGCTACCCGTGTCTCCAAGTTAGATTCAAAGACATATAACCCAGTACAATATCTAGCAAGATCTAGTCTTCTTCGATTAGGACTGTAGTTTTCAGTCCCGGGAGAATACTTCCTTTTATCCTTAGTAGATTTTCTTGTTTATTTATGAAAATAAATCGTATATGTTCGGGTATGCCATACCCGTATATTTCATAGATCGCGGAGTATAAGGTATGTCATGTCCATAACCCGGACACTCCTGGCAAGCCGGAGTCCCCCTCCACTCATGACGGGAAGGGACTAGCCGCCGCTGCCGCAAGCCCTGCCGCGCCATCCTAACATGCTGCACGGCTTGCTAGCAGCCCGCTCGGACGGCGGCGAAGCAGAGGGTGGCGGTGGCGGTAGCTAGGGTTGCCACCCATGTCGCCCAACATCATCAACTCTGAAAACAAGTCCAATCAACATTAATCTAATAAATCATTTAACTAGCAAGTCTAGTGTCTGTCGACACGGATCGATCAAGCCGATCGCCTCTCACCAACAATCGCAGGCAATAATCGAAAGCGACATACATACATGTCGCTTTCTAGCTAATTAATCCCCGTGACTTACCTAACTTGATTCAAATGTGCAGTACATATATGTGTGTGAATCTATGTAGACCCCGTGATCGATCGAATGCCATGCACGAGAGCGCGACACGATCCTTTTTCTGGCCGGTCGTACATCAAGAGAGCCAAGATATGTTGGGTACCACTGGCTAGCTAGCTAGCTAGCTGCATATATATGTGTCATCCATAGTACTGTTTACTTAATTATCAAGACACATATAGCCCAAATATATACTCCCTTCGGTTTTTAGTCGTTGATATCAACTGGTTTAAATTTGATCGACAAAGTTTATACAGAGATACTATGGTCAAACAAAAATATGCAGAGGTAGTGTAGTACCACTGTAGCTGGGAGAAGCTCCCCAAACAGGTCCTATATATTGCTCTGTCAGCTTTAGCTTCCTCTCTCTAGGATAGGCATGTGCAATAAAAAATTCTGCTTAATATTAACCAGTGACATCAGATCTTTTCCTAGCTAAGGGGCTCTTTAGTTTCCAAAACTTTTTGCTTTTGGGTGTCACATCGAAGTTTGATCGGATGTCGGAACAGGTTTTCGGACACAAATAAAAACCCTAATTGCATGGCTAGCCTGAAAACCGCGAGACGAATCTATTAAGCCTAATTAAGCAGTCATTAGCACATGTGAGTTACTGTAGCACTTATGGCTAATCATGGCATAATTAGGCTCAAAAGAATCGTCTCGTAACTTCCATTCAAACTGTGTAATTAGTTTTTTTATCTATATATAATCCTTCATTTATGTGTCTAAATATTCGATTTAATGTTTTAGGAAAAACTTTTGGGGAACTAAAAATGGCCTAAATAGTTGACGGCTCCGCACATGATCTTATAAGCACCGGAGCTCCTGTCATTGGTGAATAGATTTTGAAAGAGAGAAAATGACTTAGGCCGCGTTCTAATATGTATAGTGTAAATGGCTACTCCCACGATTATCATGTACAAATTTTCCAAGCCACTAAATGATTATTATTCAAAAAAAAACTTTTTATAGAGAAGTTTATTTTAAAAAATAAATCATTTTTTCAAGTTTAAAAAAACTAATACTTAATTAATTATATGTTAATAATATTTATTTGTGTG
This sequence comes from Leersia perrieri, assembly GCA_000325765.3. Classification (NCBI taxonomy): domain Eukaryota; kingdom Viridiplantae; phylum Streptophyta; class Magnoliopsida; order Poales; family Poaceae; genus Leersia; species Leersia perrieri. Next base: position 830,085 of record CM002477.1, read on the forward strand.
CCCGAAACAATCCAATCCCAACTTCTTATTAGAATGGAGTCTTAGCCCACGTACAAAGAGTTCGTAAATAAACTATACTTTGTCTACAAGGCCCACTTTGATTCAAAGGAATTTTAGAGAAAATATGGATGATTTAAATCTTATAGGATTTTTTCCTATATAGTTCTTTGAAAGGGTTTTGGGATACCCAAATTCTATGAAATTCCTATGGAATGGATGATTGCATGCACATTTTGAAGGATTTTTTTCTAAGAGCTCCAACCTTTTGGAAAATTTCCTATGAGCCTATCTCTTTCCTCTAATTTCTACGTTTTTCCTGCGTTACCTATCAAACGGTCATTCCTGTAATTTTTTTAAGTTTTACACTCCTCTATTTTACAGTTGCATTCCTATGAAAATCATGCTATTCCTCTATTTTTCAATCCTACAAATAAAAAACATTTAGGCTAGGATCGATGGGACATATTTTATTACAGAGTGAAGTACACTGGTGGTTAAGTCCTAAACTTGTTTGACTGTGTCATTTAATTTCCCGTACTCTCAAACCGTATTTTCAAATCTCGAACTTGTGTAGTGTGTCATATAGGTCCAAACGTTCTCTGAACCTGTTTCATGTGATGGCGTGGCATCCCAAGTGGTACCTATGTGTCACCAAATAAAATACAAAATACAAAATAATTGTGGGACCCATATGTTTGTCATATGGACAAATTTCTGCTCCATCCTAAAATTCCTTGCCCCCAAATCCCACCCCTGCCGCCATCCTCACCCCTGAATCCATCGGTAATAGGCTAGACGATACGACCATGGCAGGGTGAAGTCGAGAAGAGATAAAGAGGGGGTAGTTGATTTTTTTTAATTTTGTTCATGTGGCTGACATATGGTCCTAGAATTATTTTTTATTTCTTTTGGTGACTATAAATACGCATAGATGCCATGCGGCATGTATGTCACGTCATCACATGAAACGGGTATGAAGCCTGTTTGGACCTAAATGACACAGTACACAAGATCAGGGATCGGAAAACGTGTTTTGGTAGGTTAGGAACCTAGATGACATGGCCATAGAAATTTAGGAACTTGAAATCACGTTTTGAGAGTTTAGGGACCTAGATGACACACCCACGTAAGTTTAGGGACCATCCATGCACTTCACTCTTTAGTATAATAAATCTTGACATATATCCTAGCCAAATATATTCATGGACGGAGGAATTACGTGAGGATGAAGACTTTCTCACATATAAATACTCATTTGTTGACTTTCAGACGTCACGTTTAACCATCCGTCTTATTCAAAAAATTTGTGAATATATTATTTATTTGGTTATGATTTCTTTTATCATTAGTATACTTCAAGTATGACTTATTTGTTTTTATTTTTCTATAAATTTTTTGAATAGACGGATGGTTAAACTTGACGTGCGGAAATCAATAAATGCTTATATTTTTGGATGGAGGGAGTAACATTTATTGACTTTGATGTATGAATAATTCGTGTTAATAATATGAAAACAACAACGGCTGCTTACTCTCTCCATCTTTTTGTTTAGACTTGTACTTCATCCATCTCAAAATATAACTCTTTGAGTAATTTAAATTTGTCTTAAAATATAATTACTTCTACGCCCACCTATATGATCATCTTCACCAATCATAATCATCTATCATTTATTTTTTCACCTACTACATCTTCTCCTCTCCTCAATCTTAAATCTTCCTCGCCTCAACCTTAGTTTTAAAAAAATGGTATAAGTACTTATAGTACTTGGGACTCTAGACTCTCACGTACACAGTACACTGCAATACTGCATATCTGAGTCATACTTGCGTGTAAAGTGCAATACGTACACAATCAAATCACTGAGTTCATATGTCGCATTGCCTTCTACTCCAGCTTTCTTCTTTATCCCATTGATACATGCAAGGCAGATTGAGCTGCAGTACACATACGTTTTTTTCTTTATCATAAAACTTTAGAAGTCTCATGCAATGTACAGTACCACATTTTGTACTAGTTACCAGGTACCCTATTTAGATGAATCATACATCATTCGTTCGCAATGGAGGTTTTAAAAGTTTGATTTAAACCTCATCTTTAAATCATGAAACGTATGTGCAATTGACCGTTGGTAAAAATACGTGTACCATTTTCTTTACTTTAATGCATTGAAACCTGAAAAATTAAAGAATGCAGGTACTGACAGGCCTCAAGGCCAGAGCAGCATTCATTGCACCCTTCTCATTGAGCCCAACAGATAAGATGGAGAGCCCACAATATTGGGCTGCCTTTTGGCCCACAAAAAACCATGCATATACAGGTTCTCTCATTTGGTGATCGATCATAGTTTTATCTGGTAGCTAGCAGCACTATACTTGAGTTTTATCCACCAAATAGTATGTAGAAATGAAATTGAGTTGCTCACTGATAAGTTGGTTTCCGTTTTAATATAGCTTTGTTTTGGTAACACAGTAACTACGCAGAAGGCAACTTTTTGCAACAAAGTTATTAGCCTCCGAGAATGTGACGAAGAAAGGAAGCATACCATTTTTTTACACATCAATTTTAAACAGTGTGGATCCGTTTATTACACATCACTCATCTACTAGACAGAAACTCCTAAAATAATTTATTTGAAACTAATTCTACGACATATTAACTGGTAGAGATTCATGTGAAACTAGAGCTACTTCGATCAAATTATTGTTACTTGTGCATGCATATATCGGCATATAGCACAGAAACAACAAAACATTAGATAATACACGTGTCAAATCATATCAAAGTAGGGATTTTAATTAACTAACTTTCTATTCAATTTCTAGCTTACCATTAATTAGCAACGTGGTAACACAAGTGAGTTGTTGCAATTGATAGTAGAAATTAAGGTTCATAATAAAAAAAACAATGTGTACGCATTATAATATTGCACACAACAACTGTTGTTACCCATATATTCCCTATATTGAAGTCATATTTGAGACTCTGAACAATTGGGTGGCAATTATACAACTATAAATGAGCATAAATCAGGATATATTCTACGTCAATTACTATGCTCTTGTTGCTAGAGAGAAAACGAGAGGAAGACGGGGATATGTCCAAGGTGCGTGCTTAGTATAGGTTTAGGGAGACGAAATAAGATCCCTTTTTCCCATTATCAAAAATCGATCTATCCCTTTCATGATCTTCTTCTCTAGTACTTTATTTGCCTCTCAATTTGGATGTGTCCGACTTTGTTGAAATCAAGATCCATTTGACAGGGACCTCCACAAGTTAAATTTTCACTAAATTGACAAAGAAAGCACAAATTAACATGTCAACCGTTAGTCTTAAACATGAAGTCGGCTTCTGCATATAGAAAAGTTTATAAAGTATAGATGTGTACAATAATCACAATATAATACGTAGTATAATATATAGTGATAGGAACAATTGTCAATGTCTATATTTCCCTAAGGAGAAAATGGTCAAAACTCAAAAATAGTAAAAAATGTGCGTTGTTGACAATGGTTCTTAGTTGCAAGGACAAATCTAACATATAATAAGTTGGGATGTTGGCCCTCAAGAATTTTTTTTTACATGCGGGGTGGTAATTGATCACATTTATATTGTAATAAAAGGTCCTTAGTTGCAAGAACGGAGCTAACACTCAATAAGTTGGGATATTGGCCCTCAATCGATTTTTTCTACAACCCGTCGATAATTGACCATATTTAGTAATTCAACCGTTCAATAATGACTTTAATACAAGGTAAATAAAAGAAAAAAATATAAAAAGGTAAGAGTCCCACTATATATCTCCTTTAGTATTTGCAAAAGTTAGATAAAGTCAAAGAATTTTCTTTTACGATCTAAACACCCAGTGGGCCCACCATATGGGTTCCGTAATGTGGTGGTACCAAACAACGTTGGATTCCATCCATCCATCCTAAATTCTCAGCCCAACCCAACCCCATGCCCATGGGCCATGGTTCCCCCATCACCCACATTTAATCCACACTGCCAATACAAGGACACATGTCCCTACCACGAAGTCACCGACAGGTGGGCGCTTATTCGCGCAGCCCACACGAAAGTGAGATAGCCTTGCCACTAGCTTGGCTTCTCCCGCGGGCCCACTTGGCAGAGACGGTAATGTGGGACCCACCCACCACAACAAAAGCGCTTGTCCCCGTCATCCGTAAATCTCCCGGTAATAACTCTCTGGCCCCACATGTCGGCGACGGGGAATCTCGATCCGGTTGCTGTACATAGGCCACATTTAGTTCCAAAATTTTTTGGAACGAGATGTCGCATCAGACGTTTGACTGAATGTCGAGAGGGTCTTTGGACACGAATAAAAAATATAATTTCACGGCTAGCCTGGAAACCACGAGACGAATTTTTTGAGCATAATTAATACACACGTGGATTACTATAGCACCTATGGCTAATTATGACGTAATTAGGCTTAAAAAGATTCGACGACCCAACTGTGCAATTAGTTTTATTTTTTATGTATATTTAATACTCCAGTTCATAGTTTTGATGTGATGTTTTTGGAAAAAAATTTGGTGGAACTAAACGGGGCTATAATCCATTTCAAACTCCTCGTCTTCTCCACCACCGTTGCTTTCCTTCCTTCCCACCGCGTCGGGCTCCTTCGCCGCCGCCAATGGCGTCCTCGTCGCCCACTCCGCCGGCGCCGCCCGACCAACCCTCGGCTCCCCATCCGCCGCCGCCGCCGGTGGAGACGGCGTGGGCGCGCGCGCTCCGCAAGCTGCTCCCCGCGGGCGCGCCGCTTCCCAACGAGGAGCAGCTCGACTACTCCTTCTCCGTCGACCTCGCCGACACGGCCGAGGAAGCGGACCGGCCCCTCCCACGCGCCTCCGCCGACGGGCCCCCGTTGCTCCCCCTGGCGCGCCACCGCCGCCGCATCTCCCGCCTCCTCCGCCGCCCCTCTCCGCCGCCTCGTTCTCGTCGCCGTTCTCCTCCTCATCAGCGCGTTCCCTCGCCCTCGCCGCCGTCTTCCTCCCCGGACGCGACTTCCCCGGCATCCTCGCCTCCGCGGTGCTCCTCTTCCTCACCCCCTCCTCCGCCGCAGCCGGCGCCGTCGGCGACGGCTTCAAGCAAGTGGAGGGGGGCGTGCGCGAGGTGCGGGAAGGGGGGAATCGGGATGGGGATAATCGGGGAGAGGGAGGAGTGTCTCGCCTGCGGGGCGAGGTACTGCGGCGGGTGCGTGCTCCGTGCGATGGGGTCGATGCCGGAGGGGCGCAAGTGCGTGGGCTGCATCGGGCGGCCAGTGGCGGACGCGCGGCGGCGGGCGCGGCTTGGGAAGGGGTCGCGGCTCCTCGCGCGGCTGCTCGCGCCGGCGGAGGTAAGGCAGGTCATGCGCGCCGAGCGTGGGTGCGCGGCGAACCAGGTGCGGCCGGAGGAGATCGTCGTCAACGGCCGGGGGCTCTCGCAGGCCGAGCTGGATCTGCTGCTCGGGTGCGCCGTGCCGCCGGAGAGGCTCGCCGCCGGGAGGTTCTGGTACGACAAGGACTCTGGTCTGTGGGGCAAGGTAAGAGTAATGGCGTTCCTGGCTGCAATGCCATTCTAATTCTAATTTATTAGATGTTGCTACAGATATTTCGGATGAATGGTAAAGCGCAGGGCTATGATGTGAATAGAGAAAGGAGCGTTTGTTTTTGTTTTCTTGTAGACAAGTGTCCTGTGCATACTTTTGTTTTGTTCATAATAATCACATAGTTTTTGGAGGTTTGCTAGCTAGCCACATCATATGGGCCTTATTCTTCTGTCACATTTGTCAGCAACTATAATAACTAAGGACAGAATTGTTACTCCATAACCTCAAATTGGTCATTTTTTAAGAAGGAAAGAAAGGAAGTACATTGTGTGTAGCAATTCTTTTTGAGACGGAGTGTTTCTACATCTCAAGTAACAAATGGTGTTATCCTTCATACCTTTTTGTACTTCGTTATGATGAATGATGTCCTGCAACTACCTCATGTTCAAATTAGTAATAGTCGGTTCTATATTTAACGAGATGCCTGGTTTCAGGAAGGCGAAAGGCCAGATAGGATTGTGAGTTCAAAACTGAGCATTGGTGGTAAACTGCAAACAGATGCTAGCAATGGCACTACACAGGTGTTCATAAATGGGCGGGAGATCACAAAAACAGAACTCAGGATGCTTAAGGTAATATTTGTTTAGAGTCTAGCCCATATGCCCTGGTACATTGTCCTACATGGTAACTTGTATGAGTGCATACAAGCTCCAGCTTGTCTTGCTTTGTGCACATGCATATTAGGTTTTGGGCTGTATCATTCTGGATATTTAGTATTTTAGACACTATGCTAGAAAAATATATTACACATTCAGATATATATGGTCTTTCTTTTTTTTGCATTGCCCACTTGTGTTATTGTTTTTTGGAAATAAATCCTACAAAACCCCTCGTCATTGAACGGGAAATATCATGTAGAAATTCTTCCTTCTCTCACAAACGGCATTAAATGAATAAATCTCAAGTAAAAAAACTCAAAACGACATGTACATTGAACATAATAATAGCCTATATCATCATTTATGTAACCACAGAACAAGTTACTTTGCCTGAGTGTACCAATAGCAATGAAATCTATAGTGAAAAAAGTATTTATCTTTTCTAGGGTTCTAGCTGATTGTTATTTGCTTTCTTCTGTGAAGTGCATCCTAGAGTGTATCTTCCCTTTCTTGTTATAAAATGATGGTAATTGCATGCACTCTTACAGCCAGAAGTTTGTTGGCGCAGGGGAAACAAACTCTGATATGTTCTAAATGCTATTGGTCAAAATGAATTTTTGTTACGTCTGATGGTCTCTTTTACTTTTGTTCAAGATACATACACAAGCCTGAGAAAAAAAAAACTCTTGGCTGATAGTTTAAGCAATTTTTTTATTTTCCTTGGTAAGTGATGAATCTATGCATTTTGGTTATCTCAGGTTTTCTCCCCGTAAAACTTGATAGAGGCCTGATAGCGCATTGCTTTTGTTTGATGTATTAAAATCTTTTTGTTGTTACCTTGGTGGGTGATTGATGCCACTCTATATATGGCATTTGGGATAAGGATTGTCAATACAAAATAACATAAAGCTTTCTATTTGACAGTTCCCATTTTACATTGTACCGTGTACCATCTGTGTCAGTGTTACGTTCTACACTTGTACTGGACAGAGTATTAGAGTTTGATTTCACATTAGTTTGTATGCTTAATGGCTTCCTGCTGTTGATTCTAAAAAGGGAACTTAACTTTATAGGGGATCATTCATCACTCTTCAAGATCTTGATCAGAGTTTTTACTGGCTTTTCCTTCAGTTGGCCAATGTGCAATGCCCACGAAATACTCATTTCTGGTTGTATGATGATGGCTCGTACGAGGAGGAGGGCCAGAACATAATAAAAGGAAATATTTGGCAAAAGGTATATCTGTTTTCTGAATAATTTTTTGCTTGGAGATATGTAAGGAGATCAGCTGAGTAATATGTTGCATTTACTTTGGTCAGCCAGGCATCAACTCGTCTTATTGCTACGCTTTTTTCACTGCCAATCCCTCGTGGTTTGAAAGAAGATACTTCTTTGTACTCAAGTAGGTTTGTTCCAGAATACCTGGAGCAGAAACAAGTTCAGAAACTTTTATTGGTTGGACTAGAAGGCTCTGGATCCAGCACGATCTTTAAGCAGGTTTTCGTTTTTACTTTCTCATATTTACCACGTCTATTGCCAATTGTAGCAGTTGCCTTATTATTTCTCAGAGAATATAGATTAGAACAAAGCATTTTCATTTGAACTTCTACTCAAAAAGCAGTATGACAGAACGCTAATAATTTCTATTCCCCTGCTAATGTGCAAATGTGATATCTTTGGTAGTCAAGTACATTATGCTATTGGAAGTTTGGTATTTTAAATATGCTCAGAAGTATGAATCCTTAAGTTTAAGGGACTTTTAGTAGCAATGGATCATGGTTCCTTTAGGTTACTTTCTAGTACTGAAATAATCATCTGTAGCAAATTGTTTGAATTCCAAAATTTACTGTAATATCCCCAAGCATATCACTAAATCACTGGCTAGTGGTAAAGGTCTACATCTAACTTTACCAGCATATTTACAGTAAATTTGTTTATCTTGTCTTGACAAAGATGGTCTAATCCAGTAATCCTATTTATGTGGCTTTGTGTATGTACTTCCTTTGTAGGCAAAGTTCTTGTATGGAACTGAATTTTCTCCAGAAGAAATACTTAATTTGAAGCTCATGATACAAAGCAATGTCTACAAATATCTCAGCACACTGCTCGAATGGCGGGAGTGCTTTGAGGATGAGGCTTTGGAGGAAGACAGAGGGTTTGGCAATCTCAGTGATGGTAAAATTTGGTTCATCACATTTCTTTGCCATATGTTCATGTTCTAGTTAAGGTGTCAAATATGGCAAACATAAAATTATTCCTCAGTAAACTCTTATGTCAGGAAAACTGAACCCTGTATAATGGAGAATATGTACCTACTTTCCAGGGAATATGCCATGAGTGCCATTTCTTTACTCTTCTCTCTTTTTTACTCTTAGGTCTTCTATACTAAAAACATGGTTCACACATTGTTCTTAGCGGTTGAAGGCTTATTTACCCACTGAACTTCAGCAAACTCTATATTGCATATGGATTATGTAATGCTTTGTCACTGGCTGAATTGTCTAGAAACGGTATTAACTGATGCTGGACTGAACTTAGAGATTTTGAGGACTCTCTCTTTTTATAAAAACAGTGGGGCGAAGGTGGTCCCACTTATTATATATTATAATCACTAAAAGAACAAGAGTTATAACATTATGTTCTTCTATTCCTGCACGCTACCAATTGTTTTTTGAAATTCAGGAAATGTTACTGAATTTAAACTTGAACAGGGGAACCAAAGCTAGCACCGAGCAAGTCGTCTTTGTATTCATTAAATCAAAGACTTATGCACTTTGCTAACTGGTTGCTGGAGATAGTTGCCCTGGGTAACCTTGATGCCTTCTTTCCTGCTGCGACTCGTGAATACGCACCTATTGTTGAAGAGGTTTGGAAAGATCCTGCTATTCAAGCCACATACAAAAGGAAAAATGAATTGCACTTCCTTCCTGATGTTGCCAGTTATTTTTTGGATAAGGTTAAGATTGTTATGTTATACAATTATTTTACATGTTTCTTCACTACTCAACATATTATAGTTGTCCTTGTTATATAAATTTTTGGTATTTACTTTTTTGTGTGAATCCCCATTTTTGTTTCTTTACCTCATTACTATCACAAACAGTTATGCTCCTAAGTCCTAGTGCAAGGGCTAGATTAGTTTTGGTTTTCCACCTAATAATTATAACCCCTGTTCTTTTTGCTCTCTTCATTGATCGCTAAACAACATAATGTGTTGCAGAAACTGATTAGCAAAAGGTTTATAAAAAAACAGCCAGCCCTTCTCCAATTTATTATGAGTGCATACGGTTATGATTATTTGAATGTTTATTGATTGTTATAAAGCTATTTAACTATTACTAGATCATCTGATTTTGATCTTGCTAACATAAGTCTGTATGGAGTTCTTGCTGCTTTTGCGCTTTTCATTAGTAATTAGGAGGCCTTAAATTGCAGAATTTATGTTCCATATATGTAATAAGAAGCGCTTTGGTCCCATTACAAACATGCACAGTTTTCCTTGTTGCTTCTGTAGTTGGTCCTCACCAACACCCTTCAGCATGTCATGTTATATATTCCTAGTAGTTCGATTAAAATCGGTCTCTTTATTTTCCTAACACCTTCTGTCACAAGCTCTCAATTCAATGTTGTTTCTCAGTTGCAGATTTGTTTATTCAGAGATTGTGGCGCCTTCCCTGACTGAAATTTTTGTGCATGTTTGCAGGTGGTTGAAATTTCGAGTAACGAATACGAACCAACAGAGACAGATATCCTGTATGCAGAGGGTGTCAACCAATGGAATGGCCTCTCTATACTTGAATTCTCGCTTGATGACCGAGGTCGGCATTCCGACTCATTTGCTGACAAAGTTGACAATCCAACCATAAAAACAAAGTAAGATGCTGCAGACTTATTTTATTGATCGATCATTGCATTAAGCAAGTCCAGCAAATTTGAATGATGGAACATGGATATATGAACCACGTTATATGTTATACCTCTTCTGCAGGTACCAACTGATCCGCATGAACTCCAAGGGACTAACTGGAGGCTTCAAATGTCTCGGAATGCTGGAGGACATCCGCGCCATCATCTTCTGCATCTCGCTCGCAGACTACGACCAAACGTGGGTGCAGAGCTCAGGGGAACCCTGCAACAAGATGATCGCCAGCCGGGACCTGTTCGAAGACGTGATTCGGCACCCATCCTTCGATGACACACCCTGCGTGCTGCTCCTCAACAAGTATGACGCCTTCGAGGAGAAGATCAGCAGGGTGCCCCTGACAGTCTGCAGCTGGTTCTCTGACTTCAGCCCTGTGAGGCCTCACCACATCAGCCAAACTTCGCTGGCCAGTCACGCCTACTACTACGTCGCGGTGAAGTTCAAAGACCTCTACTCCTCCGTTGCTGATGGCCGGAAGCTGTTCGTGTTCCAGACCAAGGCGCTGGAACGGCGAACCGTCGATGACGCATTCAGGTACATTCGGGAGGTGCTGAGGTGGGATGATGTGAAGAACAGCGACGCCGGCTTTGGAAGCGCCGATGAGTCATCTTACAGTGTCGACATGACATCTCCGTCCTAATCGCTGTACGTATGTCAGCTAGTAGTGATCAGATGTTTTACTGTGGTTAGAAGGTATTAGAGGTAATAATTATCTCTTACTTCTAGTATCCCCAATCACCAGAAAACATCGATCTATGCGTCAATAGTAGTAGGGCCTACGGCCATTTCATGTTTTTCTTGCACTAGTAGTCCAGTAGATATGGTTTCTATAAATATTTGCACCTTTTTATTGAGCTTGGCCTGGTTTTGTAAGTAAATAGAGCAGCCTTATCTCATAGGTGTAAGCTGAAGTGTGACATTTCTGAACCAAGTTTGCTGGTCGTCCCTTTATATAACCACAGTTTTAACAATTGATTTATCACATTAGAAGTAACAGATTATGAAATAATTTTCTATATATCCTCCTTACACGAAACTATAATGCTTTATATATGTAAACATGCCACGTTGGAGCTACATCAGTTGAAGACCGGGTCAATGTGCTATGTGGGCACTACGTCAGCCAAAAACTCTTTATGCACCGAGTGAATTGGTTTTCGTTGGCCTTTGAAGTTGGGGGCACATCAATTTATACCCAGGTTTGTGGTTGAGGGACGTGAATGAAACTTGACGACCCATAAAAGTAGAGTTTTTCTGAGTAAGATTGGTCAGGAAGGAGGAGATTGGGCCCGGGAAGGGAAGAATGAGAGGAAGGCTTAACTATAATTCCAAATATGGAGGTGATTTCCTTTTAACAATTGTTTTGAGTAATTTAGTACTCCCTTTTGGACTAAACAACTTCAGAGAAAGGTAGTACTTTGGTTTTATATGGATTATGGGTTTCGATTAACTTGACATTGGCAAAAGTAATATAATTAAAAGACTAGAAAGATGATACATGATGACACCGAGTTTTATTCTAGTTTTTTAGGATGTTACAACTTTGCTACTCTAGTTCACAAAACGAAAGTTTTCAACGTACTCTATATATTTTGTTCCATGCCTTGATGCCTATATAGCTGATGATAACACTATAATATATACAAAGTAAAATACTAATCGCGTCTGTCAGACCGGTGGGTTGATCCTGGCCGCCTCCCACGCTCGAAGCCACGCCGCCACATCGCCGGATGCTGCATCAGATCGTCGTTGGTGTCACGAGCACGACGCCACCAATATCTCCGCTGCTCGACCTGCTCGGCGATTCGGCGGCCGGCCAATACGGCGGCGACGCCGAAGACGGCCATGCCACCCACCACGGCGACGGCGTCGACGACACGCTCCCGATCACCAATCCGCTCCGCCGTGTCCCCGACGATGACCGCCGTCGCCGGTGACCCCATGGTCAACGCTAGCAGCAACTCTCTCAAAGTGACCCCACCGGTGACGGCGACGAGAACCCGTCGCCGGTAGCGGCGATCTGCCGCTCGCACGGCGGCGGCCCTCACCACCACCGGCTGCGCGTATGTGATTAAACGTGATAATGCGCAGACGACACAAGGCACAGACATCCTCACCGGACGGACTTGTGGGGGGTGACGACCGGCCGGCAGCTCTATGCCACATGCATGTAGGGCCTCTGACTTAAAAATTAACTTTGCGAGCATTAATTATAGTCTTGCAAACATGGGGAAATATATAGTTTCCTAATATACATGACATTAATTACTGCGCAAGTCACATGTATGCATAAGAAGTAATGAACATGTTCATGTATAAGATATTGATATTACTTTTAGAAGAAATTACTGACATGACCCTTTTAATCATTATTTCCTTTTCGTGCAAATAAAAAATATTCAACTAAAACTGTAAGAGACCGTGTGCCTCAGTTACATGGATTATTACCAAAAAGAAAAACTACGGCCGGGCGGCGTCCTGTCCAAAATGGACATATGCAACATTACCACCATTCGTCTATCCTCGTGTAATGTGCTTCTTCATCATCCTATTCTCCCCCTCTCTTCGTCCCTTGCTAGCCAGCCTCCCCCTCGCCTCCCGTGCTCCCCACCCACCTCCACGCCCATGTGCTCGCCGCTGTGTCACTCCTCTTGTCGGTGGTCTTGTCGGAGCGGCGGGGTGGGACGCATCGTGGGATGACATGGACAATGATGACTACAAGTCTATAACGAGTGTAGACAACGACATCCTAGTGAAGACTATATCTACTTCTGTTCGAGATGTTGGTCAATAGCTACTAGCGAAGCTCGCGTCCCTCCAACATGACAGCGTAAAATGGTGTCAGCTCGAGACGATCCTTAATTTTGGGATGGAGGATGACGCAAACCGTGGCTATGTGCATCTTTGACGAAGTATGCAACTTCGATATCTACTACCTACGAGGTACCCGGGGCCGATATTTCCTACAGAGAGCGACGGCTTTAGGCGGTAACATATGTCGGACGTAAGTAGCCTAAAGTGGAAAAATGCTAAGACCATTTTTTTTCCATGCACATCTCTATCTTCACTCGTTTGGCTAAAAATATTAAACTAATGGCGGTGGCAATTTTTCATATGCAAGAGTTTCATCAAAACCTGCGTTTGCAGCACAGTGTAATATAACTAATTAAAACCGTAAACTGGCGATGTCACGTAGCAAAATTTGTCTTAGTTATTACGATAAAATTCACTAGGGTTATTTATGATCCACCAACTAAACCATAGAGAAATGAAAGTGGTAACCGATATAAACAAACTTACTCCCTCTGTTTTGTGTATGACGTGATCAACGTCATATATCTAGGGAAGAACGATTTTTTTTTTGTTTGAACAGAGGGAAGAACGAATTGATTGATCGATGAGGAAGATCCTGTCGCAGACTCGCAGTCGTAGTCGGTCGTCTTGTAATCTCAAATCTGAATCAGATTAACCTCAATTATTTAGTATCTCCGCCGTCGGAACAACAGGCTGATAGATCAACGCGCGCGCTCGAACTTTTTTTTTTTTTTGAGAACTCGCTCGAACTGGATTCGCTTCGAATTCTGTCTGGTACGGAGCCAGGCTATGTGGGCCGTCAGGCCCATGTGAGCATTGTATCATTATATTTTATTTTCCATTTTGAAAAGTTGTATATATTTTTCAATTCCTAGTCTATGTAGTTTATTATATATAAGTTTGTATCCCAAAAAATGATACGCTTTAGGGCCTGCTTGGATGTTTCGATTTTTTTCTCACCTGTAAAATGTTTCCCCGTGTAATTTTGTGGGCACCAAAAATACAGCCAGATTTTCAGGTCTACTTGGAAGTTACGAATTTTTTTTCACTTGCAATTTAAATCCCTGTAAATGTTGGTCACCAAGAAGTGAACATAAAGAAAAATCATGCCACAAGTATTATCAAAACTATTGCATTTATTCATCCAATTCAGATATGAACAGCAATTTAAAAATCAGGATCAAACAGGCCGTCAGGATGAAATATCCACAAAACCAGACTAGAACAACCAAACAGAAGAACATAACATAAGAGACCGGAACAACACTTCAAACTAGCAGATCGATGTCGAGCAGTGGCTGGCCATGCGGATCAACACCGTGATGTCGCCAACTAGCAGATTTGACGCCGGGAGATGGTCAGCGAAGCGGATCGACGCCGGGAGATGGCTGCTGAAGCGGATCGATGCCGGGAGAAGGAAAACTTTGGGAGAACCGGCGACGACTGCAAGCAGAGCAGGCGGTGTCGGCAGTGAGCGGAGCAGGCGCTGCCGCGGTGGCGGCCGCAGTGGCGTTGGAGCGCACGCACGCGCTCGATGGGAGGATACGCCGTGCGGCGAGACGAGCCCGATATCTGTCGGAAAAAAAAGTGGCCTCCCCAGGCCACACAAATAATCCGACGTCTTGGGCCGAATACGCGGGTAAATTTTGTGGGTTACGGCCCATCCAAGCGCGGATATTCTTCTACACGTGAAATCTTTTGCGGCCCTGTAATTTAATTAGAATGCTCAATTAACCTCAAGGCCGGATCGATTTTATCAATCTCAAAAAAATTATCGTGCACGTGAATCAGATTCACTTCGAGTTCTCAGCAATATTTTACCACATAACCCTTTCATGAAACCCTTTATTTTGAATTTGTGGCATGTAATTTTGACACGGCACATACGTAGCATTTTCGTGTTATTTTCATCCGGAACATAATACATACATGTACTACTACTGTTGCTACTGCTACTGCTACTGCTGCTGCTGAATAGTTATGAAAAAATTTCAAAAAAAAATTGAGAAGATAAAGTAATATGAAATATATCACTCCACAAACATGCAAGTTTAAATTTGATTTCTACAAGTTTTAACAAAAATAACAAATTGATCTCCTACTTTTATATACACATATATTTATAGTCATATTTGTTATTTTTAGTTTTGTATTGGTACAAGGGTATTTTGGGTAATTCTAAAAAATTACCTGACTAAATAACATATTATAGAATAATAGGTACACTCATCAGTATATTATAAAAAGCAACAATGGCAAATTGTTAAAGTGGGACAAACTTAAGTATAAGGAGTGGGGAAAGTGGTAACCTTAGGGTTTTCTTTCTCTATATACATGCACCCAGTGGCGGAGCACGGCGAAAAAACGAGGTATGGCTCATCATGTACTAACGCGAGAGTCAAATACACACTGCTGGCTGCTGCCTGCCGTGCCGGTGCCATCGCGGCGTCGCCCGTCGACCGCCTCCTTGCTCGCCACCGCCATGGAGAAACCGGGAGAAGTGAAAGGGAAGATAGGGTTTTTTTCGTCCTTAACCTCAGTCAACATTTTGACTCACCCCTTATGGGCTTCCATATGGGCCTCGCCGCCTGGGCTCTGGGTGGCCTGCTCAGCTTCTCGTCGCCTCCTCACGTCGCGGTCGTGGGAGCCTGCTCGTCACCGGCGCCGCCGATTTTCGCGAAGAAGACAACTGGAACCTGCAGATTTCGATTTTCTTTGGAGGCATAGAGGGTCCCAGCGCCAAAATCAAGGTATGGAGAGCGCCACAGCTCGCCATAAAAGACGCTCCGCCACTGCATGCACCTGGGAATTGGGCTGATTTAAGTGGGCTATAAAAGTTCTATATGGGTTGTGGGACAAGAGTATATGTACATGAGGCTACTAACCTCGGGGGACCCATGGGTTTTTGGGGCCGGGTGGCTGGGAAACGTTCCTGCCCCGGCTCACCCGAAGGGTGGTAGTTTTGGCCACAAACAGACCCATGGGTGAATGTTTTACCCCGTTTTCTCACCCTAATAGAGTACTTACCCACCGAGGAACAGGGTTTGGAGCCTATTGCTATCTTTAGTCCGGATACATCGATGACGGATGGCGGAGGCGGCTGGGAGGGAGAGGGAGCGGCGACGACGGCTGGGATAGAGAGGGAGCGGCGGCGACAGCGGTAGTTGGGAGGGAGAGTGATGAGGACATCACTCTTTCCGATGCACACAATACACCTGTGTTGGATGTTCAAGGTCCAATCACTGGAGCTCGCGCACGACAATTAAATTTAGAGGTGAATTCGTTCCTATGTTCTTATTTGTATGATTTGGAGAATAGATTGCTACCTAATGATTGTATTATGATTAGAAATCATGGAGAGGACATGGAGTCATTTGGAGGGATGCTTGGAGGCA
>CM002477.1:846526-875773 GCA_000325765.3 Leersia perrieri
GCTGCGATTGCGGGGCTCAAGAAGCCGGATCGACGTGTGTTGCGACTCCGCCCAAATCATTGGTTATCAGAACCTTTCGGAAGATCGGGAACCCTAGTCTACATCAGAGAGGGAGGGGCGACGGCAGCAGGGAGGGAAGAGGAAGCAGCGGTGACGGTGGCTGGGAGGGAGAGGGAGGGGCCGTAGGCCAATGGCAGCGGCTAGGAGGGAGAGGGAGGGGTGGCGGCGGCTGGAAGAGGAGTGGGAAGGAGGGGTGAAAATTAGGGTTAGGGTTATATATGAGCAGGTTTTTGGGCTAATTTTCAGCCAAAATATTTAGATGATTTTAAAATTCATTTTTCATTTGAATAAATGGTGAATGATGTTTTATGGATTAAAAATACTTCTAAGGCTAAATTAATTCCTAGAAAAATCTCAAAATACTTAATAATTTTTTTACGCTGATTAAAAAGAAAAGATTTGTACCGGTAGGCATATTCTGACCGATAGATAAATATAATTATAGCTATTTTGACTATGGATTGAAACAATTTATGAATTTGTTCATCAATGTGTATAGTAATTATAGCCTGGTGCAACGTACGGGCACTATTGCTAGTAGATTCTCTAAATTAGATAATATTGATAACCCTTAGAAAATAATCTTCTAGCTATCTTAGCAGTTCATTTTTAAAATTATGAAATTACCTTTTTTGGAGCGAGAGAGCTCCTCTAGCGGGACATCGTGGATCTCCCTTTTGTCGTTCGGCCCAGGGGAGCAGGTGAGGTTCGCTAAGTCCGCGGATAAGATGAAATAAGGCAGGAAGAAGAAACACAGGGGGTCAGGCCTGACCCCCTAAGACACTAGGTGGTTTTTTAGACAGGTTTGGGCTGCGGGGTTGTGTAATACCCTACTGTTGTTGTATGTGGCTTTTCTCTGGATGAATTGTACAATGACACAAAGGTGCTAGTTACAGCTTTTTTCGTGTATCGGTTGGAGCTAGCTAGGGAGACTAGTACTTCAGCTCTCCGAGGTTTCCAGCTTCCAAAAGTCCTCTTGAATGTAGGCTTGGGTCTCCTTTTATAGTACAAGAGACTACCATAAATGCCCACATTCTCCTGCAACAAGGAACTAGAGTTCCACATCCTTTTTGCCTCCTGCTGCCTACGGAGGCGACACGTGGATGCATGCAATCGTGTGCTGTCGTGTGATTATGTGGGGACGTGTTTCAGCCCCACAGTAAAGGCGAGGTTTACCGTGGGCTGTGTAGCGGCGGTCTCACGAGAGACCACCACGTAACATGCAACCCAGCGGCTAAGTGGTAACAGCGGTTTTGCGAGGGGGCAGGGACCCACGTGGCCGAAACCCCCTGGCCTCGCTAGCCCTCAGCCGCATTAAATGCGACTATGACTGATGCGTGACAGGGCATCGCTTGTGATGATGATACCAACGGAGATAAACCCAGAACTAGGTGTGCTGATGGATGGGGTGAATATGTCTATTAACCCCTCCCCAACGCCAATCATCGATTTCCCTGCATTACTCTGTGGCCCAATTGGTGATGCCCCTCTTTTTAATTCTGTCAACCCTACGAATATAAGCAAACAATATTAAGTCCCGATATCAACAATGTAGTACAACAAGAATTAATGGTTAAGAAACGTACTTGTGCAGGTCAATATCCGTTGGGATGTCCTCCACGGGGCACTCTTGATACTTTCCAAATTGCCGTATCACACGGTGTGGTAGATGATACTCCACCGCCCAAAAGCAAATGAGGGGTCCTTGGTAATAAGACATCCCCTCATCTTGGAGGCAATAGGAGTTGAATCTCAAACTCCTAGCCTCAGCCGTGACATACGGTATCCAAATCAACTGTACATACGCGTTAGAGCACTAACATTGGAATGGCATAAAGAGCGAAGAACATCGGAAATAAACTTACATGGTTAGAGTCCAAGCAATCAATCTCGTTGGTGTACTGCTTGTATGCCACCTATTTGCGTCCATGTGCCGGTGGCGTGTGTTCAAACATGTAAGCAGCCGATAGAAGCATGTCTGCTTCTGTGCTCCCAACTCATACTTTCTCTCCCAACAGGCAACCGCAACCACATCCACATCTAAATTAGAAACACGCATCCACTAAGATTGTAGTTGGCACCCTGACGATAGCAAGCCTCACACAACTGTCGGTATGTCCATGCCAACACCACAGATCCCCAACTATACTGTCCAAGGTTCTCTAAGTTTTCAAGAAAAGGAATCCATATAGCGGATGCTATATCACCACCTGCATCGGGAAAGAGGACAGCTCCAAACAAATGCAATATGTACGCTCGTACATAGCACTCAACTCGCCACGGCTCCGCATCGGGATCAAGATTGGAAAAGTAGTGTTGAAGCCAAGATGGAGGGATACCTGACGTCTTCGCCTTTCTACCCTCGGCTACCGGAATCTCAATAGCTCTTCCTAGCAAATTCTCAGCCTTTTCTTTCCAACCAGTTGTCTCCGACTTTCCCGTCACAGCATTCCCTCGAAGCGATAGTGCCAGAATCATAGCCATGTCCTCTAGGGTAATGGTCATCTCACCACAAGGAAGGTGGAAACTGTGTGTCTCAGGTCTCCACCTGTCAACAGAGCTGTAAGTGCAGCGCGTTGAATGTTGGCATCCCTCTGTCAACTGTCAAGGCAACACCAAGCAAGCCAGCTGACCTCAAGTATGGATAGTAATGAGGGTCAAGACACATCGGTGTGTGGCCTCGCACCCGAAGGGGTTGCAACGCCTACAAAATAGAAACATGGTACTTTAGTAAAAGCATACTCATAATATGCAATAAAATACATTGTAAATTTGAGTATGTACCTTCCCCATCTCAATCGTTCGTCCCCGATGCTTCGCCTCATAGTAGTCGTCCAAACTCGGGTAATCCCGAATCTCCCCCTCGCCCACCATCCTGCAAAACAGACATACAATAACTGTTAGTTTACATTTGATATATAAGCGTAGTACTAATCATAAAAATATATCAATTGGATTTTAATTAATGCAAAATAAATCTCAAATTTGACCATATATCAATACAAAATAAAGTTCAAAATATCTATACCATATGTCTATCTCGCATTGCAATAAAAAAATCAACTTGTACATGCCTTCTAATAAACCAAGTCATAAACATTTACAATTACATTTTACAAACCCTAAATATGTAATATACCTAGAGTTAACATTTATATTGGAAAAAAAATTGATAAACCACAAGCACATTGCACATATACAACATTGCAATCGTCATTACACAAATTACGAACGTAAAATTCATGAATTTGGTTCAAATTTGAATTCTAGAGTTTGCTTCCGATCTCTAAAATTAACCAATAAAAAAAACAAGGGGGTGGAGGAGTTTACCTTTCTCTTCGATTCCCCGAAAAAATCCCGTAAAAAATAACTTCGATTCAAGTGGATTTGAGGAGGAAAGGTGAAGGAGGAGAGAGGGGGCGTGATGAACTCAGGCGGGTAAGGGAGAGAGTGAGGGGGTAAGGGGAGGAGGGCCGGCCCCGTGCGGGTTAGTAACGTCCATGGCACCAATGACACTGGCGCCATGGTCCACCACACAGCGCCAATGTCGATGGCGCCGTGTTACTTCATACGGCGCCAAAGTCGCTGGCGCTGTTGGTCGCTGCCCCGGCTACTCGGTCAACATATACGGTGCCAACGTTGAGGGCGCGCTACCTTTAACCTCGGCCCCAACGATGGTGGCGTCTTGAAAAGGTCCATTCCTAAAAATAGTTTTGCGGGAGGTACAAAATGCATGAAAACAGCATTATTAACCCAAGTTGACAACAAGATAAGTTAATCTTGTCTTGTAGCCCAGTATTACTGTCTAACGCTTTAAGTCAGACCATATCAGTTTAGACTTTTGACCGGATGAAGTTTGGGGATTAATTCATTGTTTTTTCTTAAACGGCCGATTAATACTAATTAGTGGTTGATCATCGGGTGAATTGACATATTACAAAAGAAAATACCATCCCGATTCTGTCGTACGTGACCGACTCGAACGACTTTTACCACACTGGCTTTAATTAACAGAAGAAAATATGATGCACTACGGAAAGCACGAGCGCAAGGGACTGCGCGGGAAAAGTCGAAGAAGACGTCGCACGGAAAAACATTATGGTAGAGATAGGGGGATTTCGAGACAGATATGTGCTGGGGAGCGTTTGGTGCCCTGCATCCGAGTGGTGTCATTAGAACATATTTAGCACATATTAAGATATGTTGTTTCCAACAAAAAATTTATAAACCAAAATTGAAAGGAGTTGCCTAATTTGGCCAGGAAACGAAGAGGCAGAGGAAGGAGATGAAGAGGTGACAGGAGTAGTGTAGTAGTCATCGCCGCACCAGCTAAGCCGATGTCATTGCCGAAGCCCGCCTTCGCCACCGCCGCACCAGCTAAGGGGGGTGAGTGGATATAATATTTTCTATCTGCTGACATGCGGGTCCATGTGCCACGTCAGCATAAACCGGAAACAATACTGCTGCTGAGGGACCTTATTTATATCGGTTTTGTAAGTTAGGGGATGCAATATACCTGGTTTTACGGTGGTAAACTCGTTGACAAGTTTAGGGACCTCCAATGGACTTATTCCTATTCTTGAATTCCGTTCCAGCCCAGTTTAAATGGACCGCGCAGCAGGCCCATTCTGTACGTGGATGGGATTGAAATTTCAGCACATTACAAACATATGTCGAATCCCATTCCAGCCCAGGCACCAAAGCCCCTCTTCAAACAGTCTAACCCAAGTTAAAAACAAGCCTTAGCGATCAAACAATATATCTCAATCATGTCAAAACAGATTCCAAATTCGACGATACCTTTTACAATCCACCAACTAATTAGCAAACATTGATATTGTTGCATTGCTAGTCTGCAAAAAAGTTGCAGGCTGACTAGTATCTTGATGGAAGGATGGCAGCTAGGACGACGGCCACGCTGAACATAAGGATGGCAAGCCCGGTGAAATTGACGACGAACGCTTCTTTTGGGAAGTGATTGAAAGGGAAAATGAATTTTGCTAGGCCGGTCTCGGCGGTGCAGACGGCCATGAGGAAGATGACGATGCCGAAGAAGATGTGCCATGGCGCGTAGTCGGCCCTCATCGTCATCACTGCACCCGGGAACACGAAGTAGACAAAAGCAACCAGCCACTGCAATATAGTAACACAATAATATGTAAACATAAAGCATCACTGTATGAATAATGTACTCCATCCGTCCCATAATATAGAGGATTCTTACTATTTATTTTTGTTTGTAACGTTTGGTCATTCGTCTTATTTAAAAATTTAGTACAAATATAAAAAATAATTAGTCATGCTTAAAATACTTTTGATAATAAAGTAAATCACAAATAAAATAACTAATACTTCTAAATTTTTTTGAATAAGACGAATATTCAAATGTTATAAATAGAAAGTCAAAATCCCATATAATATGGGACAGGGGGAGTACTAAGGTGAAATTTTAAGTTCCAATTATTTGCTGCGTTTCGCCGATGTATCATGAGAATTATCGTCAGTTTTAATACTCCGTTACACTCGTGACAAGTCCATGGCTCAATCGATTTGGAAGTAGCTATAGAAAATGGACACATCCTCTGACTCACCTGAAGAGCATAGAGAGATACGGTGGTAATCCCGAGCCAAGCATGCAGAGAGCGGATGTCAGGAGCGCCGAGATCATGGTGGAACTTGAAGGAGGCGTAGAGGCCGACGGCGGCGAAGGCGAGAGCAACCAGATGCAGCAGCGCGTGCACCGCCTTCTTCACCTCCCTCGGCCCCAGAATGATCCTGTACGCCATTATTGCTGCAAATCCAATTGCAGAGTTACATGAGTCGCACACAACTCAGTAATAATACTGATACTCCCCACCAAGGCATGTGTCTTGCTAGTTGATTAATGATTAGTTCATTTACTATAGCTGATAGTACTTACCTTCTCCTGTGCAGATAATAAGGCCAATCACCATGAACAGAGGATGTGCCTGCAAAAGGTTAAAGCAAAGCAGCATATATAACGTTGATTGGTTAAATCTCAGAGACACGGTAGATTAGACAATTGATTGGTCACCGTGTAAACAAGGTGAGGCGCCTCCCAGGAGACGCCACCCCGGAAGTGCAGCACCCAGACGAGAGTGAGCGTCAGCACGGCGGCGGCGAGCAGCTGCGCCACCACCACCACCGGCAGCGCCATCAGCCGGAAGCTAGCGCTGTTCTTCACCGGCATGGTTGTATTCTTCCGCGACCGCCGGCGGGAACCACCGTCCAACTTGCCGGCGGAAACACGGCAATCACCACAAACAGCCACTACCAAATACTAACACAACACGGAGAGATGGCAATAGCATACAACGGTCAGTTACTTAAGAAGAGATGGGTGCTGGTGATGCAACCAAGGTGTGCGAACCGAGCCAATGCAATAGCAAATAATTTTATCAGTCAATGCAATGGCAAACAATTTTATTAAGGAGTTATCAAGTGTCCTATTGGAAGAGATGAAGAGAGGGACAAAGCCAAGGGCAGGCAGGGACGATAAAACCGGAGGGATGTTGCAGCTTGGATTGTTGCTGTGTCTGGCTGTGTTTCGACTTGTCCTCCGGGCGGGACGGCAGGAGAAACAGCTGAGGTTGACAAGGCCGCTCGATTGGAACTCGAATCATCCCATTTTAGCGAGGGGCGTAAATTCATCAGCTGGGGTTTACAAACAAATTACCAGTGTCCCATCAGGGACGCTTGAATAAAAACAAAGGTTCATTGTAATTTTTATATTTGTATCAACCTGACCGTTCGCCGGCCTGCTTCAAGCACATAACAGCTTGTCCTTTCCTACTGGTCCATCCATCTTTGTGCTGGCCGTACACTCCCAGATCCAGCCTGCTGCAGCTGCAACGGCAATTGATCGGTGTCGGTCCCCTCGCAAGCTTCAAAAGTACTCTTTCAAGACACCAGGCAATCAATCCATCAGCTAATGTGGCCGTCTGTCGGGTACTTGCTTGTCATGGCAAGACAAACTACAATTTCTGCTTATCTGCCGAGCACTTTGTGCGTCAGGGTCTTCTCATCTCCAGCCAAACTGGTCCACAACCTCAAAGCCCCACTTCTTCCCTTCCAGTAGAACGTACAGTCTCAGACCCAATCCATGCTTCTGCAGAGAAAACAAAATAGATACTGTATAGTACAAATAACCGGTTGCAATGTTTGTTTCAGCATTAAGATACACCAAAAGAATAAACAAAGACGAGCATGTAATAACATACCAACATGACCGTCCTTATTTGTCAGGCATCAACCTGAAACACTGCATTCAACAACAGGCGCTTCAGGCCCTGCACATTACCATACACATCAGGATAATTGCAAACAGACTATGTACATGTTAAGGGACAGAAGGAACACCAGCGAATCTGACAACACAGTAAGAATGCAAGGGTCAGCGCAAGTATAAAAATGCTGACCTGAGACGCAGATGACAACCATAACACAACCAGCATCCAAGCTGCTACCAAAGATGAAGAGCGAACCAGCATCCTCCAAACATCAGGATCTGCTAGCAGAGATGAAGAGCGAACCATCACTCTCCAAACAGCAGGATTTTAAAAAAGGGGCCAAGCCTGTAACAGAATCATGACCATTTATAACAATTTCACAGCAAGTACACTAGTAATAAACAAAAACCAGTACATGGTTGACAAACAGTAGACAAACATCATGGAGTCAACTTTGATTTACTGGAATGGTCAAAAGTACCACAGACCACCACACAAGCATAACTAAAAATATACCATGAGAACGCAAAATCATGAAAAATAATTTCTACTCAACATGCTGGGGACATCTTATGTGAGCTTACAATATATACACAAGACAGCATTCAGCAACCCATGGGCAACAGGACCAGAGGTAACAACATGACAGCTGAATCAAATAATCAACTTTTTCTAGATGCGGATTTTGTATACAGAGGGAGCTTATGTCATATGTTACAAAAGCCCTGCCTATGTTAGCATACTAATCCTACAGGACAAATCAAGCATGAATCTTTGCTGCAGCAGCAATCTCGCAACAAATGCTTGAAACCTAACCTGCTCTAGAGCCAGTGAGATTTTCTCCCGGCATGTTTCAAAATGAAAATGCCCATGCATGTATATCTATGAAATGATGATGGATTCTGTTAAAGCATGCTAAAAAGCAAGCACTGCAATGTCAACCATAATCTTTCCAGCTGACACCCTTGTTCAATTCTGGTCATTACATATGCATTTTCCTGTAGAGATCCAAAATGCTGAGGACATGAAGCACCTTTGTTCCATGACATAACACAAGAGCCAAACAAATCCATCCAACAAAACAGCATCCAAAGGTGCAGGCAGCTGAGGCTTGCAACCCACTGTCACTAGAGGCTTAGTGTCATAACGAATCCTCTGGTTCTGCAAATAGCAACACCTTCTCATCACCGTCCCATCCACCGCAGAGCAAGTGCACATCTTCTTAAAAGATGCCACATTGTCCATCCAAGGTTGTCCACGGCTGCACAGACCAAGCAAATGTTCAGTTACAGCAGTACATTCCTTACACTTCTCTCCTCGAACCATTGGATGAATTCGGCCTCCTTGGCATTCCAAACGGCAAATTATCTCTAGACCTATCAACAGGACGTCCCAGATCATCCAGATTTCTGTAACTACCATTTCTTGGGACAGAGCTAGAACGTTCATCCTCATCAGGCCTCATGCTAATCCTGGGATCTGGAAGCATTTCCAAATGCCTCTGCCTTGGTCCACCAGTCCTCATGTTCCTTATGTTATTTGATGAGTTCCTTCCTGGAGTGTTAGATATCTTCATGGCAAGGAAGTCCTTGGGAATGCTATCGAGATCCATGAAACATTTCCTGGCTTTTGCATCCCCTATCAGTGAAGCCCAGTCCTCTGACTGCATAAGAGCATTGGCATTACCAACAACCTGGAACAAGAAAGGTTATGATCAGTACCCATATCATACAAGGGTCATCCAACAGATTTAGTGTGTATTTTAAATAAGAGGAAGAGACGTACCCATAGAGCTCTCCTAGCTCTAGTAAGTGCAACATTCATACGCCGTATATCTGCCACAAAACCCACACCATGATTTGAGGCACGGACACATGACATAATAATCACATCACGCTCCTGTCCTTGAAAAGCATCGACTGTGTTTATGTAAATGTCCTTCCCTTCCTCAGTACTCATAACTTCCTCGAATTCTCGCTGAAGACATTTCAACTGCAACTTATATGGTGTGATTATACCAACAGATGCTTTCTTGCCACCATTAGCTCTCAGGAACTTCTGGAGATACTCATACAAACGCAAAACAAACTGTGCTTCATGAACATTCTGGTATGAAGATGATCCACCTCTATGAGATTCACGACCATGTGAGACGTCGTAGAATATGTAAGGTGCCATCAATGCATCTCTATAATATGCCTCATCAGGCAATTTGACAACACTTTCACTGTCTGTAAGGCGCCCTTGATAAAAGTATCTTGATGGAAATTCACGGATCTGAGGATGCATCCGATACTGCACTGATAACAAAATGGTAGGGCAACCAGCCTGCTGAAACCTCTCAAAGAGACTCCTGCTGTAGAGTAAAGTCCCAGCTGCTTTGCTGATAACAGTTGCAGGAAGCTGTTGGGGATCACCAACCAAGACACATCTAGCTGCACCAAGCGCAAGTGGAGGGAGGACTGCTACTTCACTAGCTTGAGCAGCTTCATCAATAACGACCATATCGAAGCCATGACTAAGGCGGGAAAATAACTTGCGACCACTGCTTGAAACTGTTGTGAAAACAATTTCTGCTTCATTGGCAAAACTGGCTTCCAGACTAGCCCTAGCATCTTCCATATTGAAGTTGCTGCCAACACGAAACCTGCTTTCTAATATCAGCAGGCGTGACATCTCGACTAATACTTTATCCCTGCTTTCCACCGAAGCAGCAAGTTTCTGAAGTAGAAAATCACGATTACGGTCCCTTTGAGCAAGCACATCAGGGTCTACTCCAACTGAACCCTGGGATCTGCCAGCCGCTGCAACCATAGTAAGTTCCCTTTGCAGAAGGCCTATCTCCTGTGATAACTGCTGCTCACGGCATTTTAGCTGTTGTAACCACCCAATCACTTCATCACGGCCCTTCATTAAAAGCTGGTCAGTCCTTCGCTCAACAGAGACAGCCTGTGCAGCACGAGACTGTGAATCAACTCCAACACGGGCAACATCAGGGCGGTAGACCTTCATCTCACCATCTATAAAACCACGATCAAGAACTCGAGAAAGCAGCTCATCTGTGGCAGCATTTGATGGAGCACATACAAGCATTCGTGGCTTGGGACAAAGTTTGGGAAGAGTGCGAAAAAGGTTCTGATCCATACTCTGTAAAACTTCATCAATGGACCCTGCAGCAACAGCCTCCAAGCTATTGCTTGCGTTACCACTTACTTGCTTGTAGCTTTCCGGAGCAAGTTTCTTGAGCAGAGCAGCATAGTAATGTTGATACTGAACAAGATGAATAACATTTAGCATGCCCCACACAGTATGGGTTTTTCCTGTCCCCGGTGGCCCTTGCACTAATGTAAAAGGCCAGGGTTCTTGTTTCTTCACCGCTCCATTGCTTGTACCAGCAGCTGTATGCATTGCAGCCCAATGAATTGCCGATAGCTGAGGCCCATTGAAAGTACGATGCAGATGATCAGCAAAATTTGGAGTGAAACAATCAGGCATAGCAGGTGGCTGTTCTTCATACTTTGGGAAGTGATCTGGACTTGGCTGAAGAATAGCACTTTGCATCTGATGGAAAGATTTTTATTAAACAACTGGAAAAGAACATTAACCAAGAGAGCAAGATATAAAGAATCATTACCTGAACGTTGAGACGGCGAAAAGCATGCAAAGCAACATATTCCCTTTGGGTTGTTGCAAGGGAACCAAGACTGGTCAGATACCAAGTACTCCGAGGTTGGAGTTTCCTCAAAACATTGGTCTCAATGCTGCACATGCAACACAGCAAAGTGATAAGACAAATGTATTTTTTCCGTCAACAAATATACAATAGAAAAAAAACATTGTACTAATATTTATCAAGCAAATTTAGCAAGGATATACAAGGAAATCCTACAGTTATGACTTATGAGCACATGAATCATAACAGAACTTTTAGGATGAGCGAATCTGCTTTTACTTTGGATTGACCATTTCATGCAACAGGTTAAATGCATCATGTCATGATCCCAATAAACTAGTCTAGCGAAGGGTACAGTGAATCCAACCATTTTCTGCATGCATGTCAAACTGTTTAATGCAACTGAGTGCAGGGCTAACAAGACTCACGTGCAGGACTAAACTCGCTGATTATCCTTACTATTTGGAAATTTCAAAGGAATAAATTCAGATAACATTTCAACATAGACTGATAGACTGCAATGATGCAAGTTGGTGATCATCAAGGACTGGCTCATGCTTGGACCTTGGTTATGCTAGTAAACTGAGACTAATGCTGTGCTGGCTGCACAACAAATATCTGAACAATAGGTTGTTTTTTGTTTCATATGCCAGCTAACCCCTCCATGTTCTCCTTAGTTGCAGATTTGTAGTTATCATAACCCAGAACTTGTTGCATTCGACCCAACTTTAAAGAAGAAATAGCAGGCCTTCTGCTATTTCCCAAAAAAGAAAAAAAAAACTGTGACAGTGCATGCCAGGAACTAAAAGCATTATTATATCAACCAAAAATAACTAAATGTCAAGCAATGCTATTGAGAATTGCAAGCTCTAGGAATGTCATGCCCAACAGAACTGAACAAGCAAGTCCTAATCATCAGACAACAGATATATCAACATTCAAAGGAATTACACATTCAGAATAACAAATGCATTTGCATGGCAAGGTTAGTAAACAGTGCAATACAGTGAATCAGCAACTTTGGCAAATTACTTACCTGCTAGAATCAAATAAATCTCCAAGATGGAAGTGAATAATTGCCCCCATGGGATCACGTGTATCGATAGGCGTATGGCGCCTGACTGTACCAACAAGCCGTCCACATTCTGACTCAGTGTCTTCATTTGAACCAGCATTCCGTCTATTAGATCTACTTGATTGGGAAGCTGAAAATGAAGAATAGATAAATAAGCACAGTCATGAAAATATTTCCTTTCCAGAGAGAAGGATCTTCTGGCCTTAATACAAATGAGAGGAATCCTTAGCTACCTGAACCAGGCCGAGGGAAGGACAAAATTGCAACTTCACCTTCTTTGAAAGTCCATTTATATTCATGCATTGGTAGAACAACAACATCATACCATCCTGAAAGCATTGACAAAATATTGCCAGGTGATTGCATTGCAAATAACACATGTTTGCATAAGTACTCCACAGAAAATGACATCAACAGCATAGAAATCAGAACATACCTCTTTCACGCCTCTCCACTGTTTTCACACGCACCATGACATGCGCATCCCTTGATGCAGATTCAAGACTCTCCTCATATGAACTATATAGCTGAGCTCGGCATTCCTCAAAAAGCAAAGGCTCAAAAACTCTAATGTACTCTTCAGCAGATTCAAAACTTCCAGGAACACATTGAAGTTCTGCTTCCTCTGTTCGGGTAGAAAATTACAGAACATGAAAGGTGAAATAAGAACATATACAGTTTTTTGGGCAATTTTGAATGAAAACAGAAATAGTAAAGATTAACCAATTATGTATAAGGCATGCATGAGCTGACAGAAAAATATCAGTGAAATTCCAATTGCCATATTATTTTTAAAGGAGAAGAAACATTGTTATACCTTGAGCAAACTAGAACAGCCTTAAGAACAAGCACATGTGATGAGCTAATGCCGTAAGGTTTAAAACATTTCAAAGATGTGTTCACAGAACTACCCAATCTTTATGGCATATGGTGGCTCTTCAAGTTAATGTAAGTAACTAAACAGGAAACAGAATTTATCACAATGAAGTTCCACAAATTTCAAGCAATCAAACTGCGCTTTCCTACTGTGCTAGTTTATTGTTTTTCAAATTAAGCGATGTTCAACATAATATATCATTCATATTGAACATGGAGAAATAACAAACCTGGATTGTGCCAGAACTTGTCACTTGTCACCTCGCGTATAAGTCGTTCAACAGATGAGTCTTGATATTGCATGTTATTTGCTGGAATTTGTTTTTTGGAAACAAGAGACCTTTTGTTGGATGGTTTCTGATCTGCAGTAATCTGTCCTGTTACAACTGATCTCTGAGAAGAGAGATGTCTGCCTTTTAACTGTCTTGGCATTGATTGTTGATAACCATCTTGGGGAGCTTCATCAGCATTCATTTTCTTTGATCGGCCTTGCGATCCCATCTCAGCATCACCATTGGATTCAGAAATTTGGTCGACTGGATCTGCAGAATTACTTCGTTCTGAACCCAGCATTTCAGATTGCCTCTGATCCCTGGTAGCTGGCTGACTTGGTTTTTCTGCAGCTCTTTCAGCAATACCACCAGCACTGCGAAAAGCTTCCTTCACAGTACGTGTCACAATAGGTGCTGGAAAGGACGTCTGTCTTCTGGGTGTCGATGCCTTCATTGTGCCAGCTTGCTTTGCATCCTCAACATTAATGAACACAGTCTGCCTAGCTCTCTTTTTACCTAGCATTGCCTCTTTATGTTCATTCAACTTAGGTCTCTTTGCAGGATTACTTGCAAACTTCAGTGCATAATTGGCTTCTACACCTCTAACATCCCTTGACTTGTTGGACAGATCTGAATCATCTCCAGGTTGATTTCCTTTATTTTCCAAATTTTTCATGCTCTCAAGTCCTGTGGGATCACGTACAACTGATTCCTTAGGCACATCCGTCATTTCAGTGTCACTAGGCTCAGCAGCAGTGTCATCTTTAATCATGTCGCCAGATTTAACAGCAGTAGGTTCACTTTCTTGGAGATCTCTTTTCACTTGTGTAGTTGCAGTACCAGCTGACTCTTCTTTGTTGCTCGCACTACTCCCTGCAGTGTCAGAAGCAATATCTGCATCAGACCACTCTCCTTCTTCTCTTTCAACTGCCTGAGAAACCTGATTGGAGGGCTCAATCACTTTAGCAACACCATCGGAGCTATGGTTGGTTACCATAGATGTAGTGGCTACACTAGCATTCAAAATATCTTCAGCCTTGATTGGCTCCTTTGTAATTTGTGAATCTTTGCTCCTAACAAAAGGTTGAAAACCTGAACCAGATGATGCATGCTTAAAGGCATTATTGTTTGATATTCCCTGCGACTGTGTTACTTCCTGTTGCGGAAGCAAAGAGGGGCCTGCTGTGGGAACAGGGAGGGTCTTCTGAGGCTGTGACACAACAACCGCGGCTTCTTCTTCAGCTTCTGTTGGGAGCTCATTAAGGTCAAATAACATCCTTCCACGAGACCCCATGTCATGTGTAAATGCATATAGGTTGAATCTTTAGAACCTACTGGACCCAATAACAATCTTCTGGGGTAACAGCACCTACTTTTTGAAAGCTACTATTGACCTTTCGTAGGAAAATATATCTGCAAAAACAACCAGCACAAGATAAGCAACATACATGTTATATTATACAACACGAACAGGTTCTCAGGGGATGCTTGGATGCTTCGGTCCGCTAGTGAGATGGCCCGCCCACAAAAGGCCAAGAGAACTGAACTAGTAAGTGAACAATTAGAGCAGAGTCCTCATCGTATGGTGCTGCAGGAAAGGTACATTTCAATCAGGCAATGTGACCTGAATATCATTCTTCGCTGGATTCCTTTTGTGCTGTGACCCTGCCCACTCCATCCTCTTGTTGTCCACTTCCTACCCATCTCAAGAATTTGGGCTCTAGTGATACAGGATCTCAGCATCCAGGCAGACCCTTTTACAGATAAAGTAAATAAGTATGAAGAACATAGCGAGGAACAAAAGAATGACGGTGCGTCTATTCAATACGTGGAAAGTCTTGACATAACAACTAAGGGGTGCAAGCTAGGCTAGATTCTGCGTCATTTCCCCAAGGGAACCAATGTAAACAATAGCACCAGTACTATAGTGTGCAACATTAAAGTCTAAAAAAAAGAAGTATATTTAAAATAAGAATGATGTTGGATTTTAACATGAGCTACAACAGTATCAGTTTTACCGGTATTAATAGAGTACTAAATACAAAAAATGTGACACAACTAAAGCTACAGTTAAAACCCGCTTAAAACAGGGGCAACCTAAAAAATAGCAGGAGAAAGGGAAGCTAGCACAACTAATCAGAAACATTCATTAGCTCAACCCAATCCTAGACTAGATCTAATTTGGCAATAGCAGTCTCCTTTACAATTCCGTCGACCTGTAAGTATAATTGGACAAGCGACATTTGCCGAAGAAATACCCTGTCAAAATGACCCATGACAGAAGATCATCAATACTCTCACCACCAAAAAAAAAACAACAGACTAAATACCTAAGAGACCCTCATGATTTTTGTCAGGTGCTGAATCTAAATAAATTTCTTACACATAAACAAATACACACTAAAACCGACAAGCAATCCTTTTAATAGAATTAGCCAAGACATCAACCATGACTGACAGCCTACTCCCAATCAAAAGTTTACTAAAACGAAAGTGTATCTACAAACGACAAATACTCTATGCTGAATTTGACCAGAGAGCAACAATCCACAGCTACTCCAGATGACCACTTGTCTATCGGTAAACGACAAATGATCCCTTTCTACAAGCTTAAAACTTGCAACGCAGCTAGAGTTTAAGATTAGCAGCAAAGGCAGATATTCTTCCTGAACTGTTTAGCTCCGAATTGAAAGCTAGATATGACAAAGTACATGTCTAGCTCTAGGTACCCCAAAATTAGAAGCTATCTACAACAGAAGGAACAGCTTCTGCTAGACATGTCCAATAAATCAACCCGGAGTCAATCCAAAGGCTACATCTTTTTCAGCAGCAATGCTACTAGGTGTTTTAAATGACAAGACTGGAACAAGACTATGGATGGCTAAATATCTATATGCGACAAATAATCTCTTTAGACAGACTTGACAAGATATAGAAACAATTTACAGCTGCTCCCATAGACAACTAAACATGATAGTATTATCTTCTGCTAACACGTCCAATCCCTACACGATTTCAACCATGACAGAACTAAAGTATTTACTACTAAAAAGTAACAAAAGAAAAATGGGCAGCCGTGTAGCAGCAGATTAAGCAACAGTTTAAACCTTCTAGCAGTCACGACTCTCCAGACAACCATAGCACACTGAATACTACGACGTACCAGGAGCGCAGGACTACTAAAATTTGGCAAATACGTCATTGTAGGATAAATTAAAGGCAATGCAAAATGCTTGTTTTGATTGTCTTATCAACCTAAGCAGAAACTCTAGACAGCAATATCAGCAGCAGCTGATGGCATCAGAAGCAATGTAGCCACCAACTCTAGTCAATTGTCAGGCACTAAAATTTATTACGAAATTTATAACAGAGCATTGAACAGAGTTGCAGAACAGCAGCACATGGACCATTTGAACTGAATCATCACACGGCATTTCATTCCACACACAAAATAAACGAGAAGTCGTACTAACTATCCCCCGTTGGTCTGGTCGATCTACCAGCACCCTCCATGTATTTATTAACCCCGCCCGTCTTAAATCAGCAATCTGGTCGAAACATTTCATAAAGCGAGGATCGTTAACCCCAAAACAGTTACTAGATTCGGCAACCACCCCCTGCGCCCCTGATCCCCATTTCGGTTTCTAGATTCGGCAAAATCAGCCCGAGAGAAGTTTGTCCTAAAAAAAGCCCCAATTCGGCAGCCGCTCCCTCCCAGGGTCGCGTCGGTCCAATCCAACCACCCATCGACGCGCTAATTGATATTAGGGTTCCACCGCCCACCCAGTCCCATCCCCGTTCAATCCGTTCGCGTTCTGAGTCGGTCGCCGTCCCTAGGGTTCGTCGAAGAGGCGGAGGGGGAAGGGGGGTGCGGGGGGATCTCCGTACCAGGCGATCGGCGGCGGCCAGATCCGGCCTGTTCCTCGGCTTCTCCGCTCCTCCTCCGTTGGCGGCGGCGGCGGCGGCGGCTTTGACTAGGGTTTCGCACCGCGTCTCGCTCGCAAGCTCGCTCCTCCTGTGAGGTGAGGCGATGCGTTTGTGTTTTTTTTCTCAAGTTTTTTTTCCTCCTTTTTGGTCTGTGGCTTGGCTCCTCCTCCCCTCCCACGAGCGAGCGGTCGGTCGGTGAGCGTGCGTGACGACTGCTTCCT
Source organism: Leersia perrieri (assembly GCA_000325765.3). NCBI lineage: Eukaryota > Viridiplantae > Streptophyta > Magnoliopsida > Poales > Poaceae > Leersia > Leersia perrieri. The sequence goes on from CM002477.1 coordinate 863,881, forward strand.
CCTCCTTCTTCTCTTAGAGAGAGAAAATAGAGAGAGGCGGAGGAGAGAGGAGGAGGGGTGGGTGTGAGGCGAGGAGGCGAGGGTTGGGGGCTCTATTTATAGCCTCGGTGGAGAGGCTTCGAGTGCACCCGCTACGCGCACCCGGACGTACCCCGGGTCGGGGTTTACGTCGCCGCCAGGTGGGGCCACCACACGGTGGGATCCAGCTGTCGGGGGGTGCAACGCGTGTCCTCGTGCGCGCGCGGGGCGTGAGTGACGCAGAGGGAGGGGATGGGATGGCCGCATCGCGGTGCGGTCGCACCAGGTTGGAATTTTGTTTGTTTTTTTTCCTCCCTTCCTTCCCGGTTTTTCTTTTGTTTTTTTTCCTCTCCTCACCCTTCACTTCTCTCTCTCCCTACTCCTGGCTTTGACTGTGCAAGGGCAGACCAATTGGATTATTTTTAAATACATACAGGGAAGAAAGTACTTAGTACTACCACATTTTAGGTGATTATTATTTAAATAAAATGAACTACTAGTACTAGCTGGAAGGGAAGGGAGCTGAAGAATCAAGAATCTCCCTGTGTTCTTCTCTCTTTGTCTCTAAATTAAGGTATCTCCAATTAATTCTTGCTTGAGAGGTTTGATGAGGACATCTCTGTTACTCTGTTTGGATCGTTCAAGGATGGATCTAGTGGCACGGCTATTTATTACAAATGGTTGAGGTAAGGCTGGGATTATTGGTGAAGATAGGATATGCCTCAGCTTCGATTCTACTGTAGTTATTTCTTTTTAAAGTGAGGTTTAATTGATTTTGTTTCGATTCTTGGTTATAAAATATGTCAGTGGCTCACATCGATCAATCTATGTATATATGAGGCAATGCGTTATGAATCTTGTGACGTTTCAAAAATAATTACGTGTGTTATTCAAATATTTCCAGTATTAATAAACGATGGAAGACAAATTACACTTCCTTTTTATGTTAGCCATGAGGATAACATTTTTATTGAATATCATTTCTTATAACTGATTGCATACAGATATATTTATCTACATGTCGATGTGAAACAAGGTATTCGACGAAAAAGGGGAGAAAATACACGATTATCTAAAGTTAATGTTATGGAACATCTAGAATTGTGATACCGGGTGGTGATGGAAACCGACGTGAAATATTAGGCCAATGGTTTAGAAGCGACAAGCATGTACTAGCAGCTAAGAAAATGCATATGGCATTTTTCCAGATTTTTAATTTCAGTTACAAATATTATTTTGTGTAGCGCATTAACAAAATGTGGGTTTTTTCATATGTTTAATTTTTAGTTGCAAATATAATGTATGTCGCTCTTTGAGTCTTGTAAAAAAATCTAACTTGAATTTATAGTATTTGCCATATATCTATCGGTACACAGGTAACATCCAACCACACTAATTTATACAAATGTTACTCAACCCATCAATGGTCCTCATGTCCCCATATTATATCATGACTTATTTCATGCCATAGCCTTTTCATTGTTCCATAAATAGCACCTCCAATCCAATTATGGTGTCAAAGGTTGTTGTCCATGCTTTTGCCCCTGGCCTTCCAACCTTCTTCAGGAGATTAAAAATCATAAGCTGTCACGTTGCATGTACCGACCAACCCAATGACTGTAAGTTCTACTAATATGTTAATACCACAAATCGTAGGGGCGCATCTGAAAAAGGTAAAAGTAATATAAAATTCAGAGGGGTATCCTCGTAAAAGTTGCACAGTTCGAGTTCGATCTTCCCTCCTCACCCACCTGTGACCTGACACAGGTTTGAACTTAAAAAAAAACGTAGTAGTAGTGGAGTGGATCCTAATCACACCGCCACGCCACGCAACTGACGTGTGGGGCCCACGGAATAGCCACCACGGTGGGGCCACGGTGTCAGTGCCGTGCTGACGCGGCTAACTCCAGGCCGCCCGGAGAAGGCAGCATAGCAGCTACACGCACCCGAGAAACTCGGTGGGCGGTGGGTGCGGCACCACTGACACATGGGCCTAGCTTCCTCGTCGGCTTTTATTGGGTAGCCTTTCCTGTGCATATACAAGTATACAACAAAAAAAAAGGGTTGTGTTACCAGATAAGAGTCCAGCTCACTGACGTGCGGGTGGGGCCTTAGCCTTTTCGGGTCTCCATGTCAGTAAGTCAAAACGTGAGACTGGTAGGTATGAAATTGTTTGGATCTGGAAGGAGAGAAGGATGTGTGTTTGGGTGGGGCCCACTGAACCAGACTTGGAATTCCAAAGCCCCTTTGATCGTTTGGAATTGTGTTGCTAGCAGGAATAGGCAAGGCAGGCAGAGCTGCTGGCTGCGTCTACACTTGGCAGGAGGAGGAAAGAGTTGCAAAGCATCCTTCCTGAATCCTTCTTCCATCAGAAAAAGAGGAGAAAGGGACATTAATTAATGACACACTTATCAGCAAATGATATTCCTCTGCTTCTAGCATCTCATTTTTTAAAAATAGTATACATCCTCGGCTTCTGTCTTTATCTTTGCGCACACAACCAATAAATCCAGACTCTAAAGCAAAATAAAAAATTAAAAGGTTATCGGACAAACTCCCATCTCCCTATCTAAAAAATAACTACGTGAACCAATAGAAAGTAATCATACACTTCTACGATAAAAGCCTAAATGAACTACGCCACCTAGAATGGGACAAAATACCTCTGACTAACAATTTTAAGAGTAGCACCATTATAAATAATACACTGCTCCTCCTATAAAAGCATCAAAGACAAAAAAAACTAAAACACGTGAAGATAACCTATAAAGGATTTTTTATTGTTAAAAACAACGTCATTACGACAACGCCAAAATGACCAACATAAAGCATTAGCTCCAAACAAAATCAATTTATTCATGGATCTAGGTATTTCCCTAAGCCAATTACTGAAAATATTTTTAGCGTTTTGGGGAGAAGATTGAAAACAAAAGGACAACGTCATATATAACGTGCCATATGGCAATCAAAAGCAAATGCTTGTTGATGCATGGACAATTTGCAAAATCAAAGGAAAACATGGGATGGGATGATGAGAGGGATGCGATCCATGTCCGATGTGATGTGAATAACTTGCACATCTGAAATGCTGCAAACTTTATGATGCATGGAGTGCTGCTACTGTATATACTTCTTGCAAGTTACTATTGCGCAGGGGATGGAAGCATGCTACTGTTTGTTTTGGCTTTTTTGAGCTTGTGTTTCCTTTTGAGTATGGTTTGGCAGGGCTGTACTTTGATGGTTGGTTCTTAATTGGATTTATCAGCGGGATATTCTTCCAATGAAAAGGAGGGAGAGAGAGGGAGGGAGAGTGAAATTCTTATATTCCATTGGAAGTTTGCCGGTTCCATTTCATGCCATTGAAAATTAGCTATATTCCCTCATATGCCATCAAATGAGATATTAGAGCCCACTTATGCCATTCACGTCAACCTGCCAATAAAAGCACGAAATTACATTTCTTCCTCTTCTCTGCTTTTCTTTCTTCCATTGGTTGGGGCATGGAGTGACGCCAACGGTAGCACGGGAATACGTCGTCATCGGTAGCATGGGGAGGATTTCGTCCCAACGATGAGGCTAGGAACATTAATGCTGGCAAAGGGAAGAATGTCAATGGGAGTGAATGGGAATTTGATGAAAAGGGACCAAGTTATAATACAACAACCGTATAAGAAAGCGTGCAATCAAACCCTAAAATTTCAGTCTGGTTTAGTTTACACAAATTCACCAACAAATCCACAAGCAGAGAACTTAACAAACTAAGCCTTGTTTCTTGCAGCTTGGGATTATTATAATCCAGATCATTAGAGTAAACTGAAAAATAGAGACAGCCTATTGAAACAGCTTATTATAATTTGGAGTTTAGATTGTTATAATCTGATAAACTCATTTAGGTGAGCTTTTTACAGCTTATTGGTAGAAAATTACCCACCATACTACCCCATTTCCTCTTTAAACTTGCAAACTCAATAATTTAGGCTCTAATAATCGAGGAAAGAAACAACTCACAGCTTACTCAACTAAAAATTATAACAATCTAGTTTATAGAAATCTGATCCAATAATCTAAATAACAATAATCTTAAGCTAAAAGAAGCGTGACCTAAAGCTACATGGCACTCATGCTCCTCCTATTTTTTCTTGCATGAAAAATTGAAGTGCCTCACATGCAGGTCGTTTTAACTGTGAGGGCGTAACAAACAATTAAAACTAATATCTCCCTTGCTACTATTTGAGAAATTTGTATCGCAAACCTCATTAATGTTGCTTCGAAAAAGGGAATTATTTGTTCGAATAAAAATGATCAATATTTGTTGCATGATGCTATTATTAGTTGTTGTGCACCTCCCCGTGACAATCAATTTTGATGCTCAGATTTTTGCAGCAAATGCGCGGGGTATCATCTAATATAACTATATAGTTGATCCCACTTAAGTATAGTTGATGATACTTCTCACTTTTCTCATTAAGCCATATCATCTTAATTGTTTTTAGCCCTTATATGATCAATCTACAGTTCAAATTATTGTACTTCGTTCTCTTCTCATATAGCAATATCACCTTATTTTATTTTAGTGTCAGCATCGCAAATCCCCAAACTATCACCCTTCTCTCATACATATAATCTTAATTGTATATAGGTTTTTAATTCATAAAAATGAATATTATACGTTGAATATAATAAGGTCACGTTGTTTAGCTAGATAGTAAACCTACGTCATTTCTATGGTTGTAATACAAATATTTCAGCAGTAACGTGCATATTTCATCTAGTTAAATCCATTTGGATGAGATTGAACATTTTTTTTTGAAGTGATTATGGTGGGGTTGGCCTTGAGATCGTTAACTCATCGTTAGTGCCCTGGACCATAATTCCCACTTCAACCTTCATGAAATCAATATGTGCCATTTGCTCTTGGCTCCCAGCTTCATCATGGCGCTGCCCTGTGATTAATTACTTAGGCCGCCTCATTGCATCTTCCTAGTGTTTGTTTGCATAATTTCTTTTCCTTTTCGAGAAATTTGTTTATTTGAATCCATCTCCTAAAAGATATGGCATGTACTTGATACTTAGGGCACTTTAATCGTAGGATTACGAAAACAAAGGGATAGGAAAAACATAGGATTTTCACAGGAATGTAAGCGAAAAATAGAGGATAGTAAAACACAGGAATTCTGTAGAGATATGCGTTTGATTGAGCCATAGAAAAAACGCAGGAAAGTTGCCTCGATCCTACGCGAGATAGCACAAAATGAGGTTGGAGTGGATATTTTTTCCTATGTTTTGCCTCCAAAATCACATGAAAAGAAAAGTTTCCTGTGTTTTTCCTTTACTCATTCCTTTGAATCAAAGGCATGAATAGTGCTTGTTCCTATAGAATTCTCATTCCTTTGTTTTTCCTCCATATCAAAGGGGCCCTTAGTAGTACTGTCGGGGTTAAGGATGCAATACAGAACACGCTCGTGCCGTTCCTCCCGCGGGTGACACGAGCGACGCGCAGCCTGCCGTTCACCCCACCACCTCCAGCGGCCTCCTGCCTCGCCGCGGTCTGAGCAGACACCGACAAAGCTGGTCGCCTGCAAGGACAGCGGCGGCAGGGCCTCTCTCCCTCCTGCTCCCGCTCCCTCGGCGGGGGAGCGCCAAGAGCGGGGCAGCAACGACCACAGCCGTGGGGGCGCCGGTGGCTAGATCTGTCACCGGCATGGGCGGATTCGGCGCCCACGCGAGGAAGCGGCTTGGCGACGTGCTGCTGTTGACGACGACGCGACGGTCACGTGTCTACGGCGGCGGTGACGACGCGTACGCGAGCGGGGTTAGCGTGCGGGTGGTGGCGACGGCGGCAGAGCGGGGGTGCTGCCGTCCAGATTTGCCGCCCTCCGCGGCTAGGCGGCGCGTGGCTGCGGTGTGCGAGTGCGGCTACGTGGTCTGCACGCGAACGACGGCGTCGGGGACAGAGGCGGCGCATGGGCAGGCGGTTGCGGCGGCACGGCGTCGCGGCGACAACGCGGAGGCGTCGGTGCGGGGGCGTCGACGCGACGGCATCCGTCCCGATCCAAATCTAGCCCCTTGTTGGCGGATGTGGCCGGGGGCGGGGTGGTGCGTCGGTGGTGGCCGGCGGCTGCTAGGCATTGGCGTCGGCATGGAGGCGGAGGTACAGACGCGGCGCGACGATGCAGAGGCGACGACGGGCTGATGGCGGAGTTTCTCGGCGGCTCCCCCTGGAGCCTCCCTCTTGGCCCGATTTGCCCCCCTGTGGGCAGATCTGGTAGTGGCGGAGGGGCGTCCACGACGGTGTTGGCAATGCTGCTGGCGGCGGTGAGGACGGGTTTTTGCAGAACGCCAGTACTTGGTGGTTGTCGGTTTTGGCGCGCAGCGGTGGCCGGCTGCGGGATTCGGCAGCAACTGACGGTGGCGGTGCGAATGACCTTGGCAGACCCAGCTCCCCTTGGTCGGGTCCAGGGAGTTTTGGCGCTACGCGGCGGAAGGTTGTTGTAGGACCGAGGAGCTTGTGCTTTGGGCGGCTTCTGGCTTGCCGTTTCTAAGGACAAAGTTCGGGAACCCGAGCGGACGTGGCGAGGAGGCCAATGGAGGTGCGGCATGGAGGCCGGGTGGCGAGGGGGCCCTGGCGGAGTGAGGCGCGGAGAGGCACACACGGGCAGGCCCGGTGTTGCTTGCGGACCGCTTCCGCTGACTTTGGGTTCTAATGCGGCCGGCGGCATACTGCGGTGGATTCGACGTGCCGGCTCTTGGGCTGGTCTCGCCAATGTCGGTGAACATGGTGATGTCCACTGCAACGGCGAGGGTCCTGCGGTTTTAGAGCCATCGGTGTGGCGTGGAGGGTGGCAAGGCGATGACGGTGCGGCCTGGCATCCGAGGATGGCACGGGTCGCCATGTTGGGGTGGAGTCGACGACAATGCTGTCATCTTGACGGTCAGTCGATGATAGACCGTTGAAGTAGTGGCTACGCGTTGAAGGCTTCGGCTTTGGTGGTTAGCAACCCTGACAGACATCTTTGACATGGGAGGATGGTTTTACGGCGAAAGCCTTGCCTTCAGGCCATCAACAGCGATGCCTGTGGGTGCCACTCTTCTCATGGGGCGTTGATGTGTTTTTCCTATCTCCCTAATGGTATCTTCGGGTGAAAACCTTGTCTTGATCTAGGACGGACGGCGGCGGTGCAACCTACACTGTTTCCTTGTTGGAGGCGTCGTCTAGAAATCACATTACCTTTTGGATGTCTTTTCTTCTGTTTTGGGCTCTGCTAGGGTACTCGATGTAAACACGTGGTGTGGTGGTATTTTTCTTTTCGAACTATAGTCTTTCAAGGCTATAGAGCCTGTTCGGCTAGCTGATTCAGCTCAGCCAGCCACCTGGCAGGCTGGCACCAACACAACTCTCATATAAAAACCATCTAGCCCTAGCCATTTTCAGCCGTTTTCAGCCAGCCGAACAGGGGCATAGTTTTGTATTTTGTTCCACTCTTATCAATATTGAAATCCACACTTTCTTGTGCGGCTCATTTCAAAAAAAAAGTACCATCGATATGAAATATTGTTGACTAGTGGGAGTACTTAGTTTTTATTATAGACCAAATGATAGGGTACATTAAAATATGGATATGAATACTCTTAAAATACATTACATGTACTAAGAGCAAACCCAACAACTCATCTATCTCATCCTCCATCTCAAATATAGAGTATGTGTGAGAAAAATGTTGCTTCAAAAGATACTCCACTACATCATCAAAAAATAGAGCATCATCCATATTAGAGAGAGAACATCCAAATATGGATGTACTTTCTCTTCACTCCGTATTTGAAGCAAGCAACGTAATAGGAGAAGAGAGATGTTGTTAAAAAATATTATTAAAATATATGAGATTGGAGTATGGATGATGTAGTATGGATATTCTCTTGAAGTGCATAGGGATATAGAAGAGGAATATTTTTTTCCATAGTCATTCAAATAGACATATAGATGATTAAATATAGATGAGGTCTTGGGTTTGCTCTGACTTGAGTGTCAAGCATGACCATGCATCTTTACACTTTACTGATCTTTAGTTCGATGATCAATCAAGTGTCCATGGCTACATGCCCACAAGATCTGGCCATTTTCGCAAGTTGAACTCGATCAAGTTTCATGTTTTCATTAGGCAGTGTGTAATTGTACTGTTTCGTGGTCATTTATAGTATTTCTTTGACATGTCACTGTATTAGTTTATATGGCACCTCATTTTGGACTCTTTTAGGTACCCCTCACTTAAAATGCTTAAATACAGTGTGAGGGCAACTTAGTAATTAACTAATCTTGTTTCCACGCCGCATAATGATGAGTTTACTTATGCATTTAAAAAAGCCAAGTATTTTTTTAAAAATATCCTTTTACTACACTACTACACAAATTAACAGGGTGTAGTAGAAACACATTTCATTGTTAGATCTAATATAATGGACGCCTCACATGCAATCCGGGGTACTTAAAAAAATCAATGTTCTAAATCTCCCGCTATAGCTGCCGCTATAGCCCGCTATTAGCCGCTATAGCTCTATTTAGCCCGCTATTACCTGTTTTGAGAGACCAACCGCTAAATGGCTTAGCCCGCTATTTAAAACCATGAAAAAAATCCATTATTTAATGTGTATGAAACCACTACGAAACTAACATTGTATTGTGATTGGCCTTACAATTATGATGTCCAAATTTCACCGTAACGACGGTAGTAATAAAGGTGGTAATGGATGTTTTCCTTTTGTAAATAAGTGAACTGAATAGAAGGCCTACAAACATCGCCGCCTCCTTCATCCTTTCTCACCCAACTTGACAAGTAATATCAAATCCCATCATTTTTGTCCTAATTTTGTCTAAAAGAAAACATTTTGTCCTAAATTTACTAGTATCAGTTTTCATACAGCAGCAGTAGTAGTACTAAAGAAAAATAGGAGTATATTTAGCCTACTAGCAGTAGTATCAACTGGCCCCTGACCGACTCCTCCCCCACATCCAAACCCTAGCCGCCACCAAGACGATGTAGGATCGAGGAGGCTGAATAGAGGGGGGTGAATAGGCGGTTTTAAAATTATTTGGCCAAAACCGTGTTTTATATACAGAAGCGTAAATCAAAACGGTTTTGCACAATTCAAGCCTAAATCAACTAGTTTCAACTATGTGTACAAAGAGACTATGCCTATGTCGAGGTTTGCATCCATAGGTTGACAAGCTCACAAAAATACAAACTAAATTAAGTCTTGCAAGCCTAGGATGATAAAGATGTCATAAATAATCTCTAGTATATAAATTGCTCAAAGTAAATACAATAAATAAAGAGAGCAAGAGACACAACCAAATTTTTGTTTAACCGATGTTGGGAAGCTTGTCGGCTTCTTAATCACCGTTGAGACGAGCCCCGGCTTCACCGCTCAAACCACCAAGCCTCCAAACCCTTTTGCTAAGGATGGGCAAGGTAGGAACCGGCCTCGAAGTGGTATACACAAGCCTCAATCACTAGTGGTAGCTCTTCCTCCACTCCAGAGATGGTGAACTCCAAACCACTCACAATCAACACCAGGCCTCCTCCACAAACTCCTTTAGAGAGGTCACCGGTTCTTCTCCAAGCCGTCTAGGAGGCGGCAACCTCCAAGAGTAATAAGTCAAGACTCTCTTGACTCTCACCAATTACCAATACTTAATCCCATGCACAAACACTTAGCAAATCTTGCCTCTACAACTCTCTATTTGCAACTAATGCACTCTAGTTGCAAGTTGCAACTCATGCACTACAGGAGAGGAGATGGCTCTCTCAAGATAAATCATGCACAAATTGGCTCACAAGGGTTGGCTCTCATGCATATGCCTCTAATAGGACTAGGAGCAACAACCAAACCACTTAAACTCTTGGTCTTATATAGCCCACACCAAGGAACTAGCCGTTAGGGACGAAATCAACCTTTTCTGATGCTTGTCGGTCAGATCGGAATGTCTGGTCCGGTCAGACCGGCCCCCTTAACTCAACGGTCAGAAAACTAGCTGTTGGGAGCTCTCTGGATTGTCCCGGTCTGACCAGCTCGTGTCCTGGTCTGACCGGGGGCCTGTCTGACCTCAGGTATGGGCAGTCAGACCGCTGGTCAATTTTCAGCACAACCGACAATCAGTAAAACGGCGATATCTCATCACCCGGGTGTCGGAATTAGGTGTTCTTGGACTCTATGGAAAGATTATTCAATGGACTATCCAACCCATAAACAATCAGCACAATAATCACAACTTTTCTCAAGGAGAAAGGGCTCAAACTCAAGAGGACATTCCACCGGACATGTCCACAAGAGACTATTCTTTTCTATTTGGCTTGCCCACTTCTCTCTTTGCCTAGACCTTGAGAAAACACACCAAACATGTCTAGACACCCCTCACACATACCCACATCTCTCTCTTTGTCCACACAACCAACTCCAACGAGAATCACGGGTGGACACAATATATAAGCAATGCATGAAACACATCTAAACAAGTCTCACCGCATGCATGCCAAAGGTTCTAGTCTAGGATCAAGATCCAACCCGGACTTCTCACTCAAACTAGACACAACCTTAATGTGCATGCCTAGGAAAAATGATCATGCATTTGAGATTGAGCGATTTGCACATGGTTCAAGTCAAGTGACAAGTCATTGACCCCTCTTAATAGTACAACGCCTATTTAGCAACCTGGTCTTTACTCCAAACACCAAGACCGGAAAAAGACTAAGAAAAGCATTCTTAGCTTCATTATACCTTTGCCTTGCGCCTATCCAACTTGAGGTCAATTCTTGATCGATTAATGATGATGAACACTTGTCATCATCCGGTCGAACCATCTTTGTGCCATGGTCTTGATCAACATCTATCAATACTTCATTCATAACATGGGCTTGACTTTATCCTAGCCAACACGTTGATGTCTTTGGCTTGATGACCATGAACCCATAGTTTTCTCAATCAACTTCATCATGGTAGGACCTCTTCCTTTGCAACACTCAAAGGAAATTCATTAGTCCTAACAAATTGGTTGTCATCATTCACTTGATGACCAACCGGTTGCATATGAAAGATATGGATGAATTGTTGAGTACTTATCAACACCACAAGTATTATATACTCACATGTGTGCTCAAGTGCAATGTCCAAAATAAATGTAGATGGACAACGTGGATCAAGAACATGCATAACAAATGTATATAGTATGCTCCATTGCTCCCCCTAAACATATGCATGCATAACAAAAAAAATATAGGATTTGCTCCCCCTAAATATATGCATACAAAGTATTTGTGTATAACTGTATGCGTACTTAAAGGCAAAGCAATGGGGATTTGTCCTATACATATCTGGAAGGCATGTGGCAATGATGTATGTAAACATAACACATACCTTTGTGATCTCCATGTTCTTAAAGTAAAAGAGACTAAATAAAATAGTACTCAAATAAACATTAGTCTCGCACATATATATCAATAACATGGAAACCATATATGTAATTCATTAAAAGGTAGATGGAGAGAAGGAATGATACTTATCGCTTAAACTCCATTCTTTTTATTTTTATCATGCGTAGGATTTATCCATTAATGTGCTCATAGCCAACGTCTCTCATTGTTACGAATTACCTACATGATAATCTCGACATTCCACCTTCACTCAATAAAACATTAGTCTCACATAATTAGATTTTCCATTAATCACCAAAATCAAGGTAATGACACTTGAACTTACAGATGATCTCCACCTCGTTGCCGCCAGAGCAAGCCACCGGAGCGGCTAGTCGGGAAGGCAACGACGGTGTCGGGGAATCCGGGAGCGATTCCCTTCGGCGGGAGGGTCTAAAAGACGTCCCTTG
>CM002477.1:879583-892358 GCA_000325765.3 Leersia perrieri
CTAGTACTGATAAGGATATAGAGTACATGTCAACTGTTCCATAGTCTAGTGCTGTTGGTTCTTTGATGTATGCCATGGTTTGCTCTCGCCCAGATTTATCTCATGCTATGAGCTTGGTTAGTAGATATATGGCTAACCCTGGAAAAGAACATTAGAAAGCTGTTCAGTGGATTTTCAGGTATCTTCGAGGTACAACCAATGCTTGCTTGAAGTTTGGAAGGACTGACAAGGGACTTGTTGGCTACATGGATTCAGATTTTGCTGTCGATTTGGATAAGCGAAGGTCCCTTACAGGTTATGTCTTTACCATTGGTGGTTGTGCTGTGAGTTGGAGGGCAATATTGCAGCTTGTTGTTGCCCAGTCTGCCACTGAAGATGGGTATATGGCTATTGCTGAAGCTTGTAAGGAATCTGTTTGGTTGAAAGGATTATATGCTGAGCTTTGTGAAGTTGATTCTTGCATTAACCCATTTTATGATAGTCAAAGTGCAATTTATCTTACTAAAGATCAAATGTTCCATGAGAGGACAAAGCATATTGACATCAAGTACCACTATGTTCGCAATGTAGTCGCGCAAGGTAAACTAAAGGTATGCAAGATTAGTACTTATGATAATCCTACTGATATGATGACAAAGCTTGTTCCTATTGCTAAGTTTGAGCTTTGCTCAAGCTTAGTTGGTATAACTGTTTAGCCCAAGAGGTTATTTGGCGCCAAAAGTATGTTTCTTTGTTGTGTTTAGGGTGAAGGCTTGATTGATGCTACAAGAAGAGATTTGTCTCAAGGTGGAGTTTGTTGAATTATGATCCAAATCCAGTTATATTAGTTGACAAGAGGGCCGGCTTGGGCAGGAGTGTAGCTCCGGCCCGTTGCCGGGAGGCTTGGGCCGGAGCGAAGCGGCCCGGGGGTGCCGATCAGTACCCTATTAGGTTTTACCAATATATATACCTCTTGTAAGCCGTCGTTTGGCGTTGTAACCTCACCCCGATATAGTGAAGACTTTTGCTGGCTGACGCCCGTGGTTTTTTCTCTCCCACCTTAGGAGGGTTTTCCACGTTAAAATCTTGTGTCCTCTGTGATTGATCTGTGTCCTTTATCGTTTATATGCCTATCGTACTATAACAAAAGAGAGTATGTCGGTCAGATAATGGAGGTTTTTGAGCGATGCAAATTGTATTAATGTTAAGTTGTTCTGATGTTTCAGCAATGGCATCTGAATCCTACAGTATACGCAGTACCTATAGTGTGTATATCCTACATTTGTCAGATAGTTGATTTTCCATGAATTTGGTTTAGTTTTGAAAGAGCATATGAAAAAATATAGGTCCTTTACTTCGGTAACCTGCATCGCTAAGAAATAGTAGTAGTAGATTTAAAAGTATGTTAAAGAAAATAATGAAGGAAAAAATAATGGTAGGAAAGAGTCACAGATTGAGTACAGTACCAATAGTCACTCAGCCATTCATTTTATCCCTTAACTGATGAAGCACAAGTCATTTGATGTCACAGTTGAGCTTTAGAAAAATTATGAATGGCGGGACTCTTTACCTAGTTTTTTGTGAAAACATAGTCAATTTTGGACACATTTGCCAATTTAAAGTAGAGTTCATGCAAGTATTTATTTAGTACTGTTATGAATTGACTTTGTCGGTGATGCAATATATTTTCAAGTTTACTCATACTCACATATTACTTATGACAATGATTTGGAGAAGTGATCCTTAATATCATGCTTATAAATCCCATAGTTCATCTAATATAAGTGGACTGTAATTTTTGGATAGAAAATTGGAAGTCTGATCATCGATTAGTGCCTGGTAGACCTCCTGCATTGTTGGTCTTGCTTGCGGGGAAGCTTTCAAGCAAGAAAATGCCACCTTAATGAGAGAAACTATGTTTTCTTCTTCTATTGTTGTTGGTGCCAAAAGTCGTGAATCCAGGGTTTCCTTGATTGTTATACTGTGATCCCTTGATGAAGTCAGATGTTGCAATAAATCTCTTGGGTGCTTCCCAATTACTACCTCTAGCATAAGCATACCGAAACTATATACATCACATTTCTCCGTCACAAAAGATGTATATGACAACTCTACACAAGGAGAGAGCAAATATTAGTAACCAATGATTATATATTTAAAGCTTTTCGTATGAGAAGAAGGTATATACCAGGAGCTATGTAGCCATATGTCCCAGCTAGTGCACTCCAATTAGATGAATCAGGCCTCAAAATCCTTGCTGTACCAAAATCTGAGACATAAGCCTTGAAAGTTGTATCAAGTAAGATGTTCTTGCTGGTTATATCTCGATGAATTATCGGTGGATCGCAGTCGTGATGCAGATAACATAGTGCTTGAGCCACATCCTTTACTAGAATATATCTCTTTTGCCAATCCAGTGCCTCAGCTAAACCATCATTTGCTAAAGTCATATGAAGGTTTCCCCGCTCTATGTATTCATAGATAAGAAACTTATAATCTGGATGAGAGCAGAATCCATACAGTTTGACAATGCTTCGTTGTCGGATTTGTGTTAAGATTTTCATTTCACATGAAAATCCACTCTCATCACCCAAATCTTCTTCAGTTGTGTGAAGCTTCTTCACAGCAACTACGTGTCCGTCTTGGAGTTGTGCTCGATAAACCTTGCCATAGCTTCCTGCTCCAATGATGTACTTGTCGTCAAAATTTTCTGTTGCCCTGGTAATATCCTCAAATGCTAGTCTACCATCAAAGTTCCAAACAGAGAACATATCCCTTCCTTTGGCTGTAGTAATTTCTTGTGGTTTTCTCTTGTTATGAATAAACACCGTGCTGAAAACAATTGTAGCAAGAATGGCAAAACCCACAACAAGAACAACTGGTAGTAGAAAACGAAGTAGCTTTCTTTTGTTGTGATCAGGTGCTGGAGCTGAATAACAAGATGGCAGGCCAGAAAGATTACCGCACAGACCTTTATTGTTGAGAAACCAGCTTGCTGAAGCATTTTGAAATAGTCGACCTGCTGGTAGTGGTCCTTCCAAGTTATTGTATGACAAATCAAGTGTTGATAGGCTCACCATGCTTGCAAAGGAAGGCGGAATTCTTCCAGTGAACTGATTGTGAGATAGGTTTAGAAATTCTAGCATCTGCATCCTTCCAATGTCTTGTGGCAATAAACCATCAAATTTGTTATTGCTAACATCCAACATGATTTGTATGCTTGCTAGATTTCCAATTGTACCAGGCAAATTCCCACTGAAGTAGTTGTTGTTGATCTTCAAGAGCTGTAGCTTGGTGCATCTCCCAAGTTCTTCAGGTATTGATCCACTCAAACTATTTCTGGATACATCAAGGTATTCTAAATCTCTCAGCTTTCCCAACTGCGAAGGTATGGATCCTGATAACTTATTGAATGATAAATTCATACTATATAGATTAGTTGCATTTCCTATTTCTGGTGGAATCATACCACTGATATGATTAGAACTGAGTTTTAGTTCAACTAGATTGGGCAATTTACACAGAGCCAGGGGTATTGTGCCCGTGATCATATTTTCTGCCATATCTAGGATAGCCAGTTCTGGACAAGCACCCCAATTTGGTGAAATCTGCCCAGAGAGCCTATTGGATTTCAAGCTCATCTTTTTGAGTTTCGGATACACACCAAAGTGTTGAGATATATCTCCTGTTAACTGGTTGCCATCAAGGAAAAGTCGAACCAATGATGTACATGTCTTCAAGCTCCTCGGAACAGGGCCATTGATCATATTGAAAGAGAGAAACAAAAACTTGAGGTTTGGACCACTGCATATATTTGCAGGCAACTGCCCTGAGAGGAAGTTATTAGCTAGGTCAAGCTCAACCATGTTTGTGATGTATCCGAATTCCTGAGGAAGAGAATTTGATAATTGGTTACCACGGAAATTTAGATTTTGCATGTTTTGCAAGTTCCCTAAAGATTTCGGTATTGAACCAGAAATTTGATTCCCTTCCAAAGACAAAAGTTTAAGGTTTACTAGGTTTCCAATCTCCTGGGGGATAGAGCCATTTATCTGATTTTTTCCAAGTGCAAGTACAACTAGATTAGTAAGATTCACTAAGGTGCTAGGTATAGCGCCAGAGATTAGATTGCTGTGCAGGATTAAGTTCTGGAGATTCGTTATCATCCCTAGTCCTGAGGGCATGGAACCAGTGAATTGGTTTTCATGGAGAAAAAGATTGTTTAGCATAGTGAGGTTGCCTAGTTCTGTGGGCACGGAACCTGTTAATTTATTTTCATAGAGAACAAAATCAGTGAGCACGGCGAGATTGCCTATTTCAGGGGGGATGGAACCAACGATTTGATTTCTAAAGAGATAGAGCTTGATCAACTTAGTGAGATTGCCTATACATGTCGGAATTTCACCAATAAATTTATTATTGCCAAGAGCAAGATATTGCATGTTGGTCACCTTGCAGATTTTATGTGGTATAGGTCCTGACAGTTCATTACCATATAGATACAAAGTATCTAGGTTGGTCAGATTTGCTAGAGTTGTGGGTATCTCACCGCTCAGGGTGTTGTTGCTTAGCTGCAAAAGCTGAAGGTTGGCTAGCATTCCTATCTCCTCTGGGATAGGGCCGGCAACCATATTTTGGTGAATGGAAAGCTCAGTTATCATTGTTAGATTACTGATGGATGCAGGGATGCGGCCTGTAAGGTTGTTGTAAGAGAGGTCAAGCATGGTGAGTCTCCCCAGGTCACCAATCTCATCTGGTATTCTTCCTGTGAGCTGGTTGAGTTGAAGGTCAAGGTACTTGAGTGCTGATAGAGAGCTGATATTTGAGGGTATTGGACCATAGAGACTGTTGTTGCTGAGTTCAATGTATGCGAGGAACGGGAGAGATGAGAAGTTGAGCTCACCAAGCTGGCCATGGATGCCAGCATCTGGCAATGAGATGTTGGTGATGACCTGGCCTCCGTGGGCTGCACCTCTGCATGTAATGCCAGTCCAGTTGCAAGGGCTTGTACTTGCCTGCCATGAGCTCATCTGTGGCCCTGTACTCTGGAGAGTAGATTTCCATTGGAGAAGGGCCATCTGTTGAGACTTCAGTGATATGCCGCCATGATGCACCGCATGCGCCACTGACAGAAGAAAACACGAGAGAAGTAGTAGATTGTGGCAGAGCAAGGGTGTTGAGGAAGACTGCAGTTTGCGGCATAATATTTCCATCTGTGTTCTATTGGAGGAACAGATTTTATGTGTTTGGTGGGGGCAACTAGTTTCATGGACAGGGCAAGCTCCTGAATACTGGCATATATAGAAGAGTATTCCAGGATTGTTTGCCAGCACAAGAAAGTTGGATTGGATTTAGCTTCTGTCTCTCCTTTTCAGTTTTCTTCAGTGTCGCCATCCCTACCATCCTTTTTCTACAATACGATCGCGCAGGATCCACGGTTGTTGCTGTAAGTCCTCCTCTTCCATTTGGTGTGTTGAATTTCTGAGTTGATAAAGCTTGTAGATAAGTTCTTTGCTCATATAACCACATTATTAGGCTCCTTTGGAATGTAGGGATAAAAGACATGGGATAAGAAAAGATCAGGATTGAGGTGTCATGGTTTCATTGAAGATTACAACATGCAACTAAAAACACAGGAAATGCACATAATGTTGCTTGGATATCTACATTTAAGATCTATATATTGATTTATTTGAGAGAGAAGGGAGAGAGATATAGAGGAAGTGCATTGAAGTTCTCAAAGAAATTTGTAAACATGAGGTGAGATCACATGTTAAAATTCCTCGAATTGACATTCCTTTGAACCAATTTTACCATCCAAAGGGCACGGTCTCATAAGAATTGTTCCTTTGGATTGAATTCCTCTAATATTCATACAAATTTCCTCCAATCCAAAAGAGCCAAGAAGCAGATTACAGTAGGAAAGACGAACAGGAAAGCTGCTGCCAGAAAGGCTAAAAGTTACGTGTAAAGTCTAAGCGGCAGGATGGTTCAGTTTAGAAGACGCCAGAAAGTCACCAGGCAGATGCCCTGACAATTCTCGCGTTTATACATTGATACCACAAACATGGCAATTGACATGCATCTTAAGAAATATCAGTGGCAACAGGGTTTTTGCATATTATTAGGCAACTTTCATTTTGACACAGGTCCCCTCCTAAATTCAAATCATGCCATGGTCCCTGTCAATAGATGTTACTGACTAGCACAAACAAAATAGTTGATATGCCTGGCAGGGACAGACTCTTATGGTTTAGCTGATTTCCTATATGTCTCAATCTAAATGTGTAAAGAACCTAAATTGCCTTTTTGCTATCATAGTTGACTTCGTAACTAGTATGGTCACATGATGTCCAATAATATCCTGTTTTTCTGTTGGACCTGAGCTGCATATGTGTCGTGTGCCAATTTTCGCTGGAACTCATTTATTTCTGACAACTCCAACAGGCATTTTCGTAGCACTTTCAGGTGATTATTGTAAAACGATCGCTGCAGCAGGTGCAGTACGCGCTGAAATTACAACAGACATTTCAAGATAATGGCAGGAGCCCTGCTCGTTAATTATCATGGCAGAATGTAGACGAGTGTTCAAACGAAGGGATTATAATGGCCACTGTCAAACTGATTTTTTGTTTGTGTTCCCCTCTTTATTTTCGAAAGAGATTTCCAATTCTCAAGTTCCAAGTATTTTGATATATACTCGGTAGGCTAAGATGCAAATGGCTTGGCAGGTTTGGTCAACCTGCCTGACATCAGATGCATAAATTGGATGTGTGTTAATTTGTGGACTCCGGGATGTAAAGGTGACCTTCTTTTCCTTTGTTTATTTGTGGCATATAAAAAGAGTAAATTTTGCAAAACCACAACTACTTTGACCAAAGTATCACGAAACTACAGATTTAAGGTGTTGCTTCACAAAACTACAAGTTTAGCATAAATTTTATCACAAAACTACAGATTTAAGATGAGTTATCACAAAACTACATGTTTAAACACAAAATTAACAAAAAACTACACATTTTAACATGAGTTTAATTGCAAAATAGTATTGTTTATACCTCTAACATAACTATTAGTGCTAAGGAGTTAAACTATAAAATATGTAGTCTTCACTATAAAATCCTATAGTTTTGTGATAATTAGTCTTAAATCTGTAGTTTTGTGATAAATTTATTGTTAAATCTGTAGTTTTGTGATACATTGCCTTAAATTTATAGCTTGTGATAATTTGGTCAAAGTATCTGTAGTTTTTTGAAATTTACTCTATAAAAAAATATGGGATTGCTTGCATAAGCTATTACCTCCATTTTTTCATGTCTTTATTAGTTGACTAGTTGAATGACCGTGCTTTGCTATGGATAAAAAAACATATTACGTTATTTTCTAAAATAAACTGAAAAATATATTTTTATGAAATGTGTGATCATCTTTTTATTAGGAAATTTCCATCTCAACCTTATTTTACAAGGTGATCCATCTCAAATCTAACTTTGTTTTTTAAAACTACGAAGTTAAGGGGGTAAATTGCAAAATTACAATAGGAGTAGGTGGCGGTGGTGGTGGCACCAACACCACTAGTATCTTTTGTTTGTAGTAGAAAAGATGTTATGGAGTGGGGCCTTTTTTCTGAGCCAATGGTGTTGGTCTATTTCATGTAATAATGAGTTGTAGAATCTTCTTTTAAAATCTAAGCTGGATTTATCCATTGTCTAAATCCCTTCCGGCCGTATATTTTTCAGGTTTAGGATATAAGTTGTACAATATTGCTCCCTTCAGTTTGAAAATAACTTATATTTTGACATAATCTCTTTTACTGCCCCCGTCTCTTAATGTAAGGGATTTTGACTATTTGCTTGCAACTTTGACCATTCGTTTTATTAAAGAAATATTGTACATTAAGGTTATAATGATACAATAGCATATAAGTTGTACAATACTACTCCATTCAGTTTGAAAATAACTTATATTTTGACATAATCTCTTTTACTGCCTCTGTATCTTAATGTAAGAGATTTTGACTATTTGTTTGCAACTTTGACCATTCACTTTATTCAAAAAATTATTGTGAATGTTAAAAATGATAAGTTGTGATTAAAGTAATTTTAGTAATAAATTAAATCATAAATAAAATAAATAATACTTTCAAATTTTTTTGAATAAGACGAACGATTAAAGTTGCAAGTAAATAGTCCAAATCCTTTATATTGAGGGACGGAGTCAGCAGCAAGGAGTGATTGATTGATTGGGATGTCTATTTTCTGTTATACCCCTATTAAATACTGCTGAATGCTACTCAATGTTTTTGGGATTGGAAGTTGCTTCTTGTTTTTCTTATTTTCAATGCATGCATGCAGTAGAATCACAAAGTCATCTTTCTAGCTTACCAGTCTCAGTGGAGGTGCCATCGGCATTTAATAAGATGCCAAATCAGCAAAAATAATGATGTGACAAACAAATTAAGAGAAGAATGAGCATGTGTTTCATCCCCATGAAACTTGATTGGTGTCGTTTCCAAGTATATAAAACTCCATTAAAAACATCATTGATAGTGTTTGGATTTTTCCCAACTCAATTAGACCAATTACGTGCTGATACTCATACTTAATTACTAGCATATGAAACCGTAAGATGAAATTGTGCAATGAGAGAGATTGCTGATCCTGTGAGTAACTACTATCGTAGAAAATCCCATTCACCAAACTATATATTGTAATTGTAGTACTTTTGGAAAAATATGATGAAACTATACATTGAATCTGGTCTAAGATTACAGGAGGGTCACATTAATTACACGGGCTATATTGCAGCAGTGGCGAAACCACCGGGTGTGCCAGCCCCCCTGGCCAAAGCAACCGTCCCCTAACCTAATTAGTTATTTAGCTTGCTAATTGAGTATTAGCTAACTTGGCTACCGGATGTATTGGCGTATGATGTTGAGTGAGCTGTATATCGAATTACTTAATTTAAATTAGTGCTATTTCATGACCATTTTAAGGTTGCTTTTATATTGTATTACTGTATAAACAACATGATTTGTTGAAATGCTTTAATATCATATAAAAATCATAATTATGCACAGATTAGTGCAAATAGCAAGTTATCTTATAATTTTGATAAATATATGAGGAGTGCTGGGGTGAGGCCAAAGCGAGTCGTAATACGTGGGTTGTCATTCTTTGCTCTTGTAGCTTGATTTGCCATAACAAAAATAATATGGACCACGTTTTCATATCGCCATTTATAAAATTGTCAGTATGTTCTCAATAATATATTCTTCTCGTGTGACCGACACCCCTATTACTAATTTGCTCCTGCAAAGCAGTCCAAACCAGCACGAAACCATCCCAACGTCAGATATTTTCAACCAAACCACAGGACATCGAAACGTCAAAAATTTTCAGCCTGGAGGTATCTATATGGGCCGGATTCAAGCCCAAGTCACCATAACGAGGCTGTGTTTGGACGGCCCGAAAAATCTTGGCCCATTCTCCTTGATGGGCCAACCAAAAGAAGCCTCCCCAACCGTCGCACCTAACTGTGGTTGGCACAGCTCAGGCGTGGCAGTACAATTTTGTGTGCAAAACTCTGAATCTGGTGGCCTCCCTCTTTCCCATTCGATTCGAGCCGCTCGCTACTCTCTCTCTCTCGTCTCTACTCACCCCGCGCCTCTCTCCGCCGTAAAAAAAGAGGAGAAGAAAAAACCGCCGCCGCCGCCCGCCGCCGCCGCCGCCGTTCGCTCCTCTCCCCTCCACTCGCCGCCGCCGCGTCCTCATCCTCCGGCGCATCACCTCCGTCCTCGGGGACCGAGGGCTCGATCCCTCTTCTCAGAGGTATCCATCCCCCTTTTCTCCCCCTTCCGGTTGCCGTACGAGGTCAGCTTTCGGTGCTCCGGCCGTCCGGCGATGCCCTAGGCTAGCCCGCCTCAGCTGCAGCTCCGCCTCGCGCAGAGGTGGGCGGGTTGCTATAGTGTGCCGCTGGTGAGCACACTTGGGACTGTGGGGATGCTGCTAGGGTTTGATGCCGGCTGTGGCTGCAGCGATCTGATATGGAGTGAATGGGTGGGGTTAGGTTGGAGGAGGGCAATTTTTGAGCTGCCCTATTTTCGCCCATCTATTTGGGAGGGTTTCTCTCATTTTTTTTTTTAAATGTGTTCAGTGCTGCAACTTTGAACCAAACCAAGTGATGCCGTTAGGTTTTAATATATATTTTTTCTAGCTGCTTCTGAACGAATGAGGTGGGTGGAGTCGAGGTGCTCAGGTAGGTGAATTTGTAGTGTGCTGAACTGATGGCTAATGTGTTATTCACTGTTAGTTTTTTTAACAAGTAAAGTAGTAAAGTTTGGTTGTGGTATTCTACCTCAGTTCCTTAAATAGCCTGAGTTTTCACTAGTCTTTATTGTACTGATTGCTGAACTTCACCCACTACAGAACTCATTAAGTGACTTAACTACTGTTCCACAGCTCTATGCTTTACTTCCATAGGTGATAACACAACACTTACATCTTACCTTATTCTCTAAAATATAATTGCAGTCTGAGTGAGCAACTGAGCAAATATTGAGAGTCCAAGTTATATCTACAAGATCTATTCATTCATATGAAATGTCACTGCTTAGTAGATTCTTCTACAAGAGGCCTCCTGATGGATTACTGGAGTTTATCGACAGGGTCTATGGTAAGCCTCCAAATTCTGTTACATGATCACATTATTCTTTTACGTCTGATTTGAACTGATTCCACCCTTGTCACAATTGTGCAGTTTTTGATTCATGCTTCTGCACAGAAGTTCTGCCACATGGTATGTACCCAGTATATTTGACTGGTATTCTTACTGAGTTGCATGAAGAACATAGCCACTCTTCATTTCTGGGTATTAATTTTAGAGATGGGGATAAGAGAAGCCAATTTGCTGATGTCCTGCATGAATACAATGTTCCAGTAATTGACTATCCTCGTCATTTTGAAGGCTGTCCTGTGCTTCCTTTGTCTCTTATCCAGCATTTCCTTCGTGTCTGCGAACACTGGTTATCCACTGGGAATAATCAAAATATTATACTGCTACATTGTGAGAGGGGGGGTTGGCCATCATTAGCATTTATGTTATCGTGCCTCCTTATTTACAAGAAATTGCACAGCGCGGAGCATAAAACTCTGGACCTTATTTACCGTGAGGCACCTAAGGGGTTTTTGCATCTCTTTTCTGCCCTCAACCCAATGCCCTCTCAGCTCCGATACCTGCAGTATGTAGCCAGAAGAAATATATCTCCAGAGTGGCCTCCAATGGAGCGGGCACTCTCCTTTGACTGCCTGATTCTTCGAGCCATTCCTAGTTTCGATTCTGATAATGGATGCAGGCCACTAGTCCGAATATTTGGACGAAATATCATTGACAAGAATGCTGGTATGAGCAACATGATTTTTTCAATGTCTAAGAAGAAGACTTTGCGCCACTATCGCCAGGTATGTGCTACATTTAGTTTAGCATGAACATCTACTTTGTATTACCTTTTTTTTTTGCTAATCTGCAAGTTTTTTATGCAGGAGGATTGCGATGTCATAAAAATAGATATACAATGTCCAGTCCAAGGAGACGTTGTTCTGGAGTGTGTACATATTGATCTTGATCCCGAAAAGGAAGTTATGATGTTCCGGATAATGTTCAACACTGCTTTTATTCGCTCAAATGTACTAATGCTAAATAGCGATGATATTGATATTGTATGGGGTTCAAAGGATCGGTACCCAAGAAATTTTAGAGCAGAGGTATGAACATTTCACATACTCTTTGAAACTTCAAAAATCAAAAGTTAATCGTTGAATCTAATTTGGAAGTGCAGATGCTGTTTTGTGAACTTGGGGGCATCTCTCCTGCAAGGCCTCCAACAGCAACATTGAATGGTGATATGAAAGGTGGTTTACCAATTGAAGCCTTTTCAGCTGTTCAAGAACTCTTCAATGGAGTTGACTGGATGGAAAGCAGTGACAATGCTGCCTTTTGGTTGCTTAAAGAGTTCTCAGCAAATTCCCTTCAAGAGAAATTTCAAAAGCTAATACTCAGTGATATGGAAGAGCTTTCAAAGTTTCAAGCTAAAGTTGGTCTTCAAATACCACTAATGTCTCCTCTGGATTCTGATGAAGAAAAGTATTCGGTGGCTTCTGATTCTGTTTCTTCGTCTGAGCATGAGAAGGTTCAGCCTGGTGGCAACTCATCTGACTCAGAGAACATTAATCATGATCTTACCACTGAAGATACTTCATCCATGGGTATAGCATTTGCTATAAGCATTGTGTTTGCACAACTTTATAACCACGCTCAGTAATTTGTGCAATGTATTCCCTGGAAGAACATGCCTTATCTATACCTGTTGTTTCCATGCTATCAATTCCCCAAACATCACTTGTCTTTCCTCCCAATTCTTTATTTTGTTGCTATGTTTTAAAATTCCAATTCACAACCATTAAAATTTTGCAGGCAATGTCTTGGTGAATACTTCATCCCCACCCCCACCTCCTTGTGGTAGCTTATCCACTGAGGAAAATCAACTGCCCTCAGAAGTACAGCATGAGCCACCAAATAACAGGAAACTACTACCTCCATCACCAACAGCTGCTGTACCACCGATGCAGCCACCACCACCGCCTTCAAGTGGAAACAAACCAGTTTTTTCGCCACCACCACCACCGCCGCCACCACCACCACTTCCTCGTAGTAACAATGCATTTTCGGAGTCTCCCCCACCGCCGCCACCACCACCTTTGCCAAATCGTTCAGTCCCACCTCCACCTCCACCGCCACC